>OY292406.1:4109673-4542173 GCA_958496205.1 Idaea biselata
ACATTATATGACAAAAGGTAAATACTACCTTAATAATAGGAGTAAACGACAGATAGCTTGTTCGCTATCCTATTTTTTAAATATTTCAGCCAAGAACTTGGCTAATAACCAGGCTGTCTCTATTGAGCAGTATGACATTTTGAATAGTGACATTTCTGATGAAAACCTTTCATCGAATAATTTAAATTACAATCTGAGACAATAGAGGTATCCTCTAGCTCATTAGTGGTAGAAAATAATAAGGACATTGCTCAATTTTTAATAGCATTGTCCAAAAAGTCAAATAATAATGGTTACCTAAATAAATGCCCTCAATCAAATAAAATTAAAAATAATACTAAAATTAATTGTAATATAAACCTGGTGCATCTAAACATTGATCGTTTGACAAAGGGCAAGATACTAACACTGGAATTATTCATGAACTCGGATAATATTGATATTGTATGTTTAACTGAGCATCACCTGCGGGCACACGAGCTCATGTTTAATTTCAGCAATCACCAGGTCGGTAGCGCATTCTGCAGAAAGAGCATGGCAAAGGGGGGATCTCTTGTCTTATTAAATAAAAATTTAGTATTTAAAGAAAGAAAAGATGTTGTGTCTCTCTCTGTAGAGAGTGTCATAGAAATAGCTTGTGTGGAATTGGAGCAATTAATAGTGGCTAGTGTATACAGAAGGCCTGTTGATGATAATTTTAACGTATTTATTGAAGTACTTGATGCTTTGCTAGGAAAGTTATCTAATTCTAAGAAACAACTGGTTGTGTGTGGTGATTTTAATGTAAATCTCTTTAGAGTTTATTCTTTTTCAAATAAACTCCTAAATTTATACAACACATACAACCTGTCCAATGTCTTCCTGGAGCCTACTAGAGTAACGGATACTTCGGCAACATGTATTGATAATATCTATGTTTCTGAAAGTGTAAATGTAAACAGTAAATGTGTTTTTAAAAAAATTAAATCTGATCACTATGGTCAGTTAATAAATTTCGCCATCGTTATAAAACCTATACCTAAGAGGAAGATAACCTATGTACCAGTAACTTTAGCTCGTCTTGAGAAATTAAAAATAAATTTAACTAACATTATACCATTTCTTCCGTGTGAAATGGATCCAAATGTATTGTATAATAATTTCTTCTCGGTACTCAATGACCAATTTAAATCAATTTTCACTCCTCGAACAATGGTAGTTTCTAACAAACGCGAATTTAGTGACTGGGCAACAGTTGGAATCCATCGAAGTAGACAAAAACTATATGAGCTATATGCGGAAAGACAGTTCAATTTTTCAGAGGAATTTAAGGTTTATGTTAAAAATTATTCCAAAATATTTCACAGAGTATGTGTGCTTGCTAAATGTTTTTCCATTCAAACAAAAATCAAAAATAGCAATAATATAATTAAAGACTCTTGGAAAATTATAAATGCTGAAACAGGGAGAACCACAGCTAAAAATAGTACATTTAAATTAAATATAGATAATAAGATAATCATTAATGATGTAGATGTTGCAAGCGAATTTGAATCCTTTTTCACAAGTATACCTATTACTTTGACAAAAACTTTGAACTCCTCAACCCCCATTGCAGAATCTTTGTTAAAAAGTCATGTACTCGAATGCAACACAAAATTTAAATTTCAACATGTAAGAAATCATGATATTATGGTAAGCCTTAAGCAAATAAATCTGAAGAAGACTAAAGATCTATGGGGGATCTCCGTGCCTATTGTAAAGTCTATTATTGAACATATTGTGCCAGATTTAGTCATGATTTTCAATAGGTGTATTGACTGTGGTGTATTTCCTGATCTAATGAAATTAAGTAAAATTACTCCCTTATTTAAATCGGGTAGTACGTCAGATCCCACTAATTTTAGACCAATTTCTGTACTACCATCACTTAGTAAAATCTTTGAAAAAATTATTTTAAACCAACTTTTAAAACATTTTCATGATAATAATATTCTCCACAATAAACAGTTCGGTTTCAGTAAGGGACGTTCAACTACTGATGCAGGTATTGCATTACTTCAAAGTATATATAAAGCCTGGGAGGAGTCACACGATGCCTATGGGGTGTTCTGTGACTTATCCAAGGCATTTGATTGCGTTAAACATGAAACATTGATCATGAAACTACATCACTATGGTATTAAAGATAGCGCTCTGGATCTTATTTCCTCCTATTTGAGCAATAGGGTTCAGTGTGTCGATGTCAACGGAAAACGATCCCCCGGCTCTCCTGTAACAATGGGGGTTCCTCAAGGATCCATATTAGGACCATTCCTGTTTTTAGTTTATATTAATGACCTACCTTACCTAGTAAGGGACAAACATGAGATAGTATTGTTTGCAGATGATACCTCATTGGTATTTAAAGTTAAAAGACGCCAATCAAATATAGACGACGTGAACAATGCTCTCTCTAAAATAGTATCTTGGTTCAATACCAATAATCTTTTACTGAATGGATCCAAAACAAAATGTATTAAATTCACACTTCCTAATGTTAAACATGTTAAAACTGTAGTGAAAATTAATAACGAGGAAGTCGAAAAGGTTGAGAAGGCTGTCTTTCTAGGTATAACTCTAGACTCTAAGCTTCAATGGGGCCGACATGTGAAAGCTTTGTCCGCTAGACTAAGTTCTGCAGCTTACGCTGTTAAGAAAATTCGCGAATTCACAGATATTAAGACTGCGCGCCTGGTCTATTTCGGCTACTTCCACAGCATTATGTCATATGGCATCCTGCTGTGGGGGTGTGCTGCAGATATTAAGGATATCTTCATTTTACAGAAGAGGGCGGTACGAGCTATCTACGGGTTGGGCCCTAGAGAATCACTTAGAGAAAAATTTAAAGAAATAAATATTTTAACAGTATATTCACAATATATTTACGAAAATCTTTTATACGTCCATAAAAATAAGGACAAGCTTGTTAAAAATCGGGACATACATTTATTTAATTTAAGAAATAAAGATGATCTAACTGTGCCCTGGAGTAGGCTCCAGAAAATAAACAGGTCCTTCTCTAGCTCATCTATGCTCTACTATAATAAGTTACCCAAGAATGTGTGTGACATGTCCATTAATAAATTTAAAACATATATTAAAAGCAAACTGTACAGGATGGCATACTATAATACATCGGATTATATTAACGATAAAAATCCATGGAAATGAATACTTTATTGAAAGACGGGGACAGACAGGGGCACGGTCGCGTTCGCGAATGCTTGGTTCGTTCGGCTCGGTTCGGTTCGTCCTGGGGCGTATTCATGGAGTTCTGTGGTAAAGTAGCAGGATAAGTTATGGAAAGGAGTAAATAGATGGTTCTACCTACGAATTTTATAATAAAATTCTAGAGTGTAGGAAAGGAATGCAAGGCTGGCACCACAGAACTCTGGTGGTGGGTCCCGGGGCGGTTTGGGCGGTGTTGGGCGGGTTGTGTGTTTGTGGATGAGATAGTGTTTAAGTATTTTTTTTTTTTTTACTGTTTATTATTTTGTATATTATAACTTATTTGAACAGATAGACAGACAGACAGAGTTACTTTCGCCCTTGTAATGCTAGTAAGGATTATTATAGTAAGTATAGATTATTGCTCCAGTTCCACTTTTCTTCAATAATATTATATATGCGACAATGTAAATCACATGATTACTGCAAAAAAAATATACAAAAAAAAAAACCCCATGAGTTTCTTGTGTCTTCTTCTCATGTCATGGAGGTCGCGATCCGAAGACACAGTAGAGTAGATTAAATAAAAAAAAATGACATGTCAAAGAGATATCTTGCTAATATCCGAATGAATAAACGTACTTTGATTTTTTTTGATTGATTTTTTGATTGAGTGCAGTCGTTCAAATAGAGTTAGGTCGTTGTAATAGGCACGGGTAACAAACAAGTACTTGTACAGATTACTTGGCTATTTCATATTTTTATTAAAAATTGTAATTTTTCTCGATTTACCACAATATGTTTGTTTCCAGGATTTGATCTCTATCAGCAACACTATCGATCGGTACAATAATAAAGGGTGTTTATTTTTTTGCAAAAAGACAAGGTTCAATTCCTGGCTAGGGTAATTAATTTTTCAAAAATCTATTAATGCCATTTTAGTTTTTATCAAAATCGGGGACGCAACTCCTTTCAGCATTTTTCGCTCTCTCTTATAGTTTAGGATATCCCCCTGAAGGCCCGTTTAAATGGTTCACCCTGTATTAGACGTTTACATCAACAAGAGTACAATCAAACTTAAGCTTCTGTTGCCGAACATATACTATACATAGTAGTATTATAATAAAAATAAACTCGTCAAAGTGCGAAATTCGCGCACGAAGGGCTACGCGCTCGCGTACCACTATCACATTAGGGTACGGAACCCTAAAATTGTTTACACTTTACAACAACCAATTTTTAAATTTGATAAGAAAATGTGTATTATTTAGCTTCGATTCTTACTTCCATTATACGACAACACCACTAAAAAAAAAAATTTGGCACAAAAAAAAAATAAACTTACCTATAAGAAACTCTTTGGTAAGTGAAGGCAGACTGGTATATTTGACAGACAGGGCAGCCATTTTGAATTTCATGACCTACTCGATTTGTCCTGACCAATCAGAAGCGACCTCACATTGGAATAAAATTCGTTGTTGTTTTTGAAACACGTTTGTTGTATGGGAGCCCGTCTTAAATATTTGTTTTATTTTGTTTTTAGTATTTGTTGTTGTAGCGGCAACCGACATACATCTTCTGTGAAAATTTCAACCGTCTAGTTATTACGGTTCATGAGATACAGCCTGGTGACAGACGGACGGACAGCGAAGTCTCAGTAATAGGGTCCCGTTTTTACCCTTTGGGTACGGAACCCTAAAAACCAATCTCATAGTTTAAACTACATTCACACTCCACCCACACCGACCCTAGAACGTTTTTTCGCAAGATCACTTCTTAATTTATATCTACAGATAACATATTGCTTCTTTATAGACAATTAGTTAAATTTGTATTTATATAATAATTAATTTGCCGGGTCTGCTAGTAATTTATAAGGCAAAACAACGTTTGCCGGGTCATCTAGTATTTTATAAGAAACTTTCTATTGAAATCAAACACCACAGGATGTTTATTTTTGACTGTTAGATGGCTTTACGACACTAAAGATGTTACACTAACTAATCGAATGTTTTGTCCCGTGTAGATCCCGTTCCCCCGGGCCGGTCCGGGAGCGGGAACACGAGCGGGACCGCACGCGCGCGGTGCGGGAACTGGATCGGGACCGGATGTCACGGGACCGGGAACATCGGGACCGCGCGTCCCGGGACAGAGAACGGTGAGAAACATTACATCTATCTATACTAATATTATAAAGAGGTAACGTTGGTAACATGTATGTATGTATGTATATTGGGGGTAATCTCCGAAACTACTAGGGGGCGTCCATAAATTACGTGAGATGTTTAAGGGGGGGAGGGGGTCGAGTCAAATCTCATCTAATCTTACTTTGGTGAGAGGGAGGGTCTCGGCAAATATCACGCATTTTTTTTTCTGATTGAAACAAAAATAAATACTATTTTGGTCCATTTAATCCAGATTTTACACACTGAAAAAAAAATCTGCTACCGGAGCTGTATTTTACCAGTAACAATAGCTCCAGTAACTGAACACACTCTACAGTTTGTTAGTTCGTTATTGCAACGGTCTATTAGATTATTTTTTTCTTTTTACAATAACAATCCAACGCGTTTACGTTCGAAACCCACATTTTGAAAAATCTCACGTGAGATTGGAGGATGGGGGAGGGGGTTGAATAAAATCTCACGACATCTCACCAAGGGGGGAGGGGGGGGGACAGAAAATTTCAAAAAACACCTCACGTAATTTATGGACGCTCCCCTAGACCGATTTCAAAAATTCTTTCACCATTAGAAAGCTACATTCACCCTGAGTAACATAGGCTACTTTTGATCCCGATATTCCCGCGAGATCGGGACTTACGCGGAACCGTGGGAATCAGCTAGTTAGAAATATTTTAAAGGAACAATACTTCTGCAAAATCACATCACATGATCGGCGCAGAGCGGGATTCGAACCCACAACGCATCTTTACGTAATCCGGGAGCACTGACTTGACCAATTAGTCTACCGGCGGTGACTCACGCGTTGAATCTAAGCTTCCGTATTGTTCTATATAACACAACTCAGGCATGTTTGCGTGCATCCAGATGGTCATGCGTTATGATTTTGCAAAAGTATTGTTCCTTTTAAATATTTCTAAGAAAGCCCAGTGCAGGATTAAGAGGATTGTCTCCATTCTCTTTCGCCATACAAACGTAGTTTACGTTTTCCTCCCCGAATAAAGACATTATAGCAAATATGTTTATGCCATAAAACCTATATCTGTCATGTCATGTCAATGTATCAACCTTTTTTTTTTTCTAATTAAAATAATAATAAAAAATAAAAAATGAGAAGATGAATAGTCATGCCAGATATAAGTTTTATGGCATAAACATATTTGCTCTAATGTCTTTATCCAGGGAGGAAAACGTAAACTACGTTTGTATGGAGAAAGAGAATGGAGACAATCCACTTAATCACTTAAAAATATAAAAATAATAAGCCGAAATCAAATTTCATGTCTCTGAGTGAGTATGTGGTACCTTACGGTCCCGCGTCGGGGGACGCGGGAATGTGTCACAGAAGTTGATGGTAACCGACCCGTGCTTATAGTATCTAACGTAAGGAAGGTACCACATACCTACTCAGAGACATGAAATTTGTTTTCGGCTTATTGTTTAGTTATTATTTTATATTCATAATAGCGATTTCCATTAAACATGTATATTGTTGTCACAAAAGTGAAGTCCTTTCATTTGATACCCCACTCGGATATATTTGAAAACATTCGGTTTTTATTTCCGAGTTTGACCCTACATATACTTTGAACGGCTAAGCCGATTTGGATTAAACATACATATTCTTGTCACAAACGTCATCCTCTTTTATTCGATACCCCACTCGGGCATATTTGAAAACATTCGTTTTTTATTTCCGAGCTTCAACCAACATATGTATATTATGAACGGCTAAACCGATTTTGATCAAACATAGCTAAGAACACTCGCGCTAGAAGGGTTGGTGTCAGGCAGGCGGCCGGCCGTAAAAATATTGCCAAATCTATTAGCAGAAGGTATGATCAATGATGACTTACCTACTGCACCAACTCCAAATATTTGGGGTTTAGCGGACCCCGGGCTCCCGAGAAGGATGCAACAGGGAACATCGCTCGGATGAGAGAGACCCGGAATAACCCGGAAAATACATACATGAATGTTACCAACTATAGATAAACTTATTGTTTATTGCTCAAGGTATTTTACTAGAAATATTTTACAAGTAGAAATGCATCATCAAAAATAACCGAGCCTTAGTCGCTATGAATAAACAGGAAGAAAGCATTATCGTTACGCCACCGTGTCACGTGGGTTCCAGTGTGGCGTAGTGGTTAGCGCACTCGCCCGGCAAGCGAAGGGGCTCAGTTTCTAATCCTGTCTCGGGACAATTTTTGATGATGTATTTCTTCTTCTTCACTAATATTATAAAGAAACAAGAATTGTATTTTCGTGTGTGTTTGTGTGTGTCTTTGTATGTTTGTGGTTGTAATGATTAAACTCGAGAACTTTTCGACCCGACCGAAAGAAAGCTACATTCACCCCGAGTAATATAGGCTACTTTTGATCCCGATATTCCTACGGGATCGAGACTTACGTGGGTGAAACCGAAAGCGCAGCCAGTGTAAATTATGTCTATGTACATATTATTATGTAAATCCTACTTCCTACTAATATTATAAACGCGAAAGTTTGTATGTATAGATAGATAGATAGATAAAAACTTTATTGCACCAAAAATTTACAAAACACATTACAAAAACTTACAGCTAATTTAAGAATATGTACAATGGACGGCCTTATCGCTAAAAGCGATCTCTTCCAGGCAACCTTTGTATGTATGTGACTTTGTTACTCTTTCACGCAAAAACTACTGAACCGATTGCGATGAAACTTGGAATATAGGAGACCTAGAATAACACATGTGATACTTTTGATCTCGTAAATCCCGCGGGATCTGGACTTATGGGGGTGAAACTGCGGAGCGCAGCTAGGTAAAATAAATAAATATTGCACGACGTTACACACAGCGCAATCTAGCCCCAAACTTAGCACTAGGCTTGTACTATGGATACTAGACAACGGATATACTACATATCATACTTTTTTTTTGTAAATACATACATATGATACATAGAATACACCCAGACCAGATACAAATCATTCTTTTTAAACATAAATACTTGCACCTGACGGGAATTGAACCCGCAACCTCCTGCATTGCAGTCGGGCCTTCCCCCGACGCGCCACTGAGGTCTTCAGTTATGAAAATAATATTTTTATTGTATTGACAGTTCCCGCGACAGATCTCGGTCGGCATCTCCACGGCTAGATCAATCAGACGGCTATCGGAGACGGTGTAGAGACTTTGATGGTATGTACTCTTAATATGTGAGAGGCGATAGTATTTAAAACAGAAAAACATTTATAGGGATCAACTTCGATCATATATAAACTATAGATACACGGTCCCATACAAAATCGAAATCAAAAATCGGCACTACTTCAACGCTTACTTATACGGACATAGTACAGTTTAATGTAAACCTTAATCACTGGGCAATAAGGTTGTAAAACACTTATGCACGACTGACAGCGAAACAAGGCATATCGGTTGAAGTATGCCTTGTTTTGACGGCTCCAATTCTAGAGCGGCGACCGTGCATCTATAGTTTATATATGATCGAAGGGGATCAATAAAATTGTTATTCGACTGTTATAAAATGACAACACAATCACAATAAAATATCGAATTAACAAAGCAATAACACAGTAATAATCATTACAATAAATCTATATTAAAAAATAAATTTATATTGAGGATAGTTCAGAGTACTCCTTACTAGGTAGTACCGTGTTCCTCTACGAACAGCTTCTGATCTATCGACAAGGCATGCGGCTGTTTTTATGACAGCCGCCCCGCCTAAAAATTTCCGCCAAAAATGGTCACTCCCACTGCTCGTTGATTGGTCACTTGTTTTGGAGTCAATACAATGTTTTTTTATAAATGTCTGGTTTCTACCGGATGTTACAGTTAAACAACAATATTATTTTGAATTATCTCCCACAAATATTTCTCATTTTTAGGGTTCCGTAGCCAAATGGTAAAAAACGGTACCCTTATAGATTCGTCATGTCTGTCTGTCTGTCTGTCTGTCCGTCCGTATGTCACAGCCACTTTTTCCTAAACTATAAGAGCTATATTGTTGAAACTTGGTAAGTAGATGTATTCGGTGAACCGCATTAAGATTTTCACACAAAAGTAGAAAAAATAATAATAGATGTTGTTTTTTTCATCAAACCTATACCTGTGGAGTATCATTTTTTTCTAAACTGAATAGTTTGCGAGAGAGATCGTTCCAAAGTGGTAAAAATGTGTGCCCCCTCCCCCCTGCAACTTCTAAAATAAGATATATATATATTAAAAAAAAATGATGTAAATTTCCACCGAAAATTGATTTGAACGAGATCAAATAAGTAGTTTTTTAATACGTCATAAATCGTAAATATAATGGTTGTATAGATAATGGTACGGAACCTTTCGTGAGTCCGTTTCGCCCTTCACCTGTTTTTAAAATACAATGTTCTTCGGAAACTATTTTTTGAAACTTTTGAGGTCTTATTTGCCCAAACAGCCTCAGGTCGAGACATGCGTGACGAACCATTCGCAACGCACGCCCCGCGATATCTGGTTCCGCCTTTAAACATAGTATGTGGTGTTCCAGAGAAAGGCTACTGCATGCGCGGGGACCTCTGCCAATGGGACCACGGGCTCGACCCCGTGGTCCTGGAGGACACGAGCGTGCTGGCGCACCCGCCCCCGCACGCGGCTCTCGCGCACCCGCCGCCGCCCGTGGCGGAGTACAACCCGCTGGCGCCCGACATCTGGATGGGCGGGTTCGGCTTCCCGCCGCCGCACGCGCACGCCATGATGCCGCATACGCACGTGCCGAGGGAGCTCATACCTATACCGAGGTGAGGGGTTTCAACTAATTTAGTCAACTAAACTGTGTTTTAACCGACTTAAAAAAAAAACTTGAGAGGTGTCAAGGGACACCCGGATGGAACGAAGTTCCAAGCTAAAAAAACGTGTGACACTCGGGGACTGCCGCAGTAAAGCTATTGCATAGAATTTTTTATCACCTTATTTATTACCAAATGTCCACTACATCATTATAATGATATATTTTTATTTTGTACCACGTTGCCATGGTTACCATGCAGTACCACGAACAAGGTAACCATGGCAACATGGTAGGCGGAGTGGGGGGGTGTAAGGTTTTTTTCGTTACGAAATTTCTTCATTCAAAGCTCAAAGCCTGCGATAAAAGCTATGCAATAGCTTAAAAAAATGTGTATCCGTCTTTTGGGCGAAAGGGGGCTAGACGAAAAAAAATAATTTCGTCTAGCCCCCTTTCGCAACGCGCGATAAGCTTCAGGGAAATCACATTACAAAAGGTGGTGTAACAAATTTTATGATTTTATGTTATTTAGCTAAGTTAGCTTGATATAAATTCAATTTCTTGACCTTGGGGCACGACGGGGTATATCCGATATTTTGAGTTTAATACGCTTTTTGCACATGGTGTCTCGAAAATAAGTCGTATGACAAAAGTGTCTAAGAACAGTATGTAGAAGTCAAAAACTTTTACATTCTGTCCATACATGTCAATTCTGTAAGTCTTACAGGTAAAAAGTTACAATCAAAAGAACAAAAATGTTAAATGCGCCATATAAGACACCGTGTCGTACTACTAGCGCCATCTTGTAGGCGGCCACCACAAATAATTTGTTGTTGCTTATTATGGAAACGATTAAAAAATAATTGTCGTAGAAATCTATACTGATTTTAAATAATGTTGTTTTTTCTTGTTTTTTGATTGTAACTTTTTACCTGTAAGACTTACAGAATTGACATGTATGGACAGAATGTAAGAGTTTTTGACTTCTACATACTGTTCTTAGACACTTTTGTCATATCACTTACTATCGAGGCACTATGTGCAAAAAACGAAATATTAGCAAAATATCGGACATACCCCGTCGTGCCCTAAGGTCAAGAAATTGAATTTATGTCAAGCTAACTTAGCTAAATAACATAAAATCATAAAATTTGTTACACCACCTTTTGCAAGGCTACGTAAGAGGTGATTTCCCTGCAGCTTGGCCTAAAGGAACTTCGTTCCAAAAGAGGAGGTTCTCAATTCCACCTGCTTACCTATATATTTATTTATTATAAAGAGGAAAATTTGTATTTTTTAATCTGCGCGTGTGTGCATCTGTACGTTTGTTATGAATAAACTCAAAAACTACTGGATCGATTTCAAGAATTCTTTCACCATTAGAAAGACACACTCACCCTGAGTAACATAGGCTACTTTTGATCAAGATATTCTTACGAAATCGGGACTTACGCGGGTGAAACCGTGGGACGTAGCTAGTACTACATATATAAAATACTAGCTGCGTCCCGCGGTATCACCCGCGTGAGTCCCGATCCCGCGAGATTTACAAGTAGCTTATAATCCTACTCCACGATATTATCTATCTCTATACCACATAACCCATTATTTAAGATGTTGTATACATTTTTAGAATACTTAAATGTATTTTATGTTTGGTACCAGAGTCCGACACGAGCCCCCGCCGCTGGGGCCCCTCAACCCCATGCCCCCGCGACACCCCGCGCCACTCAAGAAGCACTTCGACTATAACAGAATTGGTGCGTATATTTTGCAGTAATATTTGTGTTTTCTCCCATCCTCACGATACATATTATAATGTTCCCAGTTGCATCCCTCTTCGGAGCCCCGATTCCGCTAAAGGCCCAAATAACTTGGGGCGCTAGCACAGACGTATCATCTGTCATTTTAGCGAGCTTTGAATCGTTTGGAAATTAGATAGATAGATAGATGGATTAACGCTTTATTTGCACAACAAACAATATACAAAACAACATACATATGTAAGACAAATACACATAAAGCTTAAAACTAAAACGTTGCACAAATGGGCGGCCTTATCGCTAAAAGCGATTTCTTCCAGGCAACCTTTGGATGGAGAAGGTCATTACAGCATGCGCAGTAAGTAAAGTGAAATTGAGTCAGATTGGCTTCGATATAAGTATTCAAATATAAAATAGTATAGAATACAAACCTTATTAAAACTAAAATTAATAAATATTTAAAAAATAAATAGATACCTACAAGATACATAATTATATTAAAATATATAAAGATATAAAATATATAAAAATAAATACATACTGACTTTATAATAAATATTGAAATTTCTCTTATTCCTGGCTGAAAAACAATGTTATGGGTCCAATGTTATATCAAGGGACCCCAGACAAGTAAAAACTATGCATATATGTTAAAGCGTCTCCAACTATGACCACTTTGGGTATAAATGGAGAGGTCCGCTGTACCGTCAGGACACCCCCAGGGGCAACCGTCAGAGATCTGTTATAGACCGATCGTGTCCCCAAATGCTAGATTCGGTTCTCTTAAAGGAGAGCTACAAAAATGGCACTACCAGATTGTACAGACTAGTACCGGAGCAATGAAGCCGCTCACCACTCGCACCTCTAAGAGAAGATAACGACAACCTCGCTGTGGCCGATGGATAAGCCATCTACCACAAATCCTGTAATAAGGCCAGGCGACCCAGTACTCTTAACCTACGCATATATGTTATAGCGTCCCCAGCTATGACCAGCAAGGGTATGAAGAGAGGGGTCCGTTGTACCGTCAGGCCACCCCCATGGGCAACCGTCAGGGAAAAACCGTCCGTCCGTCCTGTAATAAGGCCAGGCAACCCATTCATCTCAAACCTATGCATATATGTTATAGCGTCCCCAGCTACCCCGGAGGGCAACCGTCCGGGATCAGTTATCATCCTGTAATAAGGCTAATAGGGGTTTAAGATGGCAAACAATTAGCTCTATCTATGTGTATGTCCCCCCCCAGGCAGCGGGGCGCGGCCCGCCATGCCGCCGCTGCCGCCGCACGCCGCCAACTGCTCGCTCGAGGTGAAGAAGGTCCCTCGGGGTCTAAACGATATCATGCATCTCAATAACCACTTCAGCAAGTTCGGCAAGATTATCAACATCCAGGTAAGAAGGGAGATATCACTGCATCAAACTATAGATATTTAAATATCTGAAATTATATATTAAAAATAAATTAAAACAGTGGGTTTTCAATAAACTGTTTATCACCAGCTCAGCGGGGCGAAGCGAGGGAGTCCTGAGTAACTCTCTATGTCTGTTACGCTTTCACGCCTAAACCGCTGAACCGTTCTTAATATAATAATATATAATAATCGGGCGGTTAATTATAAATTTTATTTGAATTATCAGTTTTGAAAACATTGAAAGTTGAGGAAATTTACTAGGTCCTAATTGTTGTGAAAACACGATAACAGAAAATTTTCTCGATATAATAAAATCATAAACTTTACTGTTAACTTTACAAATAAATTGTTTTTGTCAGTCAGTATTTAACTGATACTAATACAATTTTGTAGATGAACTGATCTTAATTCAATGCAGGGCTTCGTTGATTTTGATTCAAAATAAATGTTTTATTAATGTGTAATTAATTACCAATTGTTTGATTTTACGCTCTAAAATTTTGCGTACTAGCATCTTACGTCCTTTATTAACACATCTGAAATTCGCTAGCGCTATCCCTGTCACGCAATTGGGGTATATGGGGCCTTAACCGTCCGAGATAAATCAGTTCTGGCCTACTACAGCGGCTTAACTTCACGTACATATATCGTTTGTCTGCCCACTGCCGGGTGTCCAGGTGTCCCCGGACGGCGACCCGGAGGCGGCTCTCATCACGTTCTCCACCCCCACGGAGGCCAACGTCGCCATCAAAAGCACGGAGGCGGTCCTCAACAACAGATTCATCAAGGTCTTCTGGCATAACCCCGACGTAAGTTACCTTTCATTGCAGAGTTACCCGGGTATCCGTGACCAAGTTAATGAATTGTTAGTTAGTGAATTGTACCTAAACTATCATCAATCAGCTGCAACGAACCGATGACGTGACGGTAGCTTAAATACTTAGTATGATTTATAGACCTTAGTGGTTTCGCTAATGTTTTTTAAGATTTATAATTTAAAAAAATATCACAGTTTAAATGTCGAGTCAGGGGGCGGATGGTCCACTACGAACCACCTATTCGCCCCTTATAAGTTTGTTAGTGGTCGACTGGGCCCACATCCAAAACTAACGTGGGCCCAGTAGACCACTAAAAATAGGTTTTTAGGGGTCGACTGGGCCCACATCGAAAGTAAAAAATAAATGATCGTAACGAAAACAAAGGACGATTAAAATATAAAAGACGTTCGAGCCACCACACCTAAAACATCTATTGTAATACCATGCTTTTTGCAAATAAATCTTTTAATCGAAATGAAAACATAACACAGCTAGGCGTTTATAACAAACTCGTTTCCATTATCCAGAACAAACAAGAGAACAACCCTCCCGGGAACCACCCGGCGGCGGGCAAGCCGGACCGCCCCAACTCGCAACATCCGATGTCTCACAACAAAGTGCTCATCAACAAAGACAACATCAACCGACAACAATTGCAGCAACAACAACAACTCATTGACAACAAAGTAAGTTTGCTTTCCATTTTTTTTAACCCTAAGTCGATTTCCAATACTTTTTTTTTTACAAATAACATCTTAAGCTGGGTATCCATTTGAGGCAGCCTCGGGCCGAGCGGCTGCCTCGACCCGAGGCAGATCTAGTGGAGACCGTGCCGCGAGTCGAGGCTTGCCGCGACTTGAACCAAACGAGGCGGCCGCGCAGCGAGCCAAATCGTGTCGGTAAATGGCCATGCTCAAAGACGCCTCAGTGTGAGCCGTGCGTTGAGTGGAGACGCTTGTACCTGTGCTCGGTATCGTGGCTCGGGTTAAGGCTTGCCGCTTGATACGATATTATGTGAGCTCAAGTGGAGACGCATGAGCTTTCCGCAGCCCGCGGCACGCTCGGGATGAGGCAGCTCGTCACGAGGCTGCGCAAGTGGATACCCAGCTTTATATATAAAATTTCCATGTCACAGTGTTAGTTACCGTACTCCTCCGAAACGGCTACACCGATCTTCACCAAACTTCACATACGCATTCAGTAGGTCTGAGAATCGGCTACTATCTATAATTTATAAGGCAAAACAACGTTTGCCGGGTCAGCTAGTTTTCTTATTAAATATACCGTTGTTATCTTCGATAGCATTATTTAGCTCAAGTTAGACACCACTATACAAGAAAGAAAGAATTAAAATATACCATCTATTCACAGGAGAAAGAGAAAGACTCATCGAACGTCGAGCAGATAAAGATAGCGGACGTCAAACCACAAACAGTAGACAAGAACCAACGCGTCATAGAAATGAACAAACGTGCGCAGGAGTTGTTACAGACGCAACTACATCAGCAGAGACTCTTGATACAGAGATTAGAATCGGGTAAGTGGATTTTCAAGATGGCCGCCGCTACAAGATGGCGGATTGCATTTACCGTACGTACAGACTGACTAGACTTCAGGACATAATATTATCACACAGCGCCATCTAGCCCCCGAATTAAGCAACTTGGCTTGTATTATGGTGACCTGAAAAAATATAGAATTAGTATAATTATATTTGTTTGTAATTTACGCACATATTATGACACAATATAAATACCTACCTAAAAACAGAAACAAACACTTAGTATTCAGCCTAATTACTTGTTTTCGGCGGGAAACGTACCCCTAACTTGCAAAGTTGCCGCCGCAATTGTATTGTATATTAATTTTATTGTTGTATAGTTCAAATATGGTATTATTCTTTTCAGGCAACGTGACTGGCCCACAGAAAGTAGCTCTAATGGAGGCTATCAATTCAGCACAAGAAGGCATAGAGAAGTTAAGAAAAGAGCTAGTGGCATACAATGGCAGTATTAAACAATTGCAGGTAAATGTTGTTCCTAAGGAAGTTGCTAAGGGGAACCTTAGGAACCCCTGTTTAGACTATTACAGTTCTACGATCGAAATCCAGCTTCGAAACCTAGCTTGCACTGGGTCGATCGATCACTGGATCTCATAAAATCCAGTGGTGGTTTATATTATTCCAGTTACAATCAAGATTCAAGATCATAATGAATACGTATAAGTACAAATTGGCAATACTATTAATTTATTAGAATTACGGGTCTAGATTAGATTTAAATTACCTCTTCGTTTCGGTAGGGTTTACACTGGCCGTGGTCGCGAACAGATTCCTATAAAGCCCAATTACTTTTATTTACAATTATTGTCTTTAGCATATTTTCATGAAAATAAAAAAATATTTCGTAATTTTATTTTTAATTCTCTAACTAGAAATATTTTTTTTAACGAACTGCACCACGTGAGTTCCCACCCCGAGCGATTTCGAAGATTTGTTTTTCTTTAATAATATTTCTAGTAAATAAAAAGTTATCCATAAGTATACGATAGGTACTCTTTTGCTTTGGCCATGACTCAAGTCTTCACCTAAGTCGAGGCATGAAACTAGTTCCGGCTTTTTTTCCTTAGTGACTGCACCGGCCTAGGTGTCGGAATACGTATTTTATTAATATTCAAAAAATACGATGTTCCTTAGGAGGACACAGTCCGTTCGATGTCTCGACTCCAACTGAATCAGGTATTTGGACGTTTGGACATTGTGCGCATGCGATTTTATGCACCTTCTTGTATGTCTATATTCATACATTTTGTATACATTTGAAGCAGTTTTTGCATAACTTTTCGCGGGTTTTTGCATTACATTTTATGCGTTTTTGTTAAAACTTTGTTTTGTGTGTAACTTTACGTCATCTTAATGTTAATTTTCGCTATTTCACATAACAGTACACAATATAAATACCTAAAAACAGAAACAAACACTTCCACAAACACAGAAACAACACAACAGACACAGTAAACGCGCTTCTATGGTTTCATGTATTTTTGTTTTTTATATTTTACATAACATTACACGCGGTTTTACATAACATTACACGCGGTTTTTCATAACATTACACGCGGTTTTACATAACATTACACGCGGTTTTACATAACATTACACGCGGTTTTATATAACATTATACGCGGTTTTACATAAAATTACACGCGGTTTTACATAACATTATACGCGGTTTTACATAACATTACACGCGGTTTTACATAACATTACACGCGGTTTTACATAACATTACACGCGGTTTTACATAACATTATACGCGGTTATACATAACATTACACGCGGTTTTACATAACATTAAACGCGGTTTTACATAACATTATACGCGGTTTTACATACATTATACGCGGTTTTACATAACATTATACGCGGTTTTACATAACATTACACGCGGTTAAACATAACTTTATACGCGGTTTTACATAACATTACACGCGGTTTTACATAACATTACACGCGGTTTTACATAACATTACACGCGGTTTTACATAACATTACACGCGGTTTTACATAACATTATACGCGGTTTTACATAACATTACACGCGGTTTTACATAACATTACACGCGGTTAAACATAACTTTATACGCGGTTTTACATAACACTACACGCGGTTAAACATAACACTACACGCGGTTAAACATAACTTTATACGCGGTTTTACATAACATTACACGCGGTTTTACATAACATTATACGCGGTTATACATAACATTACACGCGGTTAAACATAACTTTATACGCGGTTTTACATAACATTACACGCGGTTTTACATAACATTATACGCGGTTTTACATAACATTACACGCGGTTTTACATAACATTACACGCGGTTTTACATAACATTATACGCGGTTTTACATAACATTACACGCGGTTTTACATAACATTATACGCGGTTTTACATAACATTATACGCGGTTATACATAACATTACACGCGGTTTTACATACATTATACGCGGTTTTATATAAAATTATGCGCGGTTTTGCATAATTTGCATTTGTCCGACTATTTTTTTTATCCCTTTTTATGCGAATTATTACGCGGGGGAACTTAAAATGTTTTTTGTTTCATTGATGTACTTATTACACTGCATTTTGTTACTATAAGAAGCATTAATAACTTTGAGTAGTTAAAAATATAATCATCACTAGAGTTCACTAATCATTAACTATGGCCGGTACAGCCACTAAATGAGACGGATCAGAACTCATTCCACTGGCGTCTTTTTATCTTTTCGATCGTGCTACATCTGAGACCAGTTTTCGTCACCATCTGCTGAAATAGTGAACGAAGGCTGATCTATAAAAAAAATATATAGATACAGCACGCTTATGAAGAAGGCAGAGAAATACGGCAGTGAAATAATCTCCGATACGCTTTCTTTAGTAGTTGCACTGACCTTTTTCTCGGATTAGTATACTTGGCGCTACGATTTAGGCCGTGAATGCTGATAAATCGTGGCCGAAGCCAAGAGCTAACAATTAAAAACTTAACTTATTTTTCATATGTTAAATTTAATTATAAATTATCTAATAAAAAGTAGCATTTTGTGTCGTAAAGGGACGCACATACAAGCATTGATCGCATGTGCATAATTGATTTTCGTTCATTTATTTTTTCATGTTATAGATCACCATGTATAAAGTCATATGTTTGTAAAAATAATCGGCCTCCTGTATAATATGACATTTTAACATCATTGTGTAGTTAATCACGTTGTTTAATAATAAACAGGGTGTTGTTAATATGTAGTGTATAATTATTTAGTAAAATACAGGATGTTGTAAAAATTAAGACTATTTTTGAAAGACCAAAAAAGTAGATAGCAGGCCAAGTATCGGCGTGTGACCATGGGAACTAAAAAGTTCCCAAACATTGGACTTCTACACAAAGAAAAAAAAATGGCTTTGTTATGAATATTTATGTATTATACTGTAAGTAGTTACGTAGTTAAATTGTATATAGTTAGAATAGATACTAGCGGTGTCCTTGCGTTTTATATGCGTAAATCTCTCTGTCTTGAAAAATAACTACATATACTCTATTTCAGAATCTCAGATCAAAAATGTAAACAAAGAACTGTCAATTTTAAAGGAAAAAGTAAATAAAGAGACATCACTTTGAAATAAATATATGTCTTCAGGAGGGTGCCGATGTCGTCTTGAGGGTGCTTTCCTTCTGTATTTGCTATCTTATATCTCCTAGTGGGCATACTTGGGCTTCTAGTGGGCGTACTTGGGTAGATGTCGGCTCAATGAAAACAATTGTGATGGGGTACTGGGTATGATCAACGTTCAAATCATATTGTAGGGAACAATTTCTTCACATAGAAAGAATACGGAACGCGAGACAGTTTCTACAAGCCATCACGACCGTCCCCAGATGAATGACATCCGTTGCTTAGCAACCAACAACCACAACACGTCGCTGCTGTAGACTCTGTCAGTGTCACAAAGAACACTGGCGATCCGATTCTTCTAGTAAGGAGTTTGATTAGCTGAGCAGTTCCAACTCCGACATATATAAGATTTTTGTTTACATTTTTGTACTAAGATTCTGAAATAGAGATGAAAATTAGGTAGTTAACGAAATTCACAAAAAAAACAAATTTTGGATAGAAATAAAACTTGTCTAGAAGAGGAAAGGATTTCACCTACTCAGACATTTCGGTTTCTTTTAATAACTTGTCTATTTATTTGTTTCAACAGAAGCGACCAAAAACAAAGGACGAAGCGAAAAAGGAGATATTGGACGCGGAAATGGACTTGATCAAGAAACAACATGTAAGTAACATGACGACCTCTGTGGCGCGTCGTGCGAAAGCGCGACTGCAATGCATGAGGTTGCGGGTTCGATTCCCGCCGGGTACAAGTATTTATGCTTATAAAATAAATATTTGTGTCTGGTCTGGGTGTCCTTCTATGTATAATATGTATGTATTTACAAAAGAGAAATAAATATAAGTATTATATCCGTTGTCTAGTCACCGTAACACAAGCTTAGTCGCTTACCACGGGGCTAGATGGCGCTGTGTGTTGTTCACAGAATTTATTTATTTATTTATTTAAGCGTTTGATATAATATAATCTGGGCCACAAAATAACGCTTATTCTCTCAAAAAGGTAGATGCATAGTCATGACTCATGACAGATATAGGTTTTATGGCATAAACATATTTGCTCTAATGTCTTTATTCAAGGAGGAAAATTTAAACTATTTTTGTATGGAGAAAGAGAATGGAGACTATCCTCTTAAATGATCACAGGACCTAGGTTTGATGAAAAAAAATATTTTTGAGTTTCAGTTCTTTGTATGGGGAACCCCAAAAATTTATCATTTTTTTATTTTTGTGTGTAAATCTTAATGCGGTCACAGAAAACATCTACTTACCAAGTTTCAACAGTGTAGCTCTTATAGTTTCGGAGAAAAGTGTCTGTGACATACGGACGGACGGACAGACAGACATGACGAATCTATGAGGGTTCCGTTTTTTGGCATTTGGCTACGGAACCCTAAAAAAGAATAGTTTGCGTTGTCAAAGTGGTAAAATATGTGTCCCCCTGTAACTTCTAAAATAAGAGAATGATAAAACTAAAAAAAAATATGATGTACAGTACATTATCATGTAAACTTCCACCGAAATTTGGTAGCAAGTATTTTTTTTTCAAATACGCCATAAGCCATAAACCGCAATTTACCTTTCATTCTTCGAAAATGTACGGAACCCTTCACGCTCGAGTCCCACTCGCACTTGGCCGGTTTTTTACCCTTTGAAGATTTTCGTAATTTTACATTATTTCATTTCACAGGAGGGTCAAGATGTAGCAGAGTTAGCAAAGAAAATAGCCGAGTTGCGTCGACAGTTGACCATACAGTTTCCTGAGCACCCGCTAGTGAGGAGACCGCTGCATTCTAGGTAAGGCATGCCTTTTTCATCTTCATTACCTACAGTAACCGTTCAAGTATGTATGTATTTACAAAAAAAGTATAATGTGTTTGTAGTATATCCGTTGTCTAGTACCCATAGTACAAGCCTAGTGCTTAGTTTGGGTCTAGATTGCGTTGTGTGCAACGTCGTACATTTTTTTTTATTTAAGTATGACATAAGCTGATTAGCAATTGCATTGCCCGCGACTTCATCCGTCTAATTATTTTGAAAATATAATATAGCATCATAGCCTTCCTCAATAAATGGAATATCCAACACTGAAATAATTTTTCAAATCGGATCAGCTGTTCCTGAGATTAGAGCGTTCAATCAAACAAAAAACTCTTCAGCTTTATTATATTATACTCTAAATATGTCTCAGCGAGTCGATTTGGGGCTCCACAAAATCATCAGTATTGTTATTCGGTTGCATAATTTCAGCAATTCAGTATCATTGTAATTCCAAGATGGCCGCCGCCACAAGATGGCGGACGAGTCAATAACTAAGTACATATGTCGTTCCTTCAGCAATTCAGTATCCTTGTAATTCTTGTGGGCTAGAGTGGATACAGTTACACACACGAATATCGGTTTAATCAACGGTTACAGTTAAACATAATAACTTTGCACGGGTGCGTGCGGGTAATAAGGCCCGCAGGTTAATAAGGCCCTATAGTATTTTATACACTCGACATCAAAAAGGTTCTGATTTAAACACGCACACTAAATTTTAAGCGTTAACACTAAATTAATGAAACGGAACCGAATTCGTGGGCCATGATTAAGTATCTACAACGCGATCTTGACCTGAAGTTCTAATAATAGTCATGCTGATAATGTGTAACAGCCCCTTATCCGCTCGCTCTGACATATATACCTATTTTGTAATGATTTCTGTTTGAAACTTTTAAAATACAACAAGTTGAAATGTTAACAAGACCTCTACTTTTTTACCAGCTATTGCATAGTGAAGCGGAAAGTAAGGTATGTTTAATTGACAGAATTCGCAATGTGACAGTATTTTAAAAGTATGTACTGAAATTGTGTTTTGTTGTTTTTAATGAAACTTGGGTTATGCATTGCAAAGAAACACGTATGTTGTTTCTTATTAAGATCAAGATTGTTAATTATTTTGACATATTCAATTTAGTAAAAAATAGGTATTTTGCACTGATATTATGTAAAACAGCAATAAAAGGAAATGACGCCAATGACTATTTACACTTATTTGGATTATTTATTTTTATATTGCCACACGGATAAACCATACACCACTTGTATACTTTGGAGTTCATAATCAACAACAATAATTAGTTAAATTATTTAAAGACCGTCTAGACATCTCAAGTGTTGACGTTTTATTTACGTCAGTGACGTCATGATGACACTTGCGCCTATTTTGGCACTATTTTTCTGTTCAATATCCTGCAATACCTATATTAATTGCTTCATGTTTTCCTTTCTCCAGTCGAGGGGGCCGATTCAACACTGCAACCCGTTACACGCGCGGCGGTATCACAAACAAGGTGTTCAGTGTGAACCAGTCCGTGGACCACAGACCTCGCGCCTTGCTCATCTCTGGCTTCGAGACCGATGACCTCGACACCTTGTACAAACACTTCTCGGTGAGTGTTGTAAAGCTAGCTTATAGCGACTGACTCCAAGATGGCGGACGAGTCAATAACCAAGTACTTACATAATGTTGCTTCTCCTGCAATTCACTATCATTGTAATTCACAGCCATTTGATTTAAATTATAAATACAATTAGTCTAAGCTACAATTAAGTCAACTGTAAGTCGTACTGGCACTTAAAGCACAGGATAATCTTTGTTTAAGTATCGGGTACCTATGTTTGTAAGGAAAAATGTTTGAAAATAAAGATTATTTATTATTATAATTCCAAGATGGCCGCCGCCTCAACATGGCGGATGAGTGGATAACTAAGTGCATATGTCATTTACAGCAATTCAGTATTATAGTTATTTCAAGATGTAAGCCGCCACAAGATGGCGGTCGAGTCAATAACTAAGTACATATGTCATTCCTCCAGCAATTCGATATCATTGTAATTCCAAGATGGCCGCCGCTTAAAGATGGCGGACGAGTCAATAACTGAGTACATTATGTCGTTCCTCCAGCAATTCAGTATCATTGTAATTCCAAGATGGCCGCTGCCACAAGATGGCGGACGAATCACTAACTATGTCGTTTCTCCTCCAGCAATTCGGCGAAGTGAGCAGTAAAGAGGTAGAGCTGTCCGTGCCGCAGTTAGTGCTGCAGTACAAGGCCCGCGCTCACGCCGAGCAAGCCGCGTTGCACGGACGGCATTACAACGACCGGACTCTGTCGGTGAGTGAGATACGTATATACCTATATATACACGAAGTGTCTACTATACAATACACATATCTACTAACACAACACTTTGACTGAACGTTACTTCACTCTACTAAACAAAAGATATGTTCTAAATGGTGGTATGTTTGATTTCAGATAACATGGGTGACGAACACGAAAGCACCGAACCCCACTACCCCGGGAGCGAGTGACCGACTGCCGACCGGACAGAATGGTGACGAGAACAAGGAAGAGGTAAATAGGTGTATTTATTGTGATTTTTTTATGCAAATAATTGAAAAATTGCCTTTACTTGACCTCCATTTTTGGTACACCCTCTTCATCTATATATTTTTCCCACAGTCCCTACCGCCCCATTTCTAGTACACCCTCTACATCCATATATTTTTCCCACAATCCCTATCGCTCCATTTCTGGTACACCCTCTACATCTATATATATTTTTCCCACAGTCCCTATCGCCCCATTTCTAGTACACCCTCTACATCTATATATTTTTCCCACAGTCCCAACCGCCCCAAGAAGACCCTCTCCTCCGCTTTGAAGAAGAAGATGAAGAGGAGATAGAAGACAGATCCTGGCGTCGTTAAGGAAAACGATAGCTGGAAACATCGACTGTCTAGGTGATATTGATTCTATGATTGTACTTGTTTAGCTTCAAGTCGGTGCGCGCTCGTCCGAGTGCGTGGGTGCGGACTGTAAACGTGCATGTTTATTTTTTGTGACATAGTTAAATACATTAAAATTGAATATTTAAATAGTTACGCACTTCAATTATGGTTACGGTCAGAATGGCTAGTTGCCTATAACGTATGGCTGTAAGAGTATATTCAATAATTGCTATCTATTTACTAGTGTTAGCATAAAACGTTTCTGAGAGTGAGATGTGCAAAAATTGCTGCCTAATTCCTACTAACCAGATTTAAAGTTTTATCTGCATACATACATTGATTACAAAGTTATAGCAGTTTAAATATTTAAATTAAAAGTAAGCGCCTGATAAATTTTAACAATTTTTAAGTTTATATGCGTTTATATTTAGTTTGAAATAAAATTCTTGATATTCAAAATAAACGCACGGAATATGATTTTAAACTGTCGTAGCTATTTTTACTACTAAAATTATTTAAAAGCTGAATGTCGGGTTTTTTGTTAAATATTCAGTTGTTAAATATTTTGAGTATTGACATACTACGTGTACATGTACACATACGAAACATACTACATTGACTGCACTTTGAACACTTACTCTCGCCGCGCGCCGACATTAGGCCAAACAAGTATAATGGTTACTTTAGTTAAAATATAATAGAATTGTTATCAAATGGGAAATATTCTCAACGTTTTTCTTCGTCCTTTTGTTTTTTAAATAATTAACGTTTATTTGATACTTACCTATAACTAGGTGCATCCAATAGATTTTCTTTTTTTTAATACTCTGTACAAAACACTAAAACATTAAATTATCAATAAAACTATAAGAAATTTGTAAAAATATTTAAAATATAAAGTAATGTTATTAAATGTAATCTATTAATTAGAAGAATACATTTTTTTTTGAGTTTGAATAGTGTTTCAAAATACAATATAGGTACATGCAGAATATATAAATAATAAAACTAGTATGGTGACTTAAAAATAAATATTGTAAACGGACCCCTAACAAAAAATCTTTCTAAGATTAGGGCCCTAAGAAAAGAAATGAAATTCGTGTGCGTCAGGTTGGCCGGACCATGCAATAGATTTACACCAAACTGCACTTATTATTTAGTACCTATTTGGTACCTTTGTTTTTAAATTCAGTACCTACGTGGTTTCGAAAATATTAACGATACAAAGTTGCCGGCCATTCTTACGTCAGGTTGGCCGGACCAGCTTCGATTTCTCAGCATACAACGTGGCATGCTCCACGTTATATATGCCAAGATTGTGTACCTATTTAGAACCAAAGCTAATATATTTTCCACTCAGGAAGCAGGAGGGAGCTCTTATAAAAAGTGATTACACTTTTTACACATATAGCGCCTGCTAAAAATGTTTATTCATATATGAACATAGGTATTAAATAGGTCCGGCCAAGCTGACGCACACTGAAACTTTTTTAAATCAAACTTGAGTCGCTTTCTAATTTCTCTTAAGAGTTTTCAGTCGATTTAGTCGCGATTTAATAACTCTACGTACATTTGTTTATATGTCTATGCAGTGACGGAATAAAACTGCATTAAAAACGGTTTAGCCGTAACCGACGATGGAAATCTAGATAGTTTTTCTAGCCAAATTCACGACGACACCATAAATATGTCCAGTTTTTCTAAAAATCTCGGACATAAAATTAAAAATAATGGTTATTTTTATAGTTTTAGGGGTTTTTTTATTTTTAAAAATAGTCAGTAGTCAGCGTGATTCTTTTTCTCTGAATTTCGTCTTAATTGTATAGTATTTAGTTATGTTAATGAGTTAGTTAGGTTGGTTTCGCTTTGAATTTTGCCCCGCGGTGTTTGATCACAATCGGTTTAGCAATGGCATGTTCTTAAATACGACCATCGCACTTCGACCTTATTCACCGTCAGACCACCAAATTTAAAATTCAATCACTAAATTAATATACATATTTAAAAAAATCGTATTGAAATAAGATTTTTTGATGTAGGCGTTTTTTTTCTAAACCAGTTTCGACTTGCTTAAGTCATCTAATAATTAAAACTTATAGCGTGGCGAGGCGTCGCCATGGCCTGTATTGCCACGCGAATTTTTAGGTTTACCCGCGCCTATAGATGTTTTACGTCAAAAATAAACGTGGCCACCTTCTATTACCTAGATGATGTGTATTCTAACAACGACGTTCGAACTTTGATCCATCTTTAGTTAAAGGTGAACAGTTTGACGTTTGGAACTGGCTCGTCTCGTCCGTCAGAGACGAGTTTGAAATGGATCACTATTAGGCGACCTTTTTCCTTCTAGTCTCTAATAAAGACCACTCCAGTTATACGCGTTTCAATAAATTATCATACTATCTTTGTAATTTCATTTAATGAAAAATGAGGTCTTTTTTAACACTGAGGGGTTTCTTTTAAGGCAAATAATTATTATTTGTTTTTTATTTACTGTACATTATTATATTAAGAATAGCGGTGCAGTGGAGTTGGGGTTTTGTTTTCGTAAATTGTTTTAATTTGAATTAATATTTAAAATCTTACCAATATTATGGACGTGAATATTTTTGAGGCTAAACTACTGAACTATCAAAATCTGATTTTGATTTAAGTAACATCAAAATCGGTCGAGTACAGATATTTATTTTTTGAGTTTCCAAAAAAACATTAAATTTGTTACTCTACCTTCACTGCATTGATTATTTAGGGTCGTATACTTTCAAATGGTACTAAGTGCTGTTTTAGTTAAGGAACTCTTATGTCTCATGTTTAAATGAATTGACAAAGTATTACTGAGCTGAAACCTCCCTTAGGAACGTCTCTAAGTGCGCCCGCTAGTTACTTCACTTAAAAATATATCAAAATATATAATAAATAGACAACTAACTGAACCATATATACCATTGTTACGATAACACACACACTTATAGGTAGGTACATACAAACAGGGGGAGTTTATTTGGAGTGCATTTTGATTACCAGACGCAAATAAAAATATGACGCAACCAAGGCGAAAACCGAAGAAAAATATAATAGTACATATATTATGCAAAAGTAAATAAATGATGGATTTAAAACGAGGGCCATAGATGAGTCAAGAGCAAGTGAAGGATTCTAATGACTGAATTCTATTCATTGTTAAACTTCTGAGCGACGCGAGTGATTCATTGATATGAATCCGTACTTAATTCAAGAGTTGCATACTATACTTTATACCATGACTATAAGAAAAAGAAAAGAGTTTGTTTGTCGAGTATTCTTTGCGCAAGGAGTTTGTATAAGCATTAAGATTGAGATCGGATATATTGGTGTGTTCTAAATTCAAACGAAAATAGTGATTAAAATGCCTTTTTATTGTTCACTGTTTTCAATTTAAGCTTTTTAGAGTGGGAATGGTAAAACTACTATTTTTTTATCTAATAAGTCATTTTCGCTAAAAAAAAGTTTATCATTTCCGCGCTCCAAATAAATTATTCCTGTAAATACATAATGTGCCTACTATGTATAATGTATATATAAGTTTATTCATGTATTGTAAAACTTAGATGAAAACAAAAATAGTAGTTACGGTATATTCTAACATTGCGTATTTGAAAAATGAGCTAGAAACACCTACATGCATTTTCATAAACTTAATTTTAACATTTGTCTTCAAGAATGATTCAGACATTTGTAAATAAGCAAAAAGGCATTCTTATGGATGTCAAAAAGATAATCGCAGTGTGACAGCACGTGCTCACGCGGCAACGGTTCGACATACGACTGAGGCGTGCGTCAGCTAGACGTAGTTTTATAGTCTCATTTTCCGAGACTAGGTAACGTATCTCCTGTTTTTTGTTTTCATCTAAGTTGTAAACCAACGCCGCTAAGGTCGTGATTAGTTACAGTTCTCTCGCTTTAACTGCCATGAAATGTTGCTAAAATATACAAAAAAGCAACAAATTCACACGACGACTAAATGCAATAAAATGTGTTTCAATAATAACCGGCTATGCAATATTTTTCATGTAATATGATTTAAGTACTTACTCTAAACGCCTTGACATATGCCAGCAATGTTACTGTTCAACCGAAATTGTTAAATACAATAAGTTTCTAAACGCCAGCAATGTTACTGTTCAACCGAATCACCTTAATCAGCCGTTTATTTAAGAGCCTAGCGCTAGCCCAACTTCAATGATTCGAACTACATAGTAATCGTTGAAAGAATGTGGGGAAAAAAACAATGCCATTCAAATAATTATATTGGTTACTAAATTGTACACCAAATCAGGCAATTTGTGAAGTGTTTCTGTGATTTGATTTTTAATGCATAAAGGCTTCGATCATATATAAACTATAGATACACGGTCCCATACAAAATCGAAATCAAAAATCGGCACTACTTCAACGCTTACTTATAAATAATAAATAAATAAAAAACACTTATGCACGACTGACAGCGATATGCCTTGTTTCGCTGTAACCGGCTGAAATATGCCTTGTTTTGACGGCTCCATTTCTAGAGCGGCGACCGTGCATCTATGTAGGTTATATATGATCGAAGCATAAAGGATACGAAATATTTGGGAAAATAAAAAAATATATCGATATTTATTAGAAAATCGACCTAAATCAGGAAACAGAAGGGCTAGGCGGGCACAGGAGAATGGGATAGCAATTTAAATCGATATACACTCGCTTCGCTCGCGCATGCTTGATGTCCTGTGTCAGTTTTTTTAAGATAAAAACACTCCTGGTCCGGAGGCTGGGCTTTTACTCTAAAGGCTGGGCTTTTACTCTAAAGGCTGATTAAGGTATTCGGTTGCGACATGCGATATTTTATAGTATATATTTTTAAGTGGAGTCTTGTACATAGATTAAGTTAGTTTAAAACAATAGAATTGTAAAAAAATATATGAAATCTTATGATGAAAAAAGGAAGCCGTTGAAAAAAAAAACACTTTTCCAAAACCGAAAAACGGCAAAAAAAGTATTTTTTGATGTACAAAAGTACAGAAAGCGGTCGCTGTTGTTTTCAAAAACAAGAAAAGATAAGCTTGTTGTGTTTTTTTATGTTTTCTGTTGTAAAAAAAAAATGTATGATGAAAAAAAAAGAATTTTGAGCGACCGCAAAACAATAAAAATGGTTCTTGTTTCTTAAAGATTGGTCGTAACGTAACGTGGTATTTCTTGGCACGATTTTGGTCGGGCCTTGACGTCTCTTGGCACGACTTTGGTCGGGCCTTGACGTCTCTTGGCACGACTTTGGTCGGGCCTTGACGTCTCTTGGCACGACTTTGGTCGGGCCTTGACGTCTCTTGGCACGACTTTGGTCGGGCTTTGACGTCTCTTGGCACGACTTTGGTCGGGCTTTGACGTCTCTTGGCACGACTTTGGTCGGGCCTTAACATGATATTGTTTCTTACAAATGTGTTTTTCATGAATTTTAGCTTCCCTAACGGAGATTTTGAAGAAAAAGACGCGAAGGAGTGACAAGTACCGAACGAGAAGTTACGTTGGTAATATAAGCAGCAGTAACAGGTAGGTAACAATATACCAAATCAAATCATTTATTTGTGATCCACAGGATTTTAAAATTGATAATAATATTGAATAAGTACATAAATATTCGCTGAGTCAGCCATACGGCGTACTTTAATATAAGTATAAATTATCATTTACTAGCTGCGCCCCGCGGTTTCACTCGCGTAAGTCCCGATCCCGCGGGAATTACGGGATAAAAAGTAGCCTATGTGTTATTCTAGGTGTCCAGCTATCTATATTCCAAGTTTCATCGCAATCGGTTCAGTAGTTTTTGCGTGAATGAGTAACAAACAGCCATACAAACTTTCACATTTATAATATTAGTAGGATTTATACCAGGTCTACAGCACGAAAACTGTATCTATTTTAGTAAAGTATTAAAATTAAAATAACTGATAGCTATCGATTCAAGCCATTAAGGAAGACACGGGTGCAATAAGGAGCCTCTCCGAGCGATTTTCATGGCTGATGCCACATATGTATTTCCGGTAGGGCATGAATCCCGGGATCTCGGACGCAAAAGTTCGATATTATAATCCCGGGATTGAGTGATCCGATATCGAGATTTGAGCAATTTACTATTTGGGTATAAATTAAAGTTTTTAGCTATATTTTTCCTCATGGAATGATTGAATAGAACTATTAAAATTAAACCCAAATTAGTCTACCCCTGAGGAAGAGATCTATAAAGATTTAGAAGCGTAGGGAATTGGTAAAATGTTTAAAACAATAAAAGTAACGTGATTCATTGCAATTTTTATGACAATTATGATTTTTTTTCTGCTTACATCATTTTAGCGGTGCGCCTAGAATTTGGCGCGAAAGTTTAGACACTTTCGGGTTTAGGGTATTTGTCCGCCATATTTCCAAAATGATGCGGTGGACGGCCCTCGGGGTAACTTATTTACGTAATGAAACCACTAGAGTCTTAAATATATTAAATACTAGCTGCGTCCCGCGGTTTCACCCGCTTAAGACCCGATCCCGTGGAAATATCAGGATCAAAAGTAGCCTATGTTACTCAGGGTGAATGTAGCTTTCTAATGGTGAAAGAATTTTTGAAATCAGTCTAGTAATTTTTGAGTTTATTCGTTACAAACATACAGACGCACACACACACACACAAAAATACAAATCTTTCCTCTTTATTATATTAGTATATTGGGCTCCCTACCATAGGCTTATAATGTAAACCCCCATGGTGTCCCTCGCTCCACAAGTGTCAAAGCCAGTGGAATCTCCTCATGGACTACATCCCGACAACGACGGCCTTTCCAAGCCTCATCTCTGCATCTGCCCGATAGACAACCCCTCTCCGTCTCCCCTCCCTCGGCACGGTCACGCCACCGTCTCGAGGTCCCCAAAGCCGGTTATAACCTCCTCCCCCCAATTCACCACCAGAGGCTGAGGTGATTTTTATAGTGGTTGTCTACCACGCGGGACCTTTGTTGCGGAAAGGACCCCCGAGCCTGCTGACGCGGGATTACGGGTTAGAAGCCAGGCAAGCCCGGTTTCCCACCTCGTGCGCCTCTTAGCTTTCAGCTACTGAGTCCCCTCACAACGGCAAGGTGGACGACCATCTGGAGGGTAAAACGTAACGTCGTGTCCGGGACTCGTGACTCGAACGCGCAGCCGTCGAATCGGAAGCCATCACTCGGCTCGGTAGGCCACCGTTCCTTAAAAAGAGAATGCGCCGGTCTGTGATTTGAACGCGGAACCCTCGACTCGGAATCCATAGCTGCCATTGTGCCACGTAAACTACATGGAATCTGCATCTACCCAGTAAAACTGCCCGATTACAGATATATTTTTTTAATCCATTTTATTGCATTTTCAAGATTGTAAGAGGAATTTTTGAGAAGGTGGTTTCATGTGGTTCATCAATTTGTACCTAGTTCTTTATAAGCCGATTCTATTGATGGAAGTCCAAAAATTAGTAATTAACATCATTGTGAGATGCTATTCTGCTCATCATTCCGAAGGTTCTCATCTGATCTTCACCAAGAATTTATGAGACCAACTCGGGACTCTCACTTTCCAAATTAAAAAAGAAGGATCGAAATCGGACTTTATATGCCGGAGTACGGCGTGAACATATTCACATACAAATAATATGCGGGTAGAATTGAGCAGCTCCTCTTTTTTTTAAAGTCGGTTAAAAACAGCCATTATAAAGAATTTCCGCATGTCCAAAGGATCCGGATATATGGACAGACATAGGTATACGGTATTTGAGGAATTTCCTGTAAAAAAAAACCGGATATCCGGTTTTTTAATTTTCGACCGGATATCCGGTTAATCATGTGTTGATTCACACAACATATTTCTTCAATACAACATTCAAACTAATTAAGTAATAGCAAAAAAACACTTTATCCGGATAACCGGACTAAATATCCCGATAAAAAATCCTATATGTCAATCGGGGTCTAAAGCTATCTGCATTCCAAATTTGGTCAAAATCGGTTAAGCCGTTTCTGAGATTAGCGGGCACAAAGGCACAGACAAACAGACAAACAGACAAACGGACAAACAGACAACCAGAAAAACAGAGAAATGGGTTCTACTGCGTTAGTAGGTACCCCTCCAATTTATATTTTTTTTATATCTTTCAAAAACAGACACCGCTGAGTTACGATTTTATTATATGTATAGATTTTAAATTTAACACATTTTTATTGTATTAAATTCGCCTTTTTAACGATATCTAAAATCTCAGTATCAATCCCGGGATCCCGGGATTGAGCTCTTAATATCGATATCGTCCCGAGATTGAAAACCTTCCGATATTGCATGCCCTAATTTCCGGCGCACCCTGGACTTGTAGTTCCAAGATCTTCTCGTAGCAGAGGGTATTAGAGCAGTTTGACTTATCCTTACAGAGACTCAAAAAGGCTCTTCAGATTCAGATAATTTTAATTCGTAAATCACAAGTACATTATAAAGGTCTTGTTTTAACATTATACAGTTCATTTGTGATCGGCATAAAATGCGTACGATATATATACATTTTAAAACAAAATATATATTAATAAGTGCAGTAAAATCATCAAATCTCTAGAATTACATTAATATATGATCGAAGCATTAAAATATCAAAATGGAATAAGGGAAGTCAAATATATTAAAAATGTCAAAGAAAACATAAAGGAAGTCAAACTATGTCAAAAGCTCATCATTCAATTGAAAATAGATAAATGTTGTTTTCATATTATTGCAATTATTATTATACAATAGTTACAGTTTGTCAATTAAATCACTTATCGCCTTTTCACAAAACTGCTCTGTGTGTTGTCTCTATTAATATAGAGGGATTCTCTAAGCTAAAGTCTGCGATCCTGGGTCGCCTATATGAAACTACACAGTGCGATGTGCTCTGCGTGTAGGACTACCGTGACAAACACCACCAAAGGCCAGAAATCCCAGGATAGCAATCCCGAGATCGGAGATCCCCACATCTTCTCTAACCTAGGACATACATACAGGATCCTCTAACCCAGGTTACCCCTCACCAAATCGGCCACCAACTTCTATTAAACGGTAAATCTACTTGGAAAGAGACCCCAAAGTCGGGCGTACCAGACCCCAAATTCGTCTATCAATGACCCATCACAATAACGGAAATTTTCTCGGACGGAAAACGGAAAAAGGGTATTAGGCTTCGACCAATACAATAGTTATAGACGGACCCTTCCGTAAGTTCGTTTTGAAGACAACAAAACTGAGCGCCGGCTCACACTTGTTCGTAGTCGGTGAGCGGCTTCGTAAAGAGTGACACGTGTTACGCAAGGTGACGGAGTGTACGAAAAATGCCTTCTTGTGCGTTTCTGAAGTGCAAAAACACTTCTAAAAATGTTAAAAAAGAATCAGGAGTAACTTTTCACTCGTAAGTATATTACGTTTGCGTTAAAATAATGAATATTTTTATTTAATTGATTGTTTTGAATATTTTTACTTCGTTTTTGTAAATGCATGTTTAAAAAAAGAAAGCAATATGCATACAGCTGTCGCGCGAAAGAGATAAAACATAAATCACAAGTCAAGATGGCGATGACCTACGCACTCGCTGTTGTGCTACAGTAGTACGTTAAAAAGTACGAGTTGCATAACAAGATTGTGATATTTTAATTTTTTTATTTTAGTTTTCCGAGTGAAGTGAAAATTCGAAAAAAGTGGATTGCCATCATACAAAAGGCGAGACACGACGATGAGTGGATGTGGAACCCATACTGCAGAGTGTGTTCTGACCATTTTAGTAGTAATGAAATTTATATAACTAAAAAAGGAATGCGTAAAATACAGAAGTCTGTTGTTCCCAAATATCAGGTAATTTCGGCTTTTTCATTTTATGTCAAATTAGATATTTATGTATAGATAGGTAGATATAAATATATAATGTCTTCATGAATTGCATCAAGGGTTATGTTAATTTTGCGCTGTTCTTTTTTTTTCAGACACCAAGAATTACAGCATTATTACAACAATCATACAAATTATGTAAATAAAACGATGTTTCTTTTTTTAATAAATGCTTTTCTTGATATTAAAAAAATGGAAGTTTAATAATATAACCCTTTTATACATCAAACATGTTATACGTACATTCTACTTCTTCATTCATTAGTTCATTACACTAATAATATGTATTTTTAACTAATATGAATTTTAAAAAACAATAAAATAGGAATTTAAAAAAATTGATTAAACCTAATTTTGTTAATCTTTTTTGCTGACGCTACCTATCTTTTACCCTTGACTGATGTCACAAAGCTGTCATTGTCAATTGCAAATCTGTTGTTTTTGCAAGGTAATAGAGATAGTATAGCTGTCCCTTTTTTTCACATAGTGTATTGTATCTCCTGTCTACTTACGCAATAATTAATGTGTGTGCATCTTGTCGTCAACTGCAATGCACTTGTGTGGGTACTGGTCTACTTTTTGAGTATGAAAATGTAAGGAATGGGCCCGTCTATAACTATTGTATTGGTCGAAGGTATTAGGAGAATAAATAATTGCAATGTCGTCCGCAGCGACATTACAGTCAATGAAATAAAAACATCTTAGTCCAGCCGCGGTGACTTGGCTATTTTCATTGTTCAATGTCTTCGTTTGGTCAAACTTCTTAAGCCATGGAGAAGAGCTAAATTATTTGCACCAAGGACCCGAAGAGCTATCGCCCAATTTCTCTGTTACTAGGTGGGAACCCGAAACCCATCGGGCTTCGGATAGTTTCAATTCCACCCGGTTCCGTGGTTTTCAAAATGCAATTTTATAAAGAAGTGCTGTAAGCGAAAACGTCATTTACTATGGCTCTCCAGACGTTTTCCTACAGACAAGAACAAAAATGATTATATTGAACTATCGAAAAGATTAAAGAGAGTAATCAATTTGACACAAAAAGCACATAATGCACAAGCTATAGCCGCTTCCTCAAATAAAAATAGGACTACCTGGAATATAATTAATAGAACTAAAGATAATATTCCTAAAAATGAAATTGACCAAATAAATATCGAAGGTAACCTGGTAAGTGACCCCATTACCATTGCAGAGGCATTTAACATTTTTTTTATTGACAAACCTCAGAGTAATAAACATGACACATCTATTCCGATATACCCTGAGTCTATTTTTATGGCACCCATAACTCCACAAGAAGTGAACAAGATTATTAAAAATCTTAAAAGTACAAATAGCACGGGTTATGACGGTATATCTACAGGACCTATAAAGGTAATTTCTATGTTCATCTTTTCGGTATTATGTTATCTAATTAATTTATGTATTCTCAACGGCGTTTTCCCTGAACAACTTAAGATCACTCTAGTAAAACCTCTATTCAAGAAGGATAATAAGCATGACATGGGCTGTTATCGGCCAATTGCATTGGTACCAATTGTGTCAAAAATCCTTGAAAAGGTAATTTCAGAGTCTCTCTACTCGTTTTTTGAGCATAGACACATGTTAGTGGATGAACAGGCAGGTTTTAGAAAAAATTAAAACATTGATAAGGCAATCTACCACTTCCTTCAAAATGTAATGGAAAATATCGATAAAAACATTCCTGCGTGTGCTATCTACATGGATCTAACAAAGGCGTTTGACTATGTTGATCATGACACACTGCTAAATAAACTCGAAGCATACGGAGTTAGAGGAAATGTTTTAAATCTTATAAGATCATATTTGACAAATAGAATACAAGCCACACAAATAACTGAAGTATGTACAGAAACTAAAAAAGAGTTAACCTACACTTCTAATTTTAAGAAAAATGATTTAGGTGTACCCCAAGGAAGTGTCCTAGGACCATTACTTTTCATAATTTACATCAACGACCTTCCAAAAATAACTACTAATAAAATGGTACTCTTTGCAGACGACAGCACTGTTATTTTTAGCGGTAAGGATAAGGTACTTTTGAAAAAAAACATAAATGATACTCTAATAGACATAATTAATTGGCTATCTGTAAATAACTTAAAAATTAATCTATTAAAGACGAATTTAATGACATTTAAAATTAGAATACCACTGGTTACTGACATAACGATTAAATATGATGGACATAAAATAGATAATATTGACGATACAAAATTTTTAGGACTAGTTATTGACAGCGATCTTAGTTGGACATCGCATATAAAAAAATTAAGTGCTAGAATAAATCAATGCTCATATGCACTCTATATGCTGGGTAAAAAAGTTAATAAATCCACACTTTTAACTGCTTATCACGGTAATGTTGCGTCTATATAATACTTTATCAAATTTCAATAAATGTGATCATAAACTATGGCGTAATACCTTTTAAACAAAGTTTAATTTATGATAATATGTAATACGAATCAAAAGTAAAAATCTTTGAACGCCGATATCTCGGAACAGTGTTTTTCGATTTGGTGATGTCTCGCTCTATAGGGACGATAACTTACTCGGAAGAACAGGAGAAAACGCTTTCTTCATTTCGGCTTGGCGGGAGACTTACCCGTGGCGTAGCGGCTATCGCGCTGGAACGGAATACCAGTAGTCGCGGGTTCGAGTCCCGCCGGGTAGGTACTAAAGTTTTTGAAAGTATTTTTTTTTCAAAAAGCATTACGCTACTACACTTAGACCAAATCCAGTGTTCGGCGGTGGACCTGAATACAGCTACGGATAACTGTATCTGTCTGTCGGTATCTGTGGCCAAGTTTTGGGCAAAATACATTTAAAATTAAGTCTGACACGAAGAAGAAGACTAAGGAAGACGGTCGAATTTTGATCTACGCCGTCTTTCTTCTACTAGATGAGCGTGCTACATTATAGACCACAAAATATTATCAAGTGAGATAGGTATGCGTCAGCTTGGTCGGACCAAACAATAGATTTACATCAAACTGCGCTCATTTTTAGTACCTTTGTTTATACACACTTCAAAAAAGTCTGCAAAATGTACTTTTTCAAACTAATGTGTACAATATTAACGATGCAAAGTGGCCGGCCATTCTGACGTCAGGTTGGCTGGACCACCTTCGATTTTTTGCCATCCACCGGCTACTTTGTATCTTTAATATTTTCAAAACCACGCAGGTACTGAATATATAACCAAATGTGTCAAATACTAAATAATGAGCGTAGTTTGGTATTAATCCATTGCATGGGCCGGCCAAACTGACGGACACTATTAGGGATAGCCTGCGTCGGCAGTTTCTATTCGTAGAAATCAAACAAATAAATAACAACTATATAATATTCATTTATTATTTATAATTATAATATATTCATATTTATAATTGGCTAATAATAGGCACCATTTTGCATAATTATCTATTTCTACTAATTGTTCTAAAATCAGTGGAGAAGAACTCCTCTATTTTTGTATATCGGACGAGTTGTAAGTACAAAAATATTTAAAAAATAATACAAAAATAACAGTTTTCGTTCGGTAAATCCTTATAATATCACGTTTTGGATATAAAATTGACTTAATTTACAATAATTTTGCACAGATAATCAAGAACACTGGAATTTTGTGGAGACATTCCCCCGGAATGGTAACTTTTGCCAGACATTGGACAAGACTAAGACAAGAAAAACATAGTTTTTTTGTTAATTACTCTATTAAAAAAATATTTTTTTTAATGTGTAATTTCGTTGTTTTTTTTAATAGTTTAACATTGAACAGGGGGATTGTAGAATAGCTAATAGTTTTTGCAAAATATGTTTTTTCAGTCCGAGGGTTTTTTCCAGATTACACTTTTATTGAAACTAAACATTTTTTTTCTACTTAAATCGAAATAATACATACTTTTTTTGTTGTTTTTTTTTTTAATTAGTATAATTTAAGCACCACCAGGGCGGCGCCTCTAAACATTTAACAAATAAATGCAATGTTTCAATGAGTCGGAACATTGTTTTACTACCGTCGTCAGCGTGCTAAATCTTGGATCACATCCTTACTTACTATCTAACTAAACAATAAGTAAAATAAAAATGAAATTCACTAAATAAATTCGAGTGGAATTACAAAAGAATACTGGTAACAATTTACGTATAAAATCACAATATGCGAAATAAAAATGCTTTTCGAAATTTCGCATCCAAATAAAACACTGAAATTCTGTTGGGTATAGAATTTTCGTTTTAAAAATCTTGAAAATATATTTTCAAAATTCAAGGGTGCCAATGCTCTATCAACTAAGCCACTGGGATCAAATTTCGCCGCGCTCGTTGGGTTGATTCACCGCGGGTCCATGTTTATTCTTGTTTCTTCTTTTCCAACCACACTTTGTAACTCTGTAAGAAATGAAGATAAAATAATAATATTTTATTAGTGGAAATTGAAAGCTGAGCAATTTACTGCACTCTGGAGGCGCAAATCGATCTTCACTAAATGTTTATAGGACCAAGTTTGATGTATTTCCTAAAAACGAATTTTCCAAATCGTTATAGGCGTCTTCGAGTACTTAATCGGGAAACATAACATAAAAAAATATATATTCCGACTTGAAACTCTGAGCCCGATCGGGCCAATTTCATGCAAAATGTGTACAAGATGTACGACGCCAAAACTATTCTAAGAAGAAACTTGAAATATTATACAAGACTATATCGGTCTCAGACAGCAAGATAAAAAAAACTAAATAATGAACATAGTTTGGTGTAAATCTATTGTGTGGTCTGGCCAACCTGATCTGTCCATGGAATCGAAGTTAGTGGTCGGTCTGATCCGAAAAAGGATTATAGTAGGGTCACTAAATATGTCGTCTAAAACTTAGGATCGTTAGTAAAAAAAAAAAACCGGTCAAGTGCGAGTCGAACTCGCGCACGAAGGGTTCCGTACCATTATCTATACTACAGATTTTGTTTTGAAAGGTAAATTGCGGTTTACGATTTATGACGTTTTAAAAAAAAACTACCTACTGGATCTGGTTCAAACCAATTTTCGTTGAAAGTTTGCATAGTAATGTATATCATATACTTTTTTTAGTCTTATCATTCCATTAATTAAGAAGTTACAGGGGGGGGGACCAACATTTTACCACTTTGGAAGTGTCTCTCGCGCAAACTACTCAGTTTAGAAAAAAAATGATTTTAGAAACCTCAATATCATTTTTGAAGACCTATCCATAGATACCCCACATGTATAGGTTTGGTGAAAAATTTTTTTTTGAGTTACTGTTCTTAGTATGGGGAACCCCAAAAATGTATTATTTTTTTCTATTTTTATGTAAAAATCTTAATGCGGTTCACAGAATACATCTACTTACCAAGTTTCAACAGTATAGCTCTTATAGTTTCGGAGAAAAGTGGCTGTGACATACGGACGGACGGACAGACAGACAGACAGACATGACGAATCTATAAGGGTTCCGTTTTTTGCCATTTGGCTACGGAACCCTAAAAACTACATCCGAATAACTCACGTTTTCCGCCATCTTGTGCAACATGGCTGCGGTTTCCGGTCCGGTTTGTTCCACGAGTGATTTGAAAATACCGACGTTGGCGCCATCTAGATCGCTCGTTTCAGACCTGAAAAGAAATAATAAATAGAAATAAAGAGCTAGATTTGTTCGATTGTTTATAATGAATAGGCTCCGAAACTGCTGGACCGATTTCAAAATTTTTTTCACCAATAAAAAACTACATTATCGAGGAGGTTCGATCCCCGTTGGGGATAAGTTTTTCTGTTTCTGGTTCTGGTTGTTTTCTTTTAGTTAATATGTTGTCCAGAATACCTATAGTACAAGGCTAGATTGAGCTGTGTGTAACGTCCTGCAATATATTTATTTTATTTGTATCGTTTCCTGACATTAAGGGGGGGGGGGGGGGGAGGGAGATACTTACCTGTTAGAATAAGTCCTGATCCTGTCGTTGGCCACAATCAAGGTCTCATTCTCTCCCGCGGTGAAGTTTTCTGGTATCGCGAGAGGAGCCTGTAACAACATGATTTTATTATTTTTCTTCCGCCGAGCCACTTATTTTTTTTTGTAGTGTAACTATATTACCACCACCAATCGCAACGAGCTTCTGGAGGTTGTTCACAAGTTCTATGAGAGCCTATACAGAAGCAAAGTCCAGAGTCCAAGTTCCAGACCGGAACATCGGGAAAGAGCGCCAATCGCAAATGTTGGTTCTGAAGAAATCCCTGACATCACCTTCGACGAGGTACATCTTGCGCTTCATCAACTGAAAAACCGTAAAGCCCCTGGCGAAGACGGAATTATTCCAGAGATGATAAAGAGCACAACGGTCACTTTCAAATCTGCTCTGGCTACATTATTCACTAAGTGTCTAATGGAGTCTAAAGTACCACAGTCCTGGAACAATGCTGTCATCACCTTATTACATAAAAAGGGTGATATACGTCGGCTAGACAACTATAGACCGGTCAGCTTGCTATCACATATATACAAGCTCTTCACGCGGATTATTGTAAATCGGTTGAAGAACAAGTTGGATGGCTATCAGCCACGAGAGCAGGCTGGCTTCCGGAGTAGCTTCAACACGTGCGATCATCTGCAAGCTCTTAAAACGCTGGTTGAAAAGTGCAATGAATACCAGATTCCTATAATCATTGCATTCATAGACTACGAAAAGGCATTCGACTCCATTGAGACCTGGGCAGTCGAAAAAGCCTTAGCGGACTGCAGAATAGATGAGCGATACATATCTCTGATAAAACACCTACAGAGCAATGCTACAGCATGTGTGAGTTTGCATAAGAAGACAAAGAGCTTCAAACTCGGTAGAGGAGTGCGCCAGGGAGACACAATCTCTCCGAAGCTGTTTAACGCCGCACTAGAAAATGTCTTCAAAGAAGTAGACTGGCATAATAAGGGTATAAACGTGGATGGAGAGAGACTCAGCAACTTGCGCTTTGCAGACGACTTGGTGATATTCTCTGACAGCATCCCTGATATGCTGTTCATGCTGAACACCTTGCAAGAGGAATCGGCTAAGGTTGGGCTAAAAGTCAATGAGAGCAAGACGAAAATCATGACTAATATTCCCAATGCACAACGACATCGTATGCCGGTTGAAGTCACGTCGGAGTATATCTACCTGGGTCATAAAATTACTTTGGGTAGCGAAAACCAGACCGCAGAAGTAGAGAGACGCATAGCCCGGGCATGGGCAGCCTTTGGCGCAAACGCTAGCGTGCTGCGTAGCAAGATGTCTGTGACGTTGAAAATAAGAGTCTTCGAGCAATGTGTCCTGCCAGTGTTCACATATGGAGCCGAAACCATGACCCTGACCGAAAAATCCGCAGAGAAACTCCGCGTTGCCCAGAGAGCAATGGAAAGAGCTATGCTCGGTATTTCCTTACGCGACCGGAAAAGAAATACTTGGATTAGATCTAAAACCAAGGTTAGGGATGTAGTTAAGGTGATCGCTGAGCGCAGGTGGAGGTGGGCGGGACACATTGCAAGAATGAGCAGTGACAGATGGACTCGAAGGCTGATGGAATGGCGACCGCGTGCACATATTAGGCCGCGGGGTAGACCACCAATGAGATGGAAGGACGACATCATAAGACACGCAGGACGAGATTGGATGTCGAGAGCTCAAGACCGTCAGGAGTGGAGAGGATGGAGGAGGCCTACGTCCAAGATTGGACATGAAAGGGCTGTAATGGATGGATGGAACTATATTACCACAGTTTACCGAGTACTTGGGTGTTAAATATAATTTCGATAATACAATTTTAGAGCGGTGTTGGTCTAGTGGTAGATACCCCGGCTTGCATTCCGAGAGTCGTGGGTTCGAATCCAGGCCGACCGAGCACCAATGTCTTTTTCTTTAAGAAAAAGGTATGTGCGCTAATAACATCGCTCTTACGGTGTAGGAAAACATCGTGAGGAAACCAACATGTCCTAGGACTCACCACGGTCTGAAGACATGGGATATTCAGTGTTTTCTATGTATCATATGTATGTATTTACAAAAAAAAAAAAAAAAATGTATAATATGTAGTATATCCGTTGTCTAGTACCCATAGTACAAGCCTAGTGCTTAGTTTGGGGCTAGATTGCGCTGTGTGTAACGTCGTGCATTATTTATTTATTTATTTATTTAATGTCTAGAGAAAAATGTCTAAGGCCCGTATTAATAAACCGAACTCAATATCGATCTTGAGTGCGTATCAATTGAGTAACTCTTGAGATGCGGTCACCATCTTATTTAGCTAAGCTATATTTAGCTATGCGGTCACCATCTTATTTAGCTAAGCTGTATTTAGCTAAGCTAGCTAAGCTAAGCTAAGCTAGCTAAGCTAAGCTAGCTAAGCTAAGCTAGCTAAGTTAAGCTAAGCTAGCTAAGCTAAGCGAAGCTTAGCAAACAAATCTAAGCTAGCTAAACAAAATTAGGCTAGCTAAACTAAGCTAAGCTAGCTAAACTAAGCTAAGCTAGCTAAACTAAGCCAAGCTTAGCTAAGCTGGCTAAGCTAAGCTAGCTAAACTAAGCTAGCTAAGCTAGCTAATTCGAAAACCTTGTGGCCATATAACTTTTTCATGACGCCCTAAAAATCAACTTATTAAATAATAATTCAAAAAAACTTAACTAAACAAAACAAAGAAAAAAAAATCACCAAAACTAAAATAACCCATCCCCAAAATATCATCATAATAATTGATTTCTCCATGTTTCTGAATTACAAAAACACCGAAACAGCTACTTAAGTCACGTACCACCCACGATCGAACTTGAGTACACGAAACTGCATCTTGAGAGACATCTTGAGTGCTGAGTTTGATTTATTAATACGGTATGACTCAAGTGATACGTCACTCTTTAATCACATCTTAAGACAGGTTTATAAATCAGCGCAACAACTCAATAGCAAACTCAAGATTGATATCGAACTTGAGTTCGGTCTATTAATACGGGCCTAGGACAAGGTAGCAAAATAAATTATTGTTTTTTCTTCAAAATAATGCATTATTAAGTATATTAACAAGGGATAAATTAATTGTCACATATAAATGGGACACGGACTCGTACAAGCCAAGTCTGACATACTGCTGGCGATCGCCGAGGTAGTCGGCCAGTAAACGAACTATCTTTATAAATAACTAGCAGCTCCCCGCGGTTTCACCCGCATAAGTCCCGATCCCGTTGGAATATAGGGACCAAAAGTAGCCTATAGCCTTCCTCAATAAATGGACTATCCAACGCCGAAAGAATTTTTCAAATCGGACCAGTGGTTCCTGAGATTAGCGCGTTCAAACAAACAAACAAACAAAACAACAAACAAACTCTTCCGCTTTATAATAGTAATAGATAAATAAATAATAAATATAAATATCTACTTTAATAAATAAAAGATAAACTATACTGCTCTTCCTGAGCCCAGCTGGGAAACCATCGATTAAAAAACACTCCCAAAGAAATCAGCGAAAGCCTCCGCAGGTTACGATACTCCGGTTTCTTCTTATATTGTATCCATTGCTTTATTCTAGCGTTTACAGGCCAAACGTCGATGGACAAACACAAATCATAGTAAGCCTCGGGGATAGGGTTGCCAGGCCCAAAAATGAAAAAGCCTGACACAGATTCATATTTAGCCGGACATTTTGCCCCAAAAGCCTGATACATTGGTTTTTCATCTGGGCCAATCAGGCTTTAACTTTATTTGCTTTAAAAAAAGAACGTACCTATGCACTTTTATGAATTACAAAAATGACCCAACAAGCGTTAATGCGTAATGAAAAAATATTAGCTTTCAAAAAATCATTAATTAATTATTTACGTAATTTTTGAAGCGCGAGTGAATTCGCCTCGGTTTGTACGAAGCTTTATACGTGTCCGTGTGACTGACGGGGTTGACAAAAATCCTAACAAAAGCCGGAGAGGCCGGATTTGTATATATTTGGCCGGACACGACTGTAAAAAGCCGGACACCCTACTCGGGGACGCCTATCTATAAAAAAACCGGGCCAAGTGCGAAACTCGCGCACGAAGGGTTGCGTACCACTATCACAATTGGGTACCGAACCCTAAAATCGTTCACGAATTTTTAAATTTGATAGGAAAATGTGACATATTTAGCTTCGATTTTTACTGCCATCATACGACTACACGACTAAAAAAAAAATTAAAAAAAAAACTTTGGCACAAAGACAATCAGAAACTTATAATTAAGAAACTCTTTGGTAAGTGAAGGCAGACTGGTATATTTGACAGATAGGGCAGCCATTTTGAATTTCATGACCTTCTCGATTCGATGTTTTTGAAACACGTTTGTTGTATGGGAGCCCCTCTTAAATATTTGTTTTTAGTATTTGTTGTTGTAGCGGCAACCGAAATACATCTTCTGTGAAAATTTCAACCGTCTAGCTATTACGGTTCATGAGATACAGCCTGGTGACAGACGGACAGACGGACGGACAGACAGCGAAGTCTCAGTAATAGGGTCCCGTTTTTACCCTTTGGGTACGGAACCCTAAAAACCTAACCTATCTATAGTATAACCTCACCTGACTCTTGGACAGTAGAGATCTCCTCGGCGCGGGCGGCTCGGCCTTGCTCTGTGTCTGCGTTGTTGTCTGCGTCAACAGTTCGTGGGGGTGGCCTGTCTCTACAACGCGCCCTCTGAAATTCATTTATATTTTTATTTGTGGCGATACCATTATTATATGACAGACAAAGTAGTAGACGTTGGAAATTAAATCAAAATACTATCGAAATAAAAACAAGAGACGTTCGAAATGTAAATAAAAGACTATCGAAATAAAAGCAGTAAGCGTTCGAAATAGAAACAAAAAACTATCGAAATAAAAATAGTAGACGATCGAAATTCAAACTAAGGATGTGATCACGACGACCTCTGTGGTGCGTCGTGCGAAAGCGCGACTGCAATGCAGAAGGATGCGGGTTCGATTCCCGCCGGGTGCAAGTATTTATGCTTAAACAATAAATATTTGTGTCTGGTCTGGGTGTTCCTCTATGTTATAATATGTATGTATTTACAAAAGAAAAATAAAAATAAGTATTATATCCGTTGTCTAGTCACCGTAACACAAGCTTAGTCGCTTACCACGGGGCTAGATGGCGCTGTGTGTTGTTGTTCACACAATTTATTTTTTTATTTATTGTGTTCTACATTACTGAGGACAGCTGATTTTGGTTCTGTTTTTATCGTGTTTTGTTTTTTAGTTCTGTCTTTTTCGGACGTCTTTCAACTTATTTGACAATGTTTGAAAATTGATGAACACAATTTTCAAACATTGCCTGCCTGCCAACGATGAATAAACGATATCGGTTATGGATCCACTTGATTTTTTGTTAAATCTTTGAACACATACGTGAATATGCGCGTTCCAACGGTTGACTGTACCTGTGCAGGAGTGTGGAAGTTATCGTGGTATAAAGGTCATGTCCCACACCATGAAGCTCTACGAGCGTATAGTTGACTCTCGGATCCGGCAGGAGTGCACTGTCTCGGAGGGGCAGTATGGTTTCCGCCCCGGTCATGGTACCATGGACCCTGTTTTCGCCCTGAGGATCGTTATGGAGAAATACAGAACGAAGAATACGCCTCTGCATTTCCTGTTCCTGGAACGTGCCAACTTATAAATAAGCTTCTGCCCCTCAGACGTTTCCAACTTATCGTACAATGGCTGTAAGTGGTCCCGTCTGGCTCTGGCTACTGCTCTCTTTGTGGCACGTTTGGCAGACCTGTACGCGTCGCGATCTTCAGGAGAGTTGGACGCTTGCCACTTTTTAAAGAGGGCTTTCTTCACCCTAGTCTCCCTCTGGACTGTGTCGTTCCACCACCAAGTTTCCTTGTCACACTTGCGTCCTGCCTTAGACATACCGAGGACCGACCGCGCCGAATCAGCGATAGACACCTGCTGTGTGCGAACCCTAAATGGTATGGCCAACAAATATACTTAGCCACAGCGCTGATGTTCCAGCCAGGCACGAGTAATGAAGTAATGGGATACGCAAGGTTAAGAAGAAGAGAGCTACTCACTTGTCCATGACGATGACTCTATCATAGTCCATGACGGTGTTAAGCCGGTGTGCTATGGTGAGGACAGTCGCCTTGTGGAACTTGCTGCGGATGGTCGCCTGGATGTGCTCGTCCGTCCTGAGGTACAATAATAATTATGTAGATACTATTATAGGGTACACATTGGAGCGTGTGTGTGTGTATACTGTATATAGTCTCACTTGGTGTCGACGTTAGCCGTGGCCTCGTCCAGCAGTAGCACCTGCGCATCAGCCAGCGCAGCCCGCGCCAGGCACAGCAGCTGCCGCTGGCCGGTGGACAGGTTCCCGCCGCCGTCGCCCACGCGGCTGCCGAGCCCGCCGGCCAACTTGGAGACCAGCTCCAGCAGTTCCACCTGTTCCAGCGCGCGGTATATCTCGGCGTCGCTTCTGACCGCGTGCGGGTCGAGGTTCTCGCGCAGAGTGGCGGCGAAGAGCGCGGGCCGCTGCGGCAGTGCCAGCAGCCGAGAGCGCCACAGCCGGAGCCCTACGTCGCCGCACGCCACGCCGTCCACCGTGAGCGAGCCCGACACGCGACTCAACCTAACAAGACAATGTAGAGATATATAGGAAAAATACACGAGAGAGAGAGATACTAGAACTAGAGTGGCGGCGAAGAGCGCGGGCCGCTGCGGGAGTGCCAGCAGCGGCCCGCGCTCCTATATCGAGAATCGAACGAAAAACGTTGTTGTGAACGGTTATGCTTCCATCTGGAATACAGTCCCCTTAGGAGTTCCCCAGGGATCCTTACTTGGTCCTTTGTTATTTAACATATTTATAAATGATGATATACAGATGATATGAAAATATTGAAGAAAATAAGCAGCGTCACTGATTGTGAGTCATTGCTGAAGGCCCTTGGGCTGTTCTCATAATAAATTAGACCAAAACATACCGAATTATATTTTTGTTATTTGTATCTGTTTGTCTTCTTAGCTAAATAAAAAAAAACTGACGTTGGTGTTATAGTAAACACACCTATATAACTTTTCAGAGATTTTTATTGATATATTGAATTTCCACACTGATAGATCGTAGGTTCACCACTTCTAACACTAGAATTTATTACCAATATGACATAATAATTAAATAATAATAATAATAAAACGTTTATTTCTTCCCACATAGTACATAAATCAGTTACAGTAGGTAGTAAAAGAAAATGTGCAATAACGACAGTGGGAAGCAGGTGTCTTTGAAAGGCTATAGGCCTGTGTTACAGAACGCCTGGACCCACCCCCGGAATGATGGTACAAAATTTTATCATTTAATATTTTCATCATTTAATATTAAATCATTTAATAAGCGTCAAGAAACATTAAAAGTTGTCGATTTCTGTACTTCTGTGACGTCACAGTTAGACCTAAGGCCATTTTCGCACAAATTTTAAATGTATAAACTAAAATGTGTTTGTGAATGAATCCTGCTAGCGTTTTGGGCAGCTTTGCATCGGGAACGCTTCGGGATGGGTTATTTTAGTTTTGTTTAGTTAAGTTTTTTAAAACAATATTTGAGAAGTTGATCCAGAGAAAAAAAAGGGTTTTGACATGTTTCAGGTGTTTTTCTGTGCAAAAACTTACCGAAACAGCGCATTAAGCAGCGAGCTCTTCCCCGCGCCGGTCCTGCCAACAACGGCCACCTTTTCCGCCGGAAGTATCGTGAAGCTGACGTCACGGATCGCGTAAGCTGGCTCCGTAGCCACTTCCGGTAGTTCCGCACCAGGCCTTAATGGAGGACGCTCGTACTCCAGCGATACGTTCTTGAACGCTATCTCGCCTACAGAATTCAGGTTGGTTCAATTGAGGCAACCATTTAGAAACACTTAGATAATACAAAACGCGATAGTTAAGCGGTTGAAAAGTAAGAAGATATACCTTTAGAAGGCCACTTGTCCAAATCCACGTCAGGATATTTCGCTTTGAACGCCTTCTCGTCCAGTTCCATCGGCTGTTCTGGTGGTAGACTTTTGTACTCCAGGATCCTTTCCACCTGATAGGACAGCAGGATATCAAGGTTTTTATTTTATGGCCCTAATAAATTAGCCTCTTTTGCGGCATTTGCCACATTTGCAGCAGTTGTAGCACATGCCACACTTGCAGCACTAGCCACACTTGCAACACATGACACTCTTGCCACACATGCCACACTGGCCACACTTCAGCACTAGCCACACTTGCAACACATTCCACACTTGCCACACATGCCACACTAGCCACACTTGCAGTACTAGCCACACATGCCACACTTGCAGCACATGCCACATTTGCGGCACATGCCACACTTGCAGCACATGCCACACTTGCAGCACATGCCACACTTGCAGCACATACCACACTACACTCGACTCACCGATGTCATTTGGTTCTCAACTTCAGCAGTTTGCCGCATCCCATACTGACACATCCCGACCAAGGCTATCACTTGAGTTATCGCCAACCCGACGCTGCCGCCTATCGTATCTGGAAACAACACCAAATTCGTGAGCGTGCTACATTTTAGACCAGGGGTTCCCTAAGTTATTTGAGACGCGCCATTCGACCATAAAAAAAATTCGCGCCCTCCGTCTTCCAATCCAGATTATCAGGTCACAATAAAAAAAAAGTAGTATTCAATAACAAAATAAGTATTTTTATTGCTGCGCCCCGCGGTTTCTCCCGCGTAAGTCCCGATCCCGCGAGAATATCGGGATAAAAAGTAGCCTATGTGTTATTCCAGGTCTCCATCTATCTACATACCGAGTTTCATGGTAATCGGTTTTGACGTGATTAAGTAACAAACACACACACATACAAACTTTCAGCTTTATAATATTAGTAGGATTAAAGTTTTACAAAGTCATACAAGGGATATTTGGTAAGTACCAAATATCTTTGATAGCGCCCGTTAAGAACGTGGCGACTGTTACCATTTCCATACAAACTTAATACCTAAATAAATTATGAAAAAATTATTTTGGTATTAAGTTTGTATGGAAATGGTAACAGTCGCCACGTTCTTAAGTGGCCGCAGGGCCGGGGCCAGTCTAGAGGCTGATAAAGTTAACATCCGCCCACTGAGGAAACAATATGATGTTCTTGACAGGCGTCAATTTTGAATAATTTAATTGGTCGTATCGAGCAGTTTGGAATGCATTCTCCAGGTTCTTATACCTGACTACACAGTTACACACCCCACTTAGGGAACCCCTGTTTTAGACCATATCATCACTTACCATCAGGTGAGACAAAAACTTGTGTAACTTACCTCCATCGGCAAAGAGGAAGAAGCTGAAAGTGACGAAGAAGAGATAGAGACAGCAGATCATGTCCATCCACCAACCGAAAGCTCTGAAAAGAACAGACAAAATGATAATAGAATCTATATCTTTCTTCTAATATATAAAATTTCCATGTCACAATGTTAGTTACCGTACTCCTCCGAAACGGCGCGACCGATTTTTACCAAATTTTATATGCGTATTCAGTAGGTCTAAGAATCGGCTACTATCCATAATTTATAAGGCAAAACAACGTTTGCCGGGTCACCTAGTATGTATATAAAATTCAATGTCCTGACTGATCGACCTTCTGCATTTCAGTCGAGTATTCGCCCGACGCGCCACAAAGGCCGATTAAAGCTTGATTGTACAAAAACACTAATAACAACAAGTTGTACAAAGGAAAACTTAAGCTAAAGAGGCTCAATAGACGGCCTACCGGTTAGTGTTGAGTACTAGAGTCCAACAACAGCTGTGCAGGTCTTGCAGCTTATCGAACTCCTGGGCCAGCAGCCGCTGGTGCTTCGTGGAGCGGATGGTGGTCAGACCGGACACCGTCGACGTCACGTGGTTCAGCGACTGGCTGCGGGCTGCAGACGGATGGGAAATTTATGGCACTGATTTAGGTCTTAGTGGACTTGGTAAATTTGTTTCTAGGAACGGTCAAGGGACACATCGAGGCGCGTCGCTTTGAACGGCAACTTGTCGTTGGCTATGGCACGCCAATTGCAATGTTCAAAACACTTTAAAACACCATTTACTCAGTTATATCTTTTGACCATTCCCTAGAATGAAGTTGCGAAGTCCACTAATATTGATAGATAAAATAAGTATTAACGAGATTACTAAATGACAGGTACAATACGAACAATATTCCAACTGTTTAGGACAGTAGAGAAACGATATTCTCAGTAATAGAGACAGCGGGAATTTCATCCTCACTGTCTCTATCTCTCTATCGAGGGTCCAATCAAACAGACTATCTATACTCCTTTAGTTTATATAGCCCCTTTTTTTCTTTTACTTCTGTTGGTTGACAGGAATAAACCCTCCACATGAATAAAAACCGGTAGAATCGGCCACCAATTGGTGAGGCATGGTACATTGGAACAGTGAAAACCGGTTGATAGGTACAGTAGGAACAAGATTTCTACTGATTCCAATAAATATGGATACTGGGAACAGACGAGATTTCCAGAAACATACGATGGAATCTGAATTCTTCAGAACAAGGTTCTTACAAATAGGGACAGTGGAAATGAGATTCCTACTGACCCCCATCTACGGTTTAACACTATTAACAACGAGATTCCCACTGTCTCTATCTACTAAAAGGTTGATTCAAGTATACAATACCTATAGCCTCTATCCTCTTCAACTCTCTGCTGGTGGAGAGAAATAGAGCCCGCATAAGGAAGAGCAGAGTCGCGATGAAGATGGTGGGCAGAATGAGCCACCAGTTGACGAGGCAGACAACGACTAGTATGGCTATTACTTCTAGGAAGAACTGTGGGGAAAAATGGTTGTATGACACTATTATTATTATTTTTACGTTTGTATATTATATTGAAGTCAAAATTCGAAAGCAGTCAAAACTAGTTCGGACCGATGACTTTTAGTCAAAACTAGTTTTAAGAGATGGCCCATTTTCGTATAAAAATTATCCAAAATATCATGATTTTATCATTGCTGTTAATTTTTAATTTCAAATTTGACATTCTTCGACAAAAATGTCTTTGGGTAATAACGTTTTCATTTTAGAGTCAATAAAATTTGGATTGCACTTCACTTCAGTTTAGGGCATGCAATATCGGAAGGTTTTCAATCCCGGGACGATATCGATATTAAGAGCTCAATCCCGGGATCCCGGGATTGATATTGGGATTTTAGATATCGTTAAAAAGGCGAATTTAATACAATAAAAATGTGTAAAATTTAAAATATTTAATATATTTAAGACTCTAGTGGTTTCATTATGTAAATAAGTTACCCCCAGAGGCCGTCCACCTCATCATTTTGGAAATATGGCTGACAAATAGCCTAAACCCGAAAGTGTCAAAACTTTCGCGCCAAATTCTAGGCGCACCACTAAAATGATGTTAGCAGAATTTTTTTGCATGCGAGCTTGTATAAAAAATACTTGTCTTAAAAATTGCAATGAATCACGTTACTTTTATTGTTTTAAACATTTTACCAATTCCCTACGCTTCTAAATCTTTACAGATCTCTTCCTCAGGGGTAGACTAATCTGAGTTTAATTTTACTAGTTCGATTCAATCATTCCATGAGGAAATATATAGCTAAAAACCTTAATTTGAACCCAAATAGTAAATTGCTCAAATCTCGATATCGGATCACTCAATCCCGGGATTATAATATCGAACTTTTGCGTCCGAGATCCCGGGATTACGATATCCCGGGATTCCGGGATTCATGCCCTACTTCAGTTACAAGTTTTAGTTTCATTTTGAGTTTTATTGTCTGCAATTGCAAAGGGTTTGAAATGAAATTATCATTCATAAGACATAGTGTTTTAAAGTGACTAGAATGACTTTTATTGTAAATAAATTGCATAATTAATAACAAACATCCTGTATACAAAGCGTGTGAATGGCCTAAATGAACCACCCTGTACATTAAGACTTACCCCTAAGCAATCCACTAGTGCGACGGGCAGTAAAGTGTCGACCTGACCCATATCTCTTGAGAATCTGTTCAGGATCCTACCGGATGGATTGTGGTGGAAGAACCACATCGGCGCGTTGGTTACACCTCTAAAAACCGAAAAAAGAGAACGAATGAGCTAAAATCATGCGTGTGATCGTCTCCATACCGATGTTGCCTGGAAGAGACCACTCTCAGCGGTAAGGCCGCCTATTGTGCTTGTGATTTTTTTACTTTATTTTATTGTGATTTATTTTTGGTGAGAACAATAAAGCGTTCTATCTATCTATTTATTCAACAATACAATACAACAATACAATATTTATTTATTATTATGAAACTTATTAAACATATCTCAAATTACATAATAAATCTGTTCTACACTAAGCACAGCTTGTATAGCAGTAACCGATATACCAATATAATAATGATGATGACATTTAATAATTATTCATATAAATATATACCTTATGGACTAACATACTCATAAAATAAAAATTAGGGTTTAGGGTTTTCTTTCTTCGGACGAGCTTCCCTAAAACGTCGGTAGACTATGCCAGCTGGCCAGAAATCGGCGGAAAAAAAAAACATCTTTCAGCGGCGCTGGGATCCGGAGCACAAAGGATTTGAAGTTAGTTTTCCTTTGCGATTCCAGTTCTTCTAGCTTAAAAACACCCGAGGCCGAGGCAAGACTGTTGTTGGCCTTGATATATTCCTGAACATCCTTGTTAGATGTGGTCTTGCAGAACCGCGACAAATACATGGATATCACTGGCTCGGCAGCCTTCAATGTGGTCGGTGTTGCAGTGCCACGAAGATTCCGAAGAATCGAACGTCGTTTCCTTTTCTCCACGAGAGTGAAGCCGTTATTGTCCACCACTTGATGCACAGGAGCTTGCTTCGGGACGTTAACGGCCTGCGCAAAGGTTTTCTTTGGAACCGGGTATGGATTCTTAGATATAAACTTTTGCGGCACATCTAAGGGTCGGTCAATAGCCAGCACGATCGGCTTGATCGGTTCGTAAAGTAATACAGATGAACATACATAATATTATGTTTCTCTAATTAATTAATTAATTTGACTGCCTCTGTGGCGCGTCGGGGGAAGGCCCGCCTGCAATGCAGAAGGTTGCGGGTTCGATTTTTGCACGACGTTACACACAGCGCAATATAGCTCCAAACTAAGCATTAGGCTTGTACTTTGGGTAGGTACAAGACAGCGGATATACTACAGATTTTTTTTCTATAAATACATTCATAGAAAACACCCTGACCAGAAACAAATAAAAAAAAATTAAGCACAAAAAATACCACCCGGCGGGAATCGAACCCGAAACCTTCTGCATTGCAGTCGGACCTTCTCCCGACGCGCCATAAAGTGAACAAAGACTTACTTGTACATAGTATCATGTAACTTTATGGACGCTTGGATGCAAGTATTGTAGAAGACCACAAGTTTGTTCCAAGTGAAGAAAGTGCACGTGGCGATAAGACCGGCGTAAATGTAGAGGCATTGTTCCCGGGAGAGATGCCAGGAGTTGGCTGGTAGGTTTTCGAAGGGAACACCTGAAAATTAATAAAAATCTGTTGCTTAAGTATCTATTGGTAAGGTTTCGAATATTTTTATCACTTTTCGCTGAGGTTTTGAACAATTTCCCGCGGGATTTTTCAAAATCCATTTCTTAGTGGATAACTCACACATCACAAAGAATACACTCTCCAAATTTCACGTCTGTAGGACCAGCAGTTTGGGCTCTTCGTTGATATACAGGGTGTTCCGAGGAGGGGGTATTAAGCCGCAAGGGGTTTGTTCTAGAGGTCTAGGCGAACAACTTTTGTTCTACGACTTTTCGAAATTCAAACTTTTTTTTCGAAAATTTTAAGTTGTATCACTGAAAAAAAAACTGTTTTTGTAAATAAAGGCAATTAATGTTAAGATTGTAGTGAGTGGTCCAAACTAAATAAAAGGACAACTTAAGGCCAATGACCTCAAACTTTAAAAAGCAGCTGATTTTCATGCAAACTTTAAACTCAACATTTTCGAAAACTAGGTAATTCGAATTTCCAAAAGTTGTAGAACAAAAGTTGTTCGCCTAGTTTGTTCGGAACACCGCATATATAGATAGATAAGAGTTCTTACCAGAAGTTGCGTTGGTTAGTTTCTGCGCACCATCTGCTTCTTCTAAATTAGCCCTGGTAAATAAAAACAATAATTACTAAATAACAAAGACCACTAACGGCTACAACCTTCAAATAGCAGTCGTTATGCAAGTAACTAACGTGTACCATCATTAGGCAATAACCTTTACAAGTAGCCGTTAGACAAAAAACTAATATGCACTATTATTAGTAGCAGAAGTTAGGCTAGTAACTGTCCAGGAGGGTTACTGTGGTTCGTTTCGATACGACATCGATACTGTCATACGATGATTCTACTGTCACATTCTGATAGTAGGGTGACAGTAGAACCATTAGGAGGGTTACTGCGGTTCGTTTCGATACGACATCGATACTGTCATACGATGATTCTACTGTCACATTCTGATAGTAGGGTGACAGTAGAACCATTAGGAGGGTTACTGCGGTTCGTTTCGATACGACATCGATACTGTCATACGATGATTCTACTGTCACATTCTGATAGTAGGGTGACAGTAGAACCATTAGGAGGGTTACTGCGGTTCGTTTCGGTACGACATCGATACTGTCATACGATGATTCTACTGTCACATTCTGATAGTAGGGTGACAGTAGAACCATCGTTATGACAGTATCGTTGTCGTATCGAAACGAACCGAAGTAACCCTCCTGTACCTATCTACATTAATATTATAAATGGGAAAGATTTGTATTATTGCGTGTCGTATGTTTGTAATGAATAAACTCAAAAACTACTGGACCGATTTAAAAAATTCTTTCACCATTAGAAAGCTACATTCACCCTGAGTAACATAGGCTACTTTTGATCCCGATATTCCCACGGGATCGGGACTTACGCGGGTGAAATCGCACAACGCAGCTAGTTATTAATAATAATGATTCATTACTTACCCATTGAGTTACAATACCTATAGAGTCACAAACTGAAAAAAATGTCCGCGCCAAAACTCTGCGCACACTGTCACGTGCGAGTTTTAGTTTACTTCGTTCGAGCAACTTTGAACGTTATGCAAGTAGGATAAAGTCTAAATTCGAGCAAATGTCATTTAAAAAGGTATGCAAAACGGCGCTCGGACGTTTTTTGAGTGTTGTCAGTTAGAGATTGTGGCTCTATAGGTATTGTAACTCAATATTTAAAAAATTCTTTCACCATTTGAAAGCTACATTCACCCTGAGTAACAAAGGCTACTTTTGATCCCGATATTCCCACGGGATCGGGACTTACGCGGGTGAAATCGCAAAACGCAGCTAGTTATTGATAATAATTATTCTTTACATACCAATCCTTTAGCCAGATATCCGTCCAGGAATAGAAAACTTGCGCCAAAATAAAGAGTGTGAAAAGGAGAAGCATCGACAGTTTAGTTCCGCCGGACTTTATGTAGGCCATGTAGACGCTGTTGTCTACCGAGCCTTTGTTTTGGACTTCACCTGTAGGGGAAATATGCAGTTTAATCAAATACAATTGAAGTCCATTACTTATTTAAGACGGGCATGGATGTTACCTGTCCTTTTTCGGTTGCATAGGAGTGAGTGGGATAAAGTTATATGAACAAAACGATGATTTTTCATAAAAAACCCGGCCAAGTGCGAAACTCGCGCACGAAGGGTTCCGTACCACTATCGCAATTGCGGACGGAACCCTAAAATGGTTTACAACAACTTTGATTCAAAGAAAATCTGAAACTTATAAGAAACTCTTTGGTCAGTGAAGGCAGACTAGTATATTTGACAGATAGGGCAGCCATTTTGAATTCTATGACCAACTCGATTTGACTCGACCAATCAGAAGCGACCTCACATCGTACTAGAATTCCCTTGTAGTTTTTGAAACACGTTTGTTGTATGGGAGCCCCTTTTAAATAATTGTTTTATTTTGTTTTTATTTGTTGTTGTAGCGGCTACCGAAATACATCTTCTGTGAAAATTTCAACCTTCTAGCTATTACGGTTCATGAGATACAGCCTGGTGACAGACGGACAGACGGACGAATTTTTTTTTGATTTTGATTTTTGACGATGATTATTACTCGTAAAATGTACATCATTTCATCAATGAAGAGGACCTGAGTAATATAGTTTTATACTACCTATTAAAATATTGACTCTATAAATTGTTTTTAGTTGAAAATTTGACATAACTTTGTGATTATTTTTATTGTTTAAAATGTTAAATTTCATGTTTTTACTGCCACAAATTGTGGCTTGTTTCTGCGTGAAAAAATTGTTTATAAGATCGTTTCTTCACAAAGGTCGCGCCCTTAAAATTGATTTTTTGCAGAACATGCAGAATCTAGCTCCAAACTAAGCAACTAGGCTTGTACTATGGGTATACTAGACAACGGACATACAACATGTTATACTTTTTTTTGGTATATAAATAACTACACAGTATAAAACAAAGTAGCTTCCCGCTGTCTGTCTAAGCTAGCCAGCGAAGAGAAGAAGATAGACTTACCTTGACGACCTCAGTGGCGCGTCGTGCGAAAGCACGGCTGCAATGCAGAAGGTTGCGGGTTCGATTCCCGCCGGGTGCAAGTATTTATGCTTAAAAAATAAATATTTGTGTCTGGTCTGGGTGTCCCTCTATGTATAATATGTATGTATTTACAAAAGAAAAATAAATATATGTAGTATATCCGTTGTCTAGTCACCGTAACACAAGCTTAGTCGCTTACCACGGGGCTAGATGGCGCTGTGTGTTATTCACAGAATTTATTAATTAATTTATTACCTTCATATTTAGGGTCCAAATTATTGTCAACGTCGATATTGAAAGACAGCTGAGAAGCCTCCGACATGGATCGTTGCGAGCGAAGTTTGTAACTGTGCTCCTAAAACATAACATTTTTGAAATTAAAGACATTTTTCGGTTTGAATCGCGTGGTGTTTATTACTTTTAGCAATAGAATAGAATAATACAATAGAATAATAGTGTTTAATACAATAGAATGACAAATCACATCTTATTCTATCCTGAAGAAGAGACCTGGAAAGGTCTCGAAACGTTGAGCGTTGTAACAATGCTAAAAGTAATAAACACCACGCGATTGACACCGAAAAATGTCTTTAATTTCAATACAACATCGCGAAAACAGAAGAAGAAACCAGAACATTTTTGTGAAGACTTGCGGTCGCACATAACTCCCGATCCCGCGGAAATATCGGGTTCAAAAGTCGCCCAAGTGTTAATTCAGATCTTTAGCTATCTACCATTTCAAGTTTCATCGCAATCGGTTCAGTAGTTTTGCGTGAAGGAGTAACATCATAACAATAGTGTAACTAACACAAAAGTCGTGTTAGTTACACTATTTATAACTCAATAACGGCTAAAATACTTTTGATCCCATAAATCCCGAGGGATCGGGTCTTACGCGGGTGAAACCGCAGGGCGCAGCTAGTGTATAATATTAGTAAGATCAATATTCATAATATATCTTTTACTTATTGCGCAAGGCATTCTACTAGAAATACAACATTAATTCAAAGAGAAATGTATTATAAAAAATCCTCCCGTGTCAGGATTCGAACCCGTACCCCTTGCTTGCCAGGCGAATGTGCTAACCATTACACGGGAACCCACGTGACACGGTGAATTAATGATTATGCATCTTCTTCCGGGCCCCAAGAGTTCACCCGCGTAAGTCCCGATTCCGTGGTAATATAATGGGATCAAAAGTAGCCTATGTCCTTCTCCAAGGTTCCATCTATCTCTATGCCAAAATCCATCAAAATTGGCACAGCTGTTTAGGCGTGAAAAAGTAACAGACAGAGAGTTACTTTCGCATTTATAATACAGATAGATAGTATAAATTGTATTTTCTCTATTTCTACGCAAAACTACAATCGGTGTAGATCTTGAAATGGTATCTATACTAATTTACACTAATATTATAAAGATGAAAGATTTGTATTTTTGTGTGTATGTGTGTTTGTCTATATGTATGTAATGAATTAACTCAAAAAGTACTGGACCATTTCAAAAAATCATTCACCAATAGAAAGCTACATTATCGAAAAGTAACATAGGCTACTTTTGATCCCGAAATTCCCACGGGATCGGAACTTACGCAGGTAAAACCGAGGGACGCATCTATCTTATAAATAAACATGAAAAGTGGACTAACACTTTTTTTCACATCCATTTTCTGGTCAGTTTTGACGATGACATTGTAAACCTTTGAAAAATAATAGTAAGAGGATAGTCTCCATTCTCTTTCTCCATACAAACGTAGTTTACATTTTCCTCCCTGGATAAAGACATTAGAGCAAATATGTTTATGCCATAAAACTTATATCTGTCATGACTATGCCTCTACCTTTTAAAAAAAAAACTATTAACATATTTGCTCTAATGTCTTTATCCAGGGAGGACTACGTTTGTATGGAGAAACATAGCTAGCTGGTATAAATACTTGCACCCAGCGGGAATCGAACCCGCAACTTTTTGCATTGCAGCCAGGTTTTCGCCCGACTTTATTTTAAGCATTGTTACAACGCTCAACGTTTCGAGACCTTTCCAGGTCTCTTCTTCAGGATAGACTAAGATGTGATTTGTCATTCTAATGTATTAAAAAGATACAGTGAAACTATCGTCTAATCAAAAATAAATTATTAAAATGGTATCAAAACGTTCCTGTGTACGCAGACTCTAAATTGCAAAGACATTAGAATGACAAATCACATCTCAGTCTATCCAGTAAAGGTCTCGAAAAGTTGAGCGTTGTAACAATGCTAAAAGTAATAAACACCACGCGATTCAAACCGAAAAATGTCTTTAATTTTATTACAACATCGCGAAAACAGAAGAAAAATCTATATTATACTAGCTGACCCGGCAAACGTTGTTTTGCCTTATAAATTATAGATAGTAGCCGATTCTCAGACCTACTGAATACGTATACAAAATTTCATAAAAATCGGTCAAGCCGTTTCGGAGGAGTACGGTAACTAACACTGTGACATGGAAATTTTATATATTAGATATTTTCAAAAAAACTAGGCGGACGAAGTCGCGGGCACTGTTAGTAAATAATATGTACTTACCACAGATTCTTGTGTTTCATAAGAGGCGGCTTTCTGTTTTAACTTCTCTTCCTCACTTTTGACTCCCATTTCGATCAGTTTCTCAAATTCGGACACTTGGTTTTTGAGTTCGTGGTATGTGCCTTGGGCTACTATCTAAAAATAAAGAAAAAAAATATGTTATCTAGTTATATTCTAGGCATATTAGTAACAGAATAACTGGGCAAGGGCAGGTCAGACTCGTGGACGAAGGGTTCCGTAACATTATCACAAAAAATCACGTTTGGGAGCCTCACTTTTGTATTCTGTTTTTAGTATTTCTTTGTGTTTGCGTATTGCAATCTTCTCTCTCTTCCATATTGTCTAAAGTTTTATTTTAATATCATCACAATTGCGTTTCACTTGCAATTGACCTTCATTAATATTAGTAGGATAGTTGGCCATTCTTTGTCCAGTACCCATAGTACACGATTAGTTCCTTGGAACTAATTTGTTTATTAAATGTATTCTAGCCCCAAGATAAACAGTAGCTTACCTTGCTTATAGCTTATGTTATGGTGACTAGATAACGAATATAATGCCCACAGAACCCCCGATTGAGGAACCCACGGATACAGTCTTCGTAGATATATATATAACCTTTATAAAACATACAATATTGTATGTTTGTGTGTTACCTTCCCATCAGCCATGACACAGACGTTATCAGCGGAGTTGGCGTACTGCACTCGGTGTGTCACTAGCACTGTGGCCGCGTCGCGGAGGAACCCACGGATACAGTCTTCGTAGATGGATTGTGCCACCTGTAGATAAAGAAAAGAATAAGTCTTCCACACGGCAAGTGACAGGTTCCGTGTTCGATCCTTAGTGCGATTCTTTTTGCCTAATTTTTTTAAAGCAATTTTTGTTAAGAATATTTCTAAAAAAAATTGCTACATAATTAAAGTAACCCAGGCACCTTAGATTCGACAGCAGCTAAGGGATCATCCAATAGATACAAGTCTTAAAAACATATTATATTCCACGGACACTAGTGGACAAATGAATAAGACTTTTACACGGCTAGTGACATGTTCCGAGCTCGATTCTCAGAGCGATTCTTTTTGCTTAATTTTTTTTATAAATATTTAAAAAAAATAGCGACTTCATTAAAGTAACCCACGCACCTTAGATTCGACGGCAGCTAAGGGATCGTCCAGTAGTTACAAGTCTTAAAAACGAAGAATATTACTTTTACACGGCAATCGACAGGTTCCGAGTTCGATTCTCAGAGCGATTCTTTTTGCTTACTTTTTTTTTAGAATTTTTTGTTAAAAATATTTCTAAAAAAATTAGCGGCTTAATTAAAGTAAACCACGCACCTTAGCGTCGACAGCAGCTAAGGGATCGTCCAGTAGTTACAAGTCTTAAAAACGAAGAATATTACTTTTACACGGCAATCGACAGGTTCCGAGTTCGATTCTCAGAGCGATTCTTTTTGCTTAATTTTTTTTTAGAATTTTTTGTTAAAAATATTTCTAAAAAAATTAGCGACTTCATTAAAGTAACCCACGCACCTTAGCGTCGACAGCAGCTAAGGGATCATCCAGTAGATACAAGTCTGCGTGTTGGTACACACATCTAGCTAAGGATATTCTAGCTCGTTGACCTCCAGATAGGGAGGCACCTAAAACAAAGAGAAAACAAAATATTAAATAACTAGCAGATTCCCGCGGTTTCACCCGCGTAAGTCCCGATCCCGTGGGAATATCGGGATCAAAAGTAGCCTATGTTACTCAAGGTGAATGTAGCTTTCTAATGGAGAAAGAATTTTTGAAATTGGTCCAGTAGTTTCGGAGATTACCCCCAATATACATACATACATATTACCAACGTTACCTCTTTATAATATTAGTATAGATAAATAACTCTTTTTTTATTCTCAAATTTTTTGGAATTTAATATCTATTCTAATTAGATATGAGAAAAAAAACATAGGAGCATAGTCATGGCAGATATAGGTTTTATGGCATAAACATATTTGCCCTAATGTCTTTATCCAGGGAGGAAACAGTCGACTACGTTTGTTTGGAAAAAGAGTAGTTAGACTTTCCTCTTATTGCAGTTGGAATAAGATTGGAGTTTTGGAAAGCTCATATAGCTCAGCTTATATGTATTAAATAGAATAAGTCCTTATATTAGTTGAAAGACGTACCTCGTTCACCGACGACGGTCTTATCGCCATGCGGGAGTATATCCAAGTCGCTCCTCAGTTGACAGCACTTGATCACCTGCTTGTACCTACGTAGGTCCAAGTCTTGACCGAATAGGATGTTCTGACGGACCTGCAGATTTAAACATGATCCAGGGTTTATTACTATTTATATTAAATAATCTCTCAAGTTTTTTTTATTGTTCAATAAAAAAAACTTGAGAGGTGTCAAGGGACAACCGGATGGAACGAAGTTCCTTTCTATGAGAGAGAGAGAGAGAGAAACACGCGCACGCCGCACGGTTTACAACTGTAGCAAAAAGTGTTGTCACAATTTTTGGTCTTAATTTTTTTCCGTCTAGCCCCCTTTCGCAACGCGCGATAAGTAACTTCGTTCCAATAAATATGCGACAAAGTAAACATGACTACTGCAAAATAAATACAAAAAAAAAACCTCATGAGTTTCTTGTGTCTTCTTCTCATTGGAGGTCGCGTTCCGAAGACACACTAGATTAGATATTATAATAACTGACATTTCTAAGAGATATCTTGCTAATATCTGAATGAATAAACGTACTTTGGTTTTGGTTCAAACCAGAGAAATTTAAATAAATAAATACTGCACAGCGCATATTTTTTGCAAATAGACATGGTTCGATTCCTGGCTAGTGTAATTTATTTCAAAAAACCAAATATGCAATTTTTGATTTTGCCAAAATCAGGCACGCAACTCCTTTCAGCATTTTTCGCTATCTCTTATAGTTTAGGATATCACCCTGAAGGCCCGTTTAAATGGTTCAACCTGTATAATTATGAACTGTACCCTGTATTGATAGTCAAAGCGAAATCAAGCTGTGATTGGACAAAAAATGGGAGTCCATCGTTTTCGACGAACTTTTCGAAAGTCCATCCAATAAATATAACATAATATCCTGACCTACTGTATCTACTACACTGTGTTATCTGTAAGTCTCACCGAAGCCTCGAAAAGCCAAGGGTCCTGCGCGGCGTAAGACACAGTGCCGTTCGTCTGCAGATGTCCCTTGCGCGGTGCGATCTCCTTCATTATGGCTTGGAGAAGTGTCGACTTGCCTGACCCTACTGTACCCACTACCACTGTGAGACTCGATGGTTTTATCTGAAAGAAGCATATTACCAGTAAGACATATCACAGCATACATCATGTGTATGTGTTTGTTACTCAATCACGTACAAACCGCTGGACCGATTACCATGAAACTCGGTATGTAGATAGCTGGAGACCTGGAATAACACATAGGATACTTCCCGATATTCCCGCGGGATCGGGACTTACGCGGGTGAAACGGCGGGGCGCAGCAAGTGAATGAATAAATTATTTCTTGTACACACCGTAAAATTACAATTAGAACAAAGAAAACATACTTAAAACTAGTTGGAAAAATGGGCGGCTTTATCGCTTAAACCGATCTCTGTCAGGCAACCTTTGGATGGAAAAGAAGCTAAGACAAGTGAGAGGTAGGGTAAATTACTTACAGTAAGATTAATATCTGAGAGCGCAGTGACTTTCTTATCGCCGGAATCGTCTTCGGGATTTTTCCAATAAGCAGTGTAGTCCCTAAAGCTAACCAACACATTTGGTTTCATCTGTTCGAGATTGGGTTCAGACTTTATGTATGTCTGTTGGCTGGAGAAAAGAGATTTTACGATTATTTTCAACATTAGATGGAGTTTAAGTAAATTTTGTGAAAATTTTGCGTTTCGTTTATTTTGATGATTTCATTGTGACGCCAAACTGTTTTATTTGGCAGTTGGAATGGTTAAAACTATAATTTGCTTATTTTTATGGCGCTGTTGTTCAGTGTAGTATAATACTTGTAAATTACATTATTCTAATGTCACACTTTATTTCATTTCGTAAACAAACATGGCAGCCTTGAGGAAACATAATGTTGAGTACTCGACAGTAGTGCCATTTGTGACGACAATTTAGTTTTTATGAGTTTTACACAGGGCTTTCTTATCGTAGTTGGTGGTACGTATTTACTCACGTCCGTGAAATTATCTAGTTTGTTTTTCACTGGGTGGTAATAAATTATCTTACTTTCTAAATGAAACTGCACCCTGTAGTCTTAAAAGAATATGGCCACGATATCTCCTGCCCGTCGTAAAAGGCGGCCAAAAGAGGTTCTTTGTTGGTAAGCTTCGCCTGCGGATTGTTACCACCCACCGGTCTAACTCTAGGTGGACTGCAGGACGTGTTCTGATACATAGACCGGTGCAGCCACAGAGGAAGACGGGTCGGATCTTGTCCCATTGCAGTCTTAATAGCTTGTACAACAAAGCGTAGAAGCGCTTGAGAGTGCTGCATCTTAGATCACACCATCACTTACCATCAAGTGAGATGGTGGTGAAAAAGTCATTGGCTAAAGTTGTACTCGGACATATTGAGTATTCCAGGAGTGTATAGTATTCCAGGAGTGTATAGATATCTTGTTAGATTTCAGACCACATCCGCTGCGGAAAGCCATTGGTTTCCACCATGGTTACTGATGATATAGTGCATTATCTAGTCACAATCACACATATAATCCACATAAAAAAACACAAGACTTACCCATTACCAATCTTCTCAAATACCCCATTACCCTTAGCCGCAGCTTTTTCCTCATCTATCGTCTCCAAATCCACATCCTGAGCCTCAACTTCTGGTAAAATCAAGAACTCTTGCATCCTCTTCACACTCACATACGCCTCGAGAGTGAAAGTGATGGCAAGAGGCAGGAAATCTACCAATGTATACTTAAGGATATCATAGTAGCAGAAAATGACAAATGCTTTGGCAGCTGTGAGCTGATTCCCAGTGGATAAGTAAGTGATGATGCTTAGTAAAATGGCCACTCGAGTGTTTAGTTTAACGCAAGAAATCATAACGGCTCGAAGCCATGACATTTTTTTGATTACGTTCATTTCTTTTCTGTAACAATTGGAGAAATCTATAGTTATCTAGCGTCTCGCGGTTTTACCTGCGTATCCCATGGGAATTTCGAAAAATCTTACACATTATCACAAAGAGCACACTTTCCAAATTTCATGTCCCTAGGACATCTGCGTTGCGTTACACAGCGCAATCTAGCTAAACAGTAGGCTTGTACTATGGGAACTAGACAAACGATATACTACATACATACATACTTGTAATATGGGTACAAAAGAACGATATCGTGACCAGTGCAGCAATTAATAACGACATTGTCGCTTTTGATTGCCGACGTCTTCTTATCTATCTATATTTATTTTAAACTTTTTATTTCGTAAGTCGATATTTAAAAGCTCATAAGTTATTATATATGTAAACTATAACCGTTTTATTAATTCTCGTACAATAAACGCGAATAACATTTTATTCATACGAACAAAACTCCGAATAATCTCGCTAGTGCGATCTAGGTTTCTTACCTTCTAGCTGTTCCAATGATTTTACCGAAGGCATCTTCCCACGTGTACATTTTGATAGACTCTATACTTTGAATTACTTCGTTCATAAGCCGTATTCTATTATCAGTCCTTATGGCGGTTTTTCTTCGAAGTTTACCCGAAATTTTACCAAGATAACCTGCAAAAGAGAAAAAAAAAGCCGGTCAAGTATATAAATAAATTAAATATTGGACGACGTTACACACAGCGCAATCTAGCCCCAAACTAGGCACTAGGCGTGTACTATGGGTACTAGACAACAGACACACTACACTACATTATTATACTTTTTTTTGGTAAATACATACATATTTTATGGTTTATAAAAAAACCGCCCAGGTGCGAGTCGTACTCGCGCACGAAGAGTTCCGTACAATTATCACAATTGGGTACGGAACCCTAAAATAAACATTGGACCAAGCGAAATCCGTGTACGCAACGACGACGCGCGTATGCATATATCTTCACCACTGTCGCCAGTTTATAACTAAATGGCCAGTTTACACTAATAATAAACAAACATGTAAACTTTCGCATTTACGGGAATAGCATAGGTATAGGAAAGGGCAATGATTTTCTATATCTATAAAATATGCTTGGTCCTGACTGACTGATCAACGCACAGCCTAAACCGCTGATAGTAGAGAGCTGAAATTTAGAGACTGTGTTCTTTTAAACGATGTAAGCATCTGATATTGAAGAATTTTTGAAAAAACATCCGTATTTCCAAAAATCAGGTGAACTTTAAAAATAAAAATAAATGGGGGTAAAACTAGTACGAAAACAAAAAAACTCACCCTGTAAAGGTATAAAAGCCAACAAAAACGCCACCCCCGCAAACGTAGCCACCCCTATCTGCCTATACATCAAATAGACGATCAGAGCGCTCTCTATGGGCGCCTTTAGCAAGTCTATGACGAACAGACAAGCCATGTCGAAGCGTTGGGCGTCCGTTGTAAGGAGATTTATCACGTGGCCTGTTAGACCTTCTGTTGCGGCGCCTCCGACGGTCAAATCTAGGCGGAGGAGCTGAAAAAAAACCGGGCAAGTGCGACACTCGCGCACAAAGGGTTCCGTACCACCTTCGATCATATATAAACTATAGATACACGGTCCCATACAAAATCGAAATCAAAAATCGTGCCGATTTTTGATTATTACTTCAACGCTTACTTATACGGACATAGTACAGTTTAATGTAAACCTTAATCACTGGGCAATAAGGTTGTGAAACACTTATGCACGACTGACAGCGAAACAAGGCATATCGGCTGAAGTATGCCTTGTTTTGACGGCTACATTTCTAGAGCGGCGACCGTGCATCTATAGTTTATATATGATCGAAGCGTACCACTATCACAATTGGGTACGGAACCCTAAAATGGTTTACAACAACCTGTTTTTAAATTTTATAGGAAAATATGATATATTTATCTTCGATTCTTACTCCCTCAAACGAACGAATTACTCAAAAAAAAAAACCTTGGCACAAAGAAAATCTGAAACTTATAAGAAACTCTTTGGTAAATGAAGGCAGGCTGGTATATTTGACAGATAGGGCAGCCATTTTGAATTCCATGACCAACTCGATTTGTCCTGACCAATCAGAAGCGACCTCACATTGTACTAAACTCCTTGATGTTTTTGAAACACGTTTGTTGTATGGGAGCCCCTCTTAAATATTTGTATTATTTTGTTTTTAGTATTTGTTGTTGTAGCTACCGGCTACCGAAACACATCTTCTGTGAAAATTTCAACCGTCTAGCTATTTCGGTTCATGAGATACAGCCTGGTGACAGACAGACGGACAGACGGACGGACAGACAGCGAAGTCTCAGTAATAGGGTCCCGTTTTTACCCTTTGGGTACGGAACCCTAAAAAACAGGCTGTATGAAATTAAAGACATTCTTCGGTTTAAATCAGGTGGTGTTAAATAATTTTAGCATACGTTTTGATACATTTTTAATACATTACAATGACAAATCACATCTCAGTCTATCCTGAAGAGGGACCTGGAAAGGTCTCGAAACGTTAAGCGTTGTAACAATGCTAAAAGTAATAAACACCACGCGATTCAAACCGAAAAATGTCTGTAATTTCAATACAACATCGCGAAAACAGAAGAAAAATCTAGGCCGTATGAGTTGTTTTTTTTTTGCCAGTCCCTTTTGAGGGTAGAAAAAAGGCGAATGGTTTAATTTAGGTATTAAACTTACTTACAAATATAATTTTAGGAGAAAGTGTACCTAGTCTTTTCTCCATATAAATGTAGTAGACTGTTTTATCCATGGATAAAGATGTTAGAGAAAATTTGTTTATGCCATAAAACTTATATCAGTCATGCATGACTATGGCCCTACGTTTCAGTTTTTTTTATTATCCGATTTCCAAAAGAAAAATAAAATAAAACGTAGGGTTGTATGAAGAACGAGTAGGTAGCCTTAATAACGAGATATTTAACATGTTATAGTTATAATAAACAAATTATAAAAAAAAACCTGCCAAGTGCGATACTCGCGCACGAAGGGTTCCGTACCACTATCACAATTCGGTACGGAACCCTAAAATAAATACTAGACCGACTAATCCGTGAACGCAACGCAAACGTTAAACGTTTATTTTACTACTTACTTACTAGCGCAAGTTTATCACTAGCATCACTAGATGGCGCTAGTAGAAAAAATACACCTCGGTATCTTTGCGTTTTTCTGTCCCTGAATCACGTTTGTTGTTTGGGGGCCCCTTTTAAATATATTGGTTAAAATTATAGCGGCTACAGCAATATATTTTCTGTGAAAATTTCAACTGCCTAGCTATTTCGGTTCATGAGATATAGCCTGGTGACAAACGGACAGACGGACAGACACACAGCGGAGCCTCAGTAATAGGGTCCCGTTTTTACCATTTGGGTACGGAACCCTAAAAACGAATTTGCATATAACATAATAGAAAATTTCCCAATATAGGTATGCATTATTTGATGTATTATGTTTATATTCACCAAAAAACCTTCCGTAACCCGACCTTAAACTAGGTTTAAACTAAGACTTTGTTTGTTTGATGCGACAATGTAAATCACATGATTACTGCAAAAAAAAATATACAAAAAAAAACCACATGAGTTTCTTGTGTCTTCTTCTCATGTCATGGAGGTCGCGTTCCGAAGACACAGTAGAGTAGATTAAATATAAAAAAAATGACATTTCAAAGAGATATTTATGGACTTTATATAAATTACGTGAGGTGTTTTTTGAATTTTTTTGTCCCTCCATCCCCCCCTGGTGAGATGTCGTGATATTTTATTCAAACCCCTCCCCCGTGAGATTTTTCAAAATGTGGGTTTCTTACGTAAACGCGTTGGATTGTTATTGTAAAAAGAAAAAAAAAATCTGCAATTTTTTTTTCTTTTTACAGTGTGTACAATCTGGATTAAATGGACCAAAATAGCGGACGGACTAAAATGCGTGATATTTGCCGAGACCCTCCCTCTCACTAACGTAAGATTAGATGAGATTTGACTCGACTCCCTCCCCCCCCTTAAACATCTCACGTAATTTATGGACGCCCCCTTGTTAATATCCGAATGAATAAACGTACTTTGATTTTTTTTTTATTTTTTTTTGGGTCTACAAACCTTTCTATAGATCAAGGAACCACACGCGACGCGTATCTTCATAGCCATGCTCAGTAACCATAACAACATCGGATGCAACATCGCCGCACTCACAGCCATACATCTGGAAAATAAATAAATAAATAATAAATAAACTGTGTCGACAACACACAGAAAAAAAAAAAAAAAACGTTATTTCAACAAAAAACCCCATAATTCCATTATTTTATCACTACAGAACAGGCACTTGGGACTTTGGCGGGAAAGCGGAAACAACATGTCGTGCTCGCAGTTTTATTTTCGTTAAACTTTGTTGTTAACCCGGTTAAATTGTGTAATTTTAGTGGAATCTTATTCAATTTAGTTCCGTGAATGTGCACAAGTGTAGTGGAAACAAAATTGAGTGTTAAACATGAACTTTTCGTCGTTCCCTCCTAAGCCCCTTGAAGGTTATGGTAAAGTTGCCACAGCTTTACCATAGCTCCTGACTTGAAACTATGAGCCCGATCGGGCTAATTTTATGCAAAATACTTGATACTGGCAAGATGTACAAGATGTACGACGCCAAAACTATAATAAGAAGAGTGTTGTGAACTCAGAAAAAACTCGACAAATGGCATCTCGAGAGTCCGGGGCAAAAAAGAAAGAAAGAAAAAAAACCAGGTACTTACCTGTAGCGCAATAGGTGAGCGCAGTACACGGAATGTAAAGGTTGCAGGTGCAAATTTTTGGAAAACATTTCTTCAAAAAAAAAAGGATTTTTCCATAAAAAATGTTATTTCCTAAGTTTGGTAAACACTAAGAAATAACGTTTAAAAAAACCTACTCAAGATATACAAGGTACAGAATCAATGCATACATACACTGGGAACCGCACTTCATCATCATCATCTAGATTCTATATTCTTTTAAATAAAAAATCTTAAAACGTTAAGAACGTGGCGACTGTTACCATTTCCATACAAACTTAATACCTACCAAAATAAATTATGAAAAATATTCATTCACATTCAAATAAAACGGAGAAACATTTTTCAATGAAAAAAATGTTTCTCCGTTTTATTTCATTTCGAATGAATATTTTTGAAAACCTTGCGGTGGGGACCCTTTAAAAGTAAAATCTTAATCCGAATAATATTGATATTAAGGTAGAAAACTAAATTGTTCATAATTTATTTTGGTATTCAGTTTGTATGGAAATGGTAACAGTCGCCACGTTCTTAAAAGGCCAGCTTTATCGCTAGAAGATCTTTACCACATCTAACTCACCCGACAACGCCTGCAGCAAATAAATAGGCATGTGTAGTGGAAACGCCGCCATGCGCCGGCGAGAAGTAATGTATTAGTCCTTCAAGGCACATCGGTATTGACAGTCTGGAAGGGAACGCGAAATACTTATTACTACATACAGCCGTGGAAATAATTTAAGAGGACATTCTCCATACTCTTTCTCCATACAAACGTAGTCGACTGTTTCCTCCCTGGATAAAGACATTAGAGCGAATATGTTTAATATGTTTATGTCATAAAACCTATATCTGTCATGACTATGACAGATATACAGGATGAACCATTTAAACGGGGCCTTCAGGGGGATATCCTAAACTAAATTAAAAATGTAGCATTTGTCTTGATTTACGACACTATGTTTGTTTCCAGGATTTAATATTGATCAGTAACGCTATCGATCAGTACAATAATATAGGATGTTTATTTTTTTGCAAAAAGACAAGGTTCGATTCCTAGCTAGGGTAATTAATTTTTCGAAAATCTATTAATGCCATTTTAGTTTTTGTCAAAATCGGGGACGCAACTCCTTTCAGCATTTTTCGTTATCTCTTATAGTTTAGGATATCCCCCTGAAGGCCCGTTTAAATGGTTCTTCCTGTATAGAATAGTAATTAAAAAAAAAAGAAAATGAAAAAAATCAAAAGGAAGATGCGTACTCATGACAGATATAGGTTTTATGGCATAAACATATTTGCTCTAATGTCTTTATCCAGGGAGGAAACAGTTGACTACGTTTGTATGGAGAAAGAGTATGGAGACTGTCCTCTTAAGTAAATTATCTATTTTAGAGATAGGCCGACTGCCGACTAGTCGGTTTTAAAATTTAAAATAAGTCCCGATCCCGTGGGAATATCGGGATCAAAAGTAGCCTATGTTACTCAGGGTGAATGTAGCTTTCTAACGGTGAAAGAATTTTTGAAATCGGTCCATAAGTTTTTGAGTTTATTTATTACAAACATACAGACACACACACAAACACAAAAATACAAATCATTCCTCTTTATAATATTAGTATAGACTATATTTTTTCACTCCTTACACACCGGTCATATATCAGGCTAGAGCGGTGAGCATGTCGCAATTTCGATACGGCTTATCGATAGCCAAATGCGCAGCATTGCAAGCCTCAGTGGGAGTGAGAACGAAATACTCTCTTTACTGCTCTCACGTATTACGACTGTGTGCAGTGAGTAAAAACTGTAGTATTTCATCGTAAACTTTTTAAACTAACACGATTGGAACTCATAATTTTATTTTTTCCCGGGTCTTAATCGCGTGATTTTTACTTTTTAATTCTCTTACCTCGACGTTTCGACCATGTTGCAACGGTCTTGGTCGCGAGGGGACTGGAGCTGCGGCGGGTGTCGTCCTCTATTTATAGCCGTCGTGTACCGGCTATTGTTGAAACTTGTGGGTAGGTGGACTACCCACATTTTGATGGTGAAGTACCCACATTTTTAAAGAGTAAAAATCACGCGATTAAGACCCGGGAAAGTATTTCATCGTATACACAAGGTTAAAAATAAGAAATACTCACCGTAAGGCTACATCTACTATACAAAATAATAAATTTCCTATAAAGCATTTTAGGCCATAGATTTTTAATATAGTCCTTAAGAGCGATGGGTTTTCACCTTTTTCTGAAACAAAAATATATAAATAAATTCTGTGAACAACACACAGCGCCATCTAGCCCCGTGGTAAGCTTCAAAGCTTGTGTTACGGTGACTAGATAACGGATATTAAAATTTTATTTTATTTTTGTAAATATACGTACATAGTATACACAAGCAGATTCCCGCGGTTTCACCCGAGTAAGTCCCGATCCCGTGGGAATATCGGGATCAAAAGTATGCCTATGCTACTCCTCAATAATGTAGCTTACTATTGGTGGAAGAATTATTGAAATCGGTCCAGTAGTTTTTGAGATTACCCGGAAAATACATACATACATGTTACCAACGTTACCTCTTTAAAATATTAGTATAGAATAGATGGAATACTGGGTTATAGTTTTCTATTAGCTAAGTCCCGCGGTTTCACCCGAATAAGCCCCGATCATGTGGAAATTTCCAAACATCCTTTCTTATCGGATGCCTAAATCAATGGAATTTTTTTTTTAATAATAATAAATAATAATAATATTATTGCATAATGCTGAGGCTGCGCCTATTCGGGCAGCGCACTACTCTCTACGTATATTTTGTCTTTATCTTTATTGTGTCCATTTTGTAAATTACTTTTATATTATTATTATTTTTTTCCTGTTATGTAGTTGTGTGCTTGTCTGAATAAATCAATTTTCTTTCTTTCTTTCTTTCTACATCATAAAAAAACACAGTCTTCAAATTACAGCTTTCTACTATTAGCGGTCAGTCAGGAAAAGAACTTTTGGCCGGCCGGCCAAGTACGAGTCGAACTCGCGCACGAAAGGTTCCGTACAATTATCATTGGGTACGGACTACGGACCCTAAAATGAACACTGACCTTTTTTCAACAATTCTTTCTTCCATACTGAGCTCATGGTATCGCCCCTTGGAGCGGCCCGATGCCCCGGTATACATCTAAAATAAATAAAAAAAAATTGCACGACGTTACACACAGCGCAATCTAGACCCAAACTAAGAACTAGGCTTGTGCTATGGATAATAGACAATGGATATACCACATAATACTATACCTTTTTTTATTTGTAAATACATATGATACCTAGAAAACACCCAGTCCAGATACAAATATTTATTTTAAGCATAAATTCTTGCACCCGGCGGGAATCGAACCCGCAACCTTTTGCATTGCAGTCGGGCATTCGCCCGACGCGCCACAGATGCCTATTTACAATTTGTAGGTAAAGAAAATATAATATACCAGCTGCGTCCCGCGGTTTCACCAGCGTCAGTCCCGATCCCGATGGGAATATCGGGATCAAAAATCAAAAGCCTATGTGAGGGTGAATGTAGCTTTCTAATGGTGAAAGAATTTTTGAAATCGGTCCAGTAGTTTTTGAGTTTATTCATTACAAACATACAGACACACACATACATAAAAATACAAATATTTCCTCTTTATAATATTAGTATAGATAGTATAGATAGATGTGGATATATGAAATTAAATATATGTATTATACCCGTTATCTAGTCACCGTAACACAAGCTTAGTAGCTTACCACAGGACTAGATGGCGCTGTCTGTTGTTCACAGAATTTATTATTGATTTATTTGTTACATACCTATAAACATCTGATATACTAAGTTGCCCTTTTCTCCCTTTGTTAAATATTTCATATGTATACCTGAAAATATAAAAAGTAAAAAATTGTAACCGTAACATTAATCATTGAGGAGTTTTCTGATGAGAAGGTGGTTTCAGGTGCTCCATCAATTTGTACCTAGCTCATTAGAAGCCGATTCTATTAATAGTAGGCCAAACATTTGTAATTTACTGAATTGTAGGAAGCTATTCTGCTCATCATTCCGAAGGTTCTCATCAGATCTTCACCAAGATTTTATAGGACCAACTCGGGACTCTCGCCTTCCAAATAGAAAAATAATTATTGATATCGGACTTCATATGCCGGAGTATTGCGTGAACATATCCACATACATACATACAAACAATATACGGGTCGAATTGAGAACCTCCTCCTTGTTTGAAGTCGGTTAATAAATAAAGAAACATTTCCCGTGTAGCCCCAGATAGAATAGTGTTACCCCATCTCATCCCGTGGGTGTCGTAAAAGGCGACTAAGGGATCTGAGGGAGACAAGCAAACTTTAAGGTCTTCCCACGCAGTGGTGGAAACGTATTGAAGCCTATCGACGTTTTAGCCAAATTATGATAGGCTTTGCACCAATAGGAGATTTTTGTCTTAAAACTACACCAAAATGTAGGAAACATTGTCACCTACAATCCATACACAAAAAAAGTTCTACGTCATTCCGTTATGAAATAATCAACAATTTTCGATAAACCCGACAGGGATTTTGAGTTAGCAGCTATAGGGCTCTTAAATAAAACATTATAATTTTGACTGAAACCTACACAGCGCATGACGTCACGCTTAGCTAAACTCCGCTGTCATTACTGTCATTTACTGTATTGCATAGGACACAAATACATGTTTACCTAGGCGTGATGTCAGTCAGAACCGACGCCATGACACATGCGAGCTGGATGGTTACTTCGGTTCGTTTCGATACGACAACGATACGATAATGCGTGAACATATCCACATACATACATACAAACAATATACGGGTCGAATTGAGAACCTCCTCCTTGTTTGAAGTCGGTTAATAAATAAAGAAACATTTCCCGTGTAGCCCCAGATAGAATAGTGTTACCCCATCTCATCCCGTGGGTGTCGTAAAAGGCGACTAAGGGATCTGAGGGAGACCAGCAAACTTTAAGGTCTCCCCGCGCGGTGGCGGATAAGCTGTTTGGTCCCTACGAGGGTTGGTATCAGGCAGGCGGCCGGCCGTAAAAATATTGCCAAATCTATTTGCAGAAGGTATGGTCAATGATGACTACTGCGGCGACCCCAAATAATTTGGGGTTCAGCGGACCCCGGGCTCCCGAGAGGGATGCAACCGGGAACATCGTGAAGATGAGAAGAAGAATGCAGAAGATTGCAGGTTCGATACCCGCCAGTAACAAACCTCTTTTTTAAAGTCGGTTTAAAATTCAAAACTCACCAGAAACATAATTTAGAGATTAAATTCGCTCGCTCCCTGGGATTCTGTTTTCTTTCCGTATCGAAATATCCAGGATCCATGGTTTAGTTAAGCAACACTTAACTACGACTTAAGTACACTTAAGTTAAGTACTAAGTTGTTATGTTATCACTCGTTTTTAAGTACTTCGGTTCATAGCTTGCCTCTGAAACAAGAGAAATTAATATAAGTATTATTATTAATATTGCACGACGTTACACACAGCGCAATCTAGCCCCAAACTTAGCAAAATGCTTGTACTATGGGTACTAGACAACGGATATACTACATATTATTATACTTGTTTTTGTAACATATTACACATCAGGGTGAATGTAGCTTTCTAATGGTGAAAGAATTTTTGAAATCGGTCCAGTAGTTTCGGAGATTACCCCCAATATTCATACATACATACATGTTACCAACGTTACCTCTTTATAATATTAGTATAGATATTATTACATACATAATATTTTTATGATACCTAGGTACATAGAAAACACTTAGACCAGAAACAAATATTATACCACGGCGCGTATTTGTTACCCATCTGTAAAACTGTTTGTTTTATATGTATGATTTTGCCTAAACATTAGACGCGCCCTCAAAGTAGGCCTGATAAAATGGCTCCTTCCCCGACCCCCAAAGTCTTTTGTTCTCGAAAAATAAACTTTCATACATTAGTTCCCTCTACCCCCAAAACAATTAAAATAAAAATACAAAATATTATTTTTTGTTCCCAACACCGCCAAGCACAATTTTAGGTATGGTTAGCAAGAAAAGTTTCTGAATTAAAGATTATAGTTGTTGGACTAAAATTATTTATTTTGTAGATAGGTGCCCATATACATACAGTGTTCAGTACAGTACAGTACAGTTATCATGTAAAACAATCACAGATAATCAATCAAACTTAATAAAAACTAAGTAAAAAAAATAGACTTATCTAAAGTTAAAACCATTAAAAGAATGACTTTTCAATTATCTTTCAGTTATAATCAACCTTAATAATGTCTAACCGTATTTAAGTAACGTAATTATGCTACTCAAATATCTTATCTTACAATCATAATATTTGAAACATACACTCTTAAAATTAAATGATTTAAAAATCAGTGTAAATAAGTCCTTTTGATTTGCTTAAAAACTAAAATTAAAATGTATAACAATCAAAGACATCATAAAAATTAAAAACACTTAATACTAGATATGTATGCAACAACCTTAAAAATAAAATAGTATACAGGGTGTTTGGTGGAGGGTTAGACAAACTTGGTAGGCGTGTAGCTGGATCTATTTGTAAAATACAATTTGAAGGAAAAGACCCTAACTCTTCACATTTTTTTTAAAGATTATTTTTGTGATTTTTTATTTTTTTTCCAAATTTTACCTCTCTACCCTTACAACTTTAATTTGAACATGTTTTCGCTTAAACTTTTTATTCGATTTTGGTCCCAGATGTATCCTTGATCTATCGAAGGCATTGTTAATCCAAAATAATGACAAAATAATTAGTTTGGGCTCTCAAAGTTAAGAAAATAAAAAAATGTTGCCCGAAAGGTCAACTAAACATAATTCTAAAAAAAAACTAATAGTGATCGAGGAGTTCAAATACTTTTAAAAACTGCTCTTGACATCCCTTATTACAACGGTGTATTCCATGTATTATTTGACGCAAAGCATAAAAATCTACCAACTTGTCAAAAATAAGGCTTATGGGGAAAATATAGGGGGCGGTTCCTAAAACAATCATAGTCTAATTTAGTATGGTTTAATAAGGTATTAAATATAATTTTATTTGCTGTGGTTTAATTAGATATCAATAAATCTGAAAAAAGATGTAGGTAGTAATAGAGAGAGGTTGCATCCTTCTCCGGTCCGGAAGTAATATTTACATGCTGATGAGTGATGGATGACTTATAAATAACGTAAGCTATATTTTTTTAAATAATTAACGGTGTGGAAAACGTTACGGCTTATTATACGAATTCAATTCACAATCGTCTTAAGCGACGAGATCAAATCTTTAAGTTCGTGGGGGCGGGAGCGGTCATAAGTAGTCATTGTATAGTCACATAATTTTAAGAAATTAAACTCTGTTTTGTTGACTGTACCCTGTAGAACTCTTGGCGGTCGTGAGAATTAAATGGTATTAGTAATAAAATTATGGGGGTCGGGGAAGGAGCCGATAAAATCAATGGTGAATAGTGACGTTTATATAGATACTAGCTGCGCCCCGCGGATCCCACGGGAATATTTTCATAATAACCCTTCTTTGCGTCGCGCAGTCGGGTAAAAAGTAGCCTGTAATTAATAACACAGGCTTTTTATATCCCGATATTCCCGCGGGATTGGGACTTACGCGGGTGAAACCGAGGGACGCAGGTAGTACATACATATCTACACTAATATTATAAAGAGGAAAGATTTGTATTATTGTGTGTGTGTATTAGTGTGTCTGTATGTTTGTATGAATAAACTCAAAAGCTACTGGACCGATTTTAAAAATTCTTTCACCATTAGAAAGCTACATTCACCCTGAGTAACATAGGCTACTTTTGATCCCAATATTCCCAAGGGATCAGGACTTACGCGGGTGAAACCGCGGGACGCAGCTAGTCGACAATAATATTAGTATAGATAGAGTATAGATTACATAGAGAGACACCCAGACCAGACACAAAAATTTAGTTTTAAGCGTAAATACTTGTCCCCGGCGGGAATAAACCCGCAACCTTCTGGACAGTCAGGCCAGGTCGTTAAAATAATCGATTTTACGTCAAATTGATTATATTCGCACAACAAAATAGATAGCCAAACGAATTGATACTTGGAAGGTCGAAGGTTATAGATAGAGGTCAAGGTTATTTATAGTTACATTTTCCCGGGCCTTAATCGCGTATTACTATTTATTTTTTTACCTCAACTTTTCAACCATGTTACAATGGTCTTGGTCGCGTGGTAACTATGTTAACAAATCGTGTGAATTTTAATTTTTTATAAGGTTACTGCTGCGCCCGCGATTTCACCCGCGTAAGTCCCGATCCTGCGGGATTTACAGGATCAAAAGTAGCCTATGTCCTTTTCCAAGGTCCTATCTATTTCTATACCAAAATTCATCAAAATCGGTTCAGCGTTTTAAGCGTGAAAGCGTAACAGACAGACCGACAGATAGACAGACAGACAGACAGAGTTACTTTCGCATTTATAATATTAGTCAGATTATATTTTCATTAACTTAGTGAGAAATTTCGATTGTGACCTGTCACAATAAGAATAACGACAGTATATTTAATCAATCAAAAAAACACTTATAAAACATAATTAAAATTAAAAACTAAATTAAAACTAAAACTTATTAAAATAAAACTAAACTAAAAACTAAACTAAATCTAAATCTGCTAAAATCTTGGTGGAGGGAAAAGTGCCCAGAATACTGGCTGCATTGCCCCGTTGTATACAAATACTTATTTTCTGGGCAAAATACAAGCCAGCATTCCGGTCACCCGATGCCTCCACCAAACGTTTAGCTAACGACAGTATTATAAAATACCTAGTTAATTTACCCCCTTCTTATTAATAAACGCTGATTAACAGCTGCATAAACTATATATCGTTTGTTTTTTAACAGACTTCCATAAATAGGAGGTGGTTCTCAATTCGTCGCATATGTTTTTTTAGGGATGTTTATCGATTACTCAAAGACGGCTTGACCGATTAAGATAATTCTTTTTTTAATTTAAAGGTCCACCGAGACGGTCCCATAAAATTTTGGTGAGGATCAGATTAAGTAAGAGGGTTAATGTTTTAGTGGAATATTTATAATTTAAAAATCCAAAAAACTGGTTCATTTTTATTTAAAAAAAAAAAAACAGATTTAAGAGCCCTACAGCTGCTAAACTCAAAATCCATGTCGGGTTCATCGATAATTGTTGATTATTTCATGACGGAATGTTTTTGAACATTTTTTTGTGTACCTATGGATTGTAATCGACATTGTTTCCAACATTTTGGTGAAGTTTCCATACAAATATGTCGAAACGTATTGAAGCCTATCGACATTTTAGCCAAAACAGACATTTCTTGTCTGAAATTATGATAGGCTTTGCACCAATAGGAGATTTTTTTCTTAAAACTACACCAAAATGTAGGAAACATTATCACCTACAATCCATACACAAAAAAGTTCTACGACATTCCGTTATGAAATAATCAACAAATGAACCCGACAGGGATTTTGAGTTTAGCAGCTATAGGGCTCTTAAATAAAACATTATAATTTTGACTGAAACCTAATCACTGCGCATGACGTCACGCTTAGCTAAACTCCGCTGTCATTACTGTCATTTACTGTATTGCATAGACACAAATACATGTTTACCTAGGCGTGATGTCAGAACCGACGCCATGACACATGCAACCTGGATGGTTACTTCGGTTCGTTTCGATACGACAACGATACGATAATACGATGGTTCTACTGTCACCCTACTATCAGAATGTGACAGTAGAATCATCGTATTATCGTATCGATGTCGTATCGAAACGAACCGCAGTAACCCTCCTGTTTTCGCGTTTTGAGCCCTATAGTCCGGGTCCAAAAGATCATGGCTACGGTATCCTCTGCCCCGGTACCAGTCTGGACAATCTGGTAATGCCGTTTTGGGCACGAGGTAGCTCTCCTTTAAGATAACCAAATCATTTAGGGAAACGATCTGTCTATAACTGTAACAGATCCCTGACGGTTGCCCCTGGGGGTGACCTGACGGTACAGAGGATGCCTCTCTTTATACCCTTGCTGGTCTACTTGGTGGGAGGCTACAGCCGCGTCTTGTTACCACCGGTCCAAGTCGTAGCGCCAAGCGGACTTGTCTGTGTTCCGATACGTTGACCTGTGCAGCCACTATGGAAGACGGGTCGGATCTTGTTCCACTGCCGTCTTCCTTCTTCTAGATAAGCGTGTTACATCTTAGATCAAATCATCACTTATCTTTAGGTGCGATAGTAGTCAAATATGGCTAATCTATCGTGTGTAAAAAAACATTTTGAAATAAAGAAAATGGCTTTATGCTTCGTTAAACTTAAGTTTATTACGGAAATAGTTTCCCCCTTAATTATAAACAATGATTAACAGACGACTAAGTTATGTGACGTTTGTCTCTGTCTGTCAACTGCGAAACTTTATGTGACAGTAAAAGACAAACGGTACATAGTTTATGCAGCCGATAATCAGTTTTTAGCGTTCCGTACCCAAAGGGTAAAAACGGGACCCTATTACTGAGACTTCGCTGTCTGTCCGTCCGTCCGTCCGTCCGTCTGTCCGTCTGTCCGTCTGTCACCAGACTGTATCTCATGAACCGTAATAGCTAGAAGGTTGAAATTTTCACAGAAGATGTATTTCGGATGCCGCTACAACAAACAAAATAAAACAATTATTTAAAAGGGGCTCCCATACAACAAACGTGTTTAAAAAACTACAAGGGAATTCTAGTACGATGTGAGGTCGTTTCTGATTGGTCGAGTCAAATCGATTTGGTCATGGAATTCAAAATGGCTGCCCTATCTGTCAAATATACTAGTCTGCCTTCACTGACCAAAGAGTTTCTTATAAGTTTCAGATTTTCTTTGAATCAAAGACAGTTGTACTTGACAGACAGACAGACAGTATGAAGAATGTTTCATTACGTATTTACTATAAGAACAAATTACTATAGTAATATATATAGATAAATGATTCAAATGATTGTACCACTGACCCTGACACTCCAATGACCAGTTCACAAAGACCTTTCTAACCTTTATAACATAAACTGCGAAGGTACCAAGATAATTTGGCAAACTCAGCCCTTAGACCAGTGCACGAAGACCTACCTAATCTTTGTATCCTAAACTGCAAAGGTATCTTGTTAATTTGGCGCAGTTTTCAGGTTATCTCTATGACTATGTCCCAGTTTCGTGTATATCAAAATGACGGGTGTACGTCTAAATATATTGATTCTATGCACATGAAAGCAATGTTCTAGCAATGTGAGGAATGTGCGTAAAGTTTGAAGCAATGTGCTTATAAAAAACAAGGGTTATCGCAAAAAGTTAATGAGCCGCCAGCCTGATATCAGAATGACGGGTGTATTTTTAATATCAGCAAATTACTTGATATCTAAGGATGAAAATATTGCCATAGCAATGTTCCGGCAATGTGCTCGAACATACCAAAAGTACTATCGGAAGCGATGGAAGCTTTAAAAGAAATTTCGATAATAAAGTTTTAAATATCAACGCCTGCTAATTTCATAAAGGCAATCCGTCGAATAGTGTAAAGGAACAATTTAAACTAAGGGGTTCATGTCATCATTTATTTATGTTATACTCGTTATACTAACAATTATCGACTATCCACATTTCAAAAGAGAAAATTAATATTCACTTCCGAAGTGTGTATACATATATGCATTTTTATGATGGTTCTATGAAACATCATTATATATCACGATATCTTATATTGCATACGAGTAATACTGTGTATACAGTATTTAATAATAAAAGGAAAATGAAATTGTTATCTCATAAATGTAATGTAAGTAACACCTGTAACTTCAGAAGTTTTTAACACTATTCCGTCGGATTGCCTTTATGAAATTAGCAGGCGCTGATATTTAAAACTTTATTATCGAAATTTCTTTTAAAGCTTCCATCGCTTCCGATAGTACTTTTGGTATGTTCGAGCACATTGCCGGAACATTGCTATGGCAATATTTTCATCCTTAGATATCAAGTAATTTGCTGATATTAAAAATACACCCGTCATTCTGATATCAGGCTGGCGGCTCATTAACTTTTTGCGATAACCCTTGTTTTTTATAAGCACATTGCTTCAAACTTTACGCACATTACTCACATTGCTAGAACATTGCTTTCATGTGCATAGAATCAATATATTTTGACGTACACCCGTCATTTTGATATACACCCAGTTTCTGATCAAACAAATGTTTGGAGTTAATTGCAAATATCTATTCTCTATCTACATATAATAAAACAGTAATGAAGCCGTGTCTGTCTGTACATTGAATATTATTCTATACACGGTGTTCCGGGAAGGGGTATTAAGCCGAAAGGGGGTAGTTCTAGACGTCTAGGCGAAGAACTTTTGTTCTATAACTTTTACTACTATAAACTCACCCATATATTTACTATATATTTAAGTATTTGGAATGTGTTAATTTGACAAACAGGTTATTTGCGAACATCCTAGGTTTTTGCAAAAACCGAAATATTAGATATTGGCTATAATATTTCTCAATCTTACTGAAATAACCAAAACAAACTCATTGCACGATGCTCAAAAGATTGTCAATAAATATGACAATCTTTATCTATAAAATGCTTATTCCTGACTGATTAACGCTCAGCCTAAACAGCTGATAGTAGAGAGCTGAAGTTTGGAGAGTGTGTTCTTTATATGATGTAGACATCCGATGAAAGGGTTTTTGCTATATTAAATTAGTTTACGATTTTTGTTAGAATAAGGTGTTTCTATTTCGCGTTACATTTCTCTGACTGTACCTAGTAACCTAGGTAGGCAAAGACAGGTATTTCTTACATTTCCTCATTACGGGACATTCGATGTTATATCGATCAAGGGCAATGGTGACAGATACAAGTATGTATTGACATATTGTTAGAAAGATAAATCGTTACTAAGTATACTAGGTAAACTGTCCGGCTTTGCTTGTGAATTTTGGCTAGATTCTAAAGGCGGAACCAGACATCGCGGGGAGTGCGTTGCGAATGGTTCGTCCCGCATGACACATGCTCAAGCTGAGCACGCAAACAACCACGCACAGGGTTCGTCAGAATATAAAAACACCCGTCCGTCCACACGGAGCGCACGGCTCGCACTGAGGCAGCGCAGGCGTTCGCAACGATCGTATGACGCGAATGCTCACTGTGAGCACACACGTCCACACAGCTCGAGGCATGTGAGGCGAACCATTCGCAACGCACGCCTCGCGATGTCTAGTTCCGCCTTTAAAAAAAATGACGTGTTTTTTATAACTTTTGAACATTTTCCTTTTAAAACTTAATTGGCCCAAATCTCCGAAATGTGCCACTTTAGGACATCATGTGATAAAATATTTTCTGTTTATTTAAGTTCTCTATCGAAATATCTGGGTTTCATCGTGCGACAAGAGATCGAATGAAAAACGTTCACTATGTCGGAGACTTAATAGGTCCTTTCATATTTCAATCAATATATGTACATAGCGAGGTATGGAAGATAAGAACTTTACCAATATAAATTATTCGCAGTTCCACCCGCGTAAGTCCCGATCCTTTGTCCATTGTCCTTCTCCAATGTCCCTTTGATATGATATCGGATCAGCGGTTTAAGTATGAAAGCGTAACAGATAGACAGAAAGACAAGAGTTACTTTCGCATTCATAATATTGGTAAGAAGTAAGATTATGTATTTACTTAAATAAAATGAGCTCTCGGTTTGTTGTACAGTTAAAATTACAAACATTTATTCACCTTGAAAATCGAACCAACTACTACGACATACCAAACAAGCATTATTTCGTCATCCAAGCCTATTAAGGGGAAAGTCTACCTACCATTTTCTCCACACAAACTTTTCTCCCTGGATAAATGTCTTTTAAAATATTGAATATTATAATATTAATATTTTTGAAAAAAAAAAAAAAAACTTATGCCATAAAACCCATATTAGCCATGACCCCTGTGTTTTGATTTTATCATATTCTATTTTTTCTAAATTTTATTTCTATTCTAATTAGAAAATAAACAAAAAAACAAAACGCAGGGACATAGTCATGCATGCATAGGTCTTATAGGATAAACATATTTGTCTTTATCCAGGGAGGAAACAGTCGACTACGTTTGTATGGAGAGCAGAGAAGGAGAGCTTCCTCTTAAGAGGATGGTCTCCATTCTCTTTCTCCATACAAACGTAGTTTAAGTTTTCCTCCCTGGATAAAGACATTAGAGCAAATATGTTTATGCCATAAAACTTATATCTGTCATGACTATGCATCTACCGTTTTATTTTTTTCATTTTTATAATTAGAAAATAAAATAAAATAAAAAGGTAGATGCATTGTCATGACAGATATAGGTTTTATGGCATAAACATATTTGCTCTAATGTCTTTCTTTATCCAGGGAGGAAAATTTAAACTACGTTTGTATGGAGAAAGAGAATGAAGACTATCCTCTTAATACGCCGACAAAATACCGTTAATGGTGTTTCGTCTAAAAATCCCTCATTAATATTAGAAAATCACGAGAATTAATTAGGTAAAATGTGGGGCAGTCGCTGTCGCTTTAGTATTTTTTAGGGTTATGTAGTCAAATAAGAGACCCTAATAGTTTCGTCATGTGCGTCTGTCTGTCCGCGGTTTAGCTCAGAGACGCTCACAGACACATACAGAAACGCCACTTAAAAATTGAGGCGTACTTAAATAATTGAGGAGTTAAGGTGTCAGTCCTAACGACTTTTCCAAATTGCAATCCATGATATTTTATGGAAACTACGAAACCCTACACTGCGCGTGACCTGACAAGGCACGCACTTGGCCAATTTTTATTATTGTAAATAATAATAATAAATATTATAAAGAGGTAACGTTGGTAACATGTATGCATGTATGTATGTATATTGGGGCTAATCTCCGAAACTACTGGACCGATTTCAAAAATTCTTTCACCATTAGAAAGCTACATTCACCCTGAGTAACATAGGCTACTTTTGTTGTAAATACGTACATAAATTGATAACCATGTTGACGTACGTACAGTCATCTTTACGTACTTATTTATATTTTTTATGTAACTAAATAAAGTTTTGAGTGATCTTTATCAGAAGATTTGATACCACGTACCTACCTAAGTATTGTACATAATTTTAGAAAAGATAAACATTGCAACATAAATATTCATATGATTTCAGTTTTTTTTTCATTTGCGTCATTTTCCCACCTAGTTTAGTTTAGTTTCGCCGGTCTTTTCCGCGCTTAGCCTCATGATTGGGCCATGTACGTGAATTTTGATTCCCCCAAAATTTCACTCTCAACCATCCCAGAAGGCCAGCAGTCCGCCTAGACTGCTGAAGGCTTCCGGAAAAGGTTTTTTTAGATACTCCCGTCTATTTTCCCACCTAAGGCTAACCTGAAAAATATTTGTTTTTTTATGGTTCCGTACCCAAAGGGTAGAAACTGGACCCTGTTACTGAGACTTCTCTGTTTGTCTGTCTGTCATCAGGCTGTATCTCATGAACCGTGACATAGCTAGACAGTTGAAAATTTCACAGAAGATGTATTTCTTTAGCCGCTATAACTAAGAAACAAATTATTAAGGAGGGCTCCCAAACAAAAAACGTGTTTTTAAAAATTGATTTTTAAAAAGCGATTTTTATTTTGTGTTTTGTTGACATTCAAAATATTTCAGTTTTTTTGCGTCAGGCGGTAAAAGTAATCTATACTAAAATAATAAAGAGGTATCGTTGGTTTGTATAATGTATATTGGGGAAAATCTCTGAAACCGCTGGACCGATTTCAAAAATTCTTTCACCAATAGATAGCTACATAATCAGGGAGTAACAGAGGCTACTTTTGATCCCGATATTCCCACGGGATCAGGACTTACGTGGGTGAAACTGCAGGACCGCAGCTAGTCGTATATGAAGGGCTTTCCCCTTAAGACAGCAAGACAAGTGCCAAGCCCTTGACCAGTCTTCGTTGTGGCTTCCCCGGCCTAGATAATAAAGGTCTTAACTCAATTTTCCACTTAAAACATCTCTTATTGTTTAGCCGATTTCTTAAGAAACGGTGAAGGTTTCCATAACAGAGGCTTAAGTTTCTTTACACAACGGAATGTAAACATTCTGTCTTTATGGATCTCAGTCTTTGAAATTATCGTTTTTTAACCGACTTCCAAAAAAGGAGGAGGTTCTCAATTCGTCGCGTAGGTATGTAATTTTTTAATGAATTTATTTAACTCGTTATTTCAAATATAGATATTGTTATGAAAACTAGGTATGTCGCCTACATACTTAAAAACCTACAAACTTAAAAACAACTTTTTTCACCTACATACTTAAAATTAAAAACCCTACCGTTTGATACAGGAAGGCACAAATCGGGTTATTTTACAAAAACTTTTTAAAACAAGATTGCCCGCGTTCTCTACCTACAAAAATGACCTTTATAGAAATAATAATTCTCGAAAGTCTTTTACCGCCCCCTTTAGGTCTGCAGCGCCCACAAGGGGGCGTTATCACCCACTTTTGGAACCCCTGGTATAAACTTAGATTAAAACAAAAAACTAAAGATACGGTACCTAGTCTCGGAAAATGAGACGATAAAACTGCGTCTAGCTGACGCACTAGCCTCAGTCGTATGTCGAATCGTTGCCGTGACAGCACGTGCTGTCACACTGCGATTATCTTTTTGATATCCATAAGAATGTCTTTTTGCTTATTTACAAAGCCTGAATCATTTTTAAAGACAAATGTTTTAAATACAATAATTTTATGAAAATGCATGTAGGTGTTCCTAGCTCATTTTTCGAATACGCAATGTTAGAATATACCGTATCTACTACTTTTGTTTTTATCTAAGGGTATATAGGATGATTAGGATTACCGATATCCACAAGTGATTGCAAACATACACGCACTTGATGTCAGCAACAGCTATAAAAAAAAACTACACGATAAATCTGTCTGAAATTTAGATTGTTATCTTTAAAAAGAAGGCGCTACATGATGGCATTTTTATTTTACGTCGTCGGTGCCCTCAGTCGGTAAACAAACGTACTGATTATACAGCCCTCGTACTATTGGCCGTCTTAAACGGTAAGAGTTGACAAGAATTCATCAAGTCACTTAGGATCTAATAGAGTTTAATAGGATCCAATTGATACAAGATACAACATCATTAAAATTTAACTGGCTGCACAGGGTTATCTTGTGAGATTCATCAGTAGAAAGGTTAGGTTGTTAAGAGGATAGTCTACCTACTCTTTCTCCATACAAACGTAGAGTGTTTCCTCCCTAGATACGTTTGTAAAGTTTGCATAGAGAAAACAGTAGGTAGACTCTCCCCGTAAGAGGTCCACTATGACCTCTTAAGGGAAAAGTGTAACTGAACAGGCCAGAACTAATTTCTCTCGGACGGTTAACTACAATTTTTTTTTAAAAACAGCAGTTCTGAAAATAATTCTAGATAGAACAAAATCACAAACATCCCTCCAAACTCTAAAAATAAATAAATTAGTATTAATTAGTATTTATTTATTTTAAAATATTGTGGATGAACTGATTTTAGTTCCATGCAGGGCATCTATGATTTGAAATTCAAAATTAATGTTTTGTTATCTTGTAATAACCAATTGTTTGATTTTACGCTCTAAAATTTTGCGACTAGCATCTTACGTCCTTCATTAACACTATCCCTGTCACGCAATTGGGGTTATATGGGCCCTTAAGACTTCCTCCTTTTTTGAAAGTCGGTTAAAAATAAAAACGTAACAAAACCATAGATAATTAGGATTCACGTCACTCAACAAGTTTCACAATAATTTGCCATACATAGCTATTGTTCTCCGTTATATTTAGTCACGTAAAAACCACGAGGTAAATAAATATATATTGTAAACATGTGATAAAACATACAACTTCTTGTTTGCTTAACTATCGCACAGTAGTTCTTAAGGGAATTAAATTAATATTTAAACTTTGATATGTCGTATCTTACACGTAAACATGATTTCTATGTAAACAAAATAAATTGTTATCTAGTATTTGTATACAAGGTGTTGGAGTTTAAGGCTCGATTGCAGTGGAGAAGTTTGCCGTTTCGAATCCCGCCAGGTGCAAGTATTTCTGCTTAAAAAATAAATATTTGTGTCTGGTCTGGGTGTCCCTCTATGTATAATTGGTATAAAAATAAATATATCTATATATATAAAAATGAAACCCGTTTTCCGTTGTCACGACATAGCATGAAAACGGCTTGACCGATTTGGCTGATTTATTTTTGGAGTTTTCTAATACTCTGTACAAGGTTCTTACGGAAAAAAATATTAAGAAAATCTCTCAGAAAATTTACGCTAAGGCGGTACGAAGTTCGCCGGGTCAGCTAGTATGTAATAAATCCGTTGTCTAGTCACCGTAACACAAGCTTAGTCGCTTACCACGGGGCTAGATGGCGCAACACAGCGCCATCTAGCCCCGTGGTAATTTATTTCACAGAATTTATTTATTATTTATATGTGTTTTTCTACATGTCCAGGCGAAAATCTGCTCTGTTTCTGAGAGTTACGTGTCCTTTAGCAATCAATCTAAACATTGATTGCTTTTATTTTCAAAAAGTTGTTTTTCAGTAAAAGATGTCAGCACTTTGGAAAAAAAGTAAGTACACCTATACTTATTCATTGAAAATTTTGATCAATTCACAAAAAAAACATTTTCTTCAAACATGCCGACATTATCTTTTACTGTAAAACAGTTGTTTTGACAAAAAAAAAGCAATTGAGGTTTAGATTGTACTAGTCCGAACTAAATAACTTCAACTCATACTTTTTGGCAACTACTTCGAATTTCCTAAAGTCGTAGAACAAAAGATGTACGCCTAGATGTGTAGAACAACCTACAAAAGCAGCTGTTGCATAATCCCCAACACCCCGTACATAAATTGCAAATACGTAATATTACAATACTTACACTACTTGAGGTTTTCTATTCCATAAACTATATCTACTAATAAGACACCTGTTTTAGGAAAAACTGGTCAAGTGCGAGTCGGACTCGCACACGAAGGGTTCCTTACCTTTATCACAAAAAAAAAACACGTATTTTGTATGGGAGCCTCACTTAAAGTGGAGTTTTAGTAAAAGGGTCCTGTTTTTACCCTTTGGGTACGGAACTCTAAAATTCAAAGTCGGAACCGAAGGGCGCACCTCGATTTCAGTAATTATTATTTGTTTTCCTATTTATAAGTACAAGGTTTTAATTTAACTTTAAAACAATCAAGACAATTATTATTGTTCCAAGACATTTGTTCAAATATTTAAGACCTTCGAGACCTTTACAGTCCCTTCTTCAGGATTGACTGAGATGTGTCTGAGATCCTGAAGAAGGGACCTGGAAAGGTCCTCGAAACGTTGAGCATTGAAACAATGCTAAAAGAAATAAATACCACGCGATTAAAACCGAAAAATGAGTTTAACTTCTATCCAACGTCGCGAAAACAGTAGAAAAATCTATATTTGTATGTTACATTAATCTTGGTCTCTTCGGGACCTAGACTGTTGTAACATAGTTAAAACGTCGATGTAAGAATATCTATATAAAAAAAAATATCAGTCATATCATACCTTCTCAACGCACAGCCTAAACCGCCTAAAATTTGCAGAGTGTGTTCTTTGTGGTGTATAGGGTTTTTGAAAAATTCCGCTGGTTCGGGACGTACGCGGGTGAAACCACCTTCTGTTTCTAATCCATCTGCCCGACTTCAGAGTTTTCAATTTAAAAAAAATCATTTTAATCGTGTAAACATTATTTCAATCTTAGTGTTAATCCACACTTAGGAACACTGCTTTTTTGAAAAAATGCTTTCAAAAACTTCAAAAACCCGGCAGGATTCGAATCCGCAACTATTGGTAATCCGAACCAATGCGTTTGACCGCGGGCTACCCGTGGCGATGTGGTCAAACGCATTGGTTCAGATTACCAATAGTCACGGGTTCGAATCCCGCCGGGTCCTAAAGTTTTTGAAAGCATTAATTTAAAAAAATCAGTCATTTCAATTGGTCAAGCCCACAGAATCGATACATATACTGGAAAGCGCACTTCTCGAAAAAACGGTCCAACTTGATCCTAAAGAAAAGCGAGTCGATGACCCTCTGTCCTTTTTGCACTTTAGTTGTCGTCGGTTAGTTAGACAAGGACAAAGGGTGAGCAAGTATCTCCCGCTGGACCGTTTGAACATGGTTGTTTTTTTTCTCTAAAATTGTTAAGTTTGCTGTCTAGTTTTAGGAGCTGAAGGCGACAACGACGTACAGTGACCAGCAGATAAGTTGAAAAGTTTTGTCGTGGAAGGGGAAAGTTCGCGCAGTAGGTACATTTTACATGCGCTTTCTATGAAAAATTGACTTCTGCGCATCCGCCATTTTGTTTTAACTAATCTGCCGCCTACTGTAACTAGTCTTTGGATCCTTATTTTTAATCGCCCGTGCAATTTCGGGCAATTAAAAAAACTCAATGTGGCACACGATATTTAAAAAACCGGCCAAGTGCGAGCCGAACTCGCGCACGAAGAGTTCCGTACCACTATTACAATTGGGTACGGAACCCTAAAATGAACACTAGACCAACCAATCCGTGAACGCAACGCGAACGTTAGATCTAGCACCCCGATCACTAGATGACGTTAGTGGTAAAAATACATCGCGGTAGGTATTATGTCAAAAATCACGTTTGTTGTATGGGATAAATATTTGGGTTATTATTGGGCTAGCTATTACGGTTCATGAGATACGTGACAGACAGACAGACAGACGGACAGACAGCGAAGTCATCAGTAATAGGGTCCCGTTTTTTGGGTACGGAACCCTAAACATAGAGCCCCTGGTCAAGCCGTCTCCGAGCAATCAGAGAACATCATTAACCCTCGGTCAGTCGCGCTTTTTGATACCAAAATTATTGTGTACTGACTGCGTTAGTCACATTTCAGAATTTAAAAGTTAACTTCTTTCGTTCTTAAAAAAGCGCGACTGACCGAGGGTTAAAAAAATACACGATGAATTGAATTGAGATAGAAACAATAAATTGCTAACAGATAATAAAGACATAATCAAAAGATGGTACGAATACTACAAAGACCTTATGAATGATGAGTTTCCTAGCCAAATTCGAGAACCCCTGGCACCTGTGGAGGGACCGGTACAAACTATAAGTCAGGATGAGGTCAAGTCAGCACTGAAGAGAATGAAAAATGGCAAAGCTGTGGGTCCAGATGAAATTCCGGTGGAAGTGTGGAAATCGCTGCGGCAGACAGGACTGGTATGGCTTACGAGACTCTTCAACCTCATCCTCGATAGTAAGAAGATCCCTAAAGCATGGCGACTTAGTCACCTAGTTCCTTTTTACAAGAATAAGGGTGATGTAACGGATTGTGGTAATTACAGGGGTATCAAGTTAACATCACACTTTGAAAATATGGGAAAGGGTAATGAACAACCGCATATACCATCTAACCTGCATAAGCCCAAATCAATTTGGTTTTACTCCGTCTAAATCAACAACAGACGCGTTGCAGGCTGTTAGAATCGTGACAGGCCAACATTCCGCACCGTACATCATAGCCGGCCTAACCGCTGTTCTGTAGACCTTACCCTTAGTTCTAATAGGCATACGGGCATCGCATAACACTCCGGTCAGTGATCGCCACTTCATCCACGCTACGTTCACTCTGTGGGCTACATCTTCATCAACGTCCCCTTGGTCTGTTATTACAGAGCTTAAATTTATTTATTCTTGGTACAGGAGTGCCATCCGGGTAGTATACTGCGGCTGGGTTGCTGTTACCACTAAATTGGCAATGAAGGTGTTCAGTCTTTGCCCTACTGACCTTAAGACCTGCAGACTCAAGGGCGGTTATCCATGTGAACAGAGTGGTTTGCAACTCGGCTGTTGATCTGGCGATTAAAACGATGTCATCCGCATACAAGAGGTTCCACGGCAGTGGCGCTTGTATATGTTTCGTCGTGAAGTCCATTACTAAGTTGAAGAGGAGCGGGCTAAGGGCAGACCCCTGATGAACTCCAACCTCAACCCAAAATTCCTCTGTTAGCCCTGCGGGACTTTTGACCTTAGTACTAACGCCCGTGTACATATCTTGGACTAGCTGTATATAGGTTTCGGGCAGATGTTGTGCTCTCAATGCTTGCCACACTAGTCTACGTGGTACTCTATCAAATGCCTTCTCTAGATCGATAAAGATAAGGTGCAGATCTGCATACTGCAGAGATGAAGATGTTAAGGTGGTCCGGAGGTGTCACAAGACTTGACAGAGTACGTAACGAGTACATCCGTGGGAGTTTCAAAGTGGCCCCTATATCAGAGAAACTTACCGAGAGCCGTCTCAGATGGTATGGCCACGTGATGCGTAGAGATGAGGAACATGTGGTAAAGAAGGCATTGCAACTTCCGGAACACAAAAGAGGTAGAGGTCGACCTAATGCTACATGGTGGACCAGCATGACGAAACTCGTAACAGAGGAAGAACTGCCCGACCCGACAACCCAGGACAGATTGTCCTGGCGCCGCAAAATTAGGAGAGCCGACCCCACATAAAGTGGGAAAGAGCGAGGAAGAAGAAGAAGAAGAAGAATTGAATTGAGAAGTGAGAACCTCCTCTTATTTTAAGTCGGTTAAAAATGTAACTATTTGTTCAAACACAGATGATAAAAACAAAACATGTTTGTTCATTTGTTCAAAGAAACTGAATCTATTTTTGTTCATTTTGTTTTTAGGTGACTTTGAATTTATGCTGTAAAAACTGACTCATTTTAGCTGTAGATTATTTTCCTTATGCGAGTTTAAGAGGAAGCCCCAACAGAAATAATAAAATAGAATTTAGACTTTAGACTAAGGAATCTAAGAACAAGTGCGCGTCGGACTCGCGCACGAAGTTCCGTATCATTATCACAATTGGGTACGGAACCCTTTTTTTAGCCTGGCCGCACACGTAAGTTTTCCGTATTCGGGATTCCTAAATGCTTCAAATCCATATAAAATGTCTTGATTACCGCACACGATCGTTTTGTTTCCGAACGGAAAATATACTGACTGTAAACATTCCTAATGAAAAAAAATGCATTCGGAAAACGTATGCGGAACACGTACGTGTGCGGCCAGGCTTAAATGAACACTGGAGCAGCCAATCCGTGAACGAAAGGCGAACTTTAAATTAATACCACTGGCGCCAGTCACACCATCACTAGTGCTAGTGGTAAAAATACATCGCGGTATTATTGCTTTTTAATGTGTTAACAATCACGTTTGTTGTATGTACCCCATGAGTTTCTTGTGGTTTCTTCTCATCGGAGGGCGCGTTCCGAAACCACAGTAAAATAAAACCTCGACGTTTCAAAACATACGTATGTGTGTATAATATACGTTCTAAATGAATAAATGAATTTCACGTTTGTTGTCGAGAGCCCGGGGCCAACTCCCTTAAATATTTGTATGGGAGTCTCCCTTAAAAATTTGTTTTATTTATTTTCACGGCTACAGAAATACCTACATCATCTGTGAACATTTCAACTGTCTAGCTATCACAGTTCATGAGATACAGCCCTGGTGACAGACGAATGGACAGACAAACATTATAGTGAAGTCTCTTCCGTTTTTACCCTTTGGGTATGGAACCCTAAAAAAAGAACCTCGAAAAGGTTACCATAACCTTCTCACAACCTATCACTCCAAAGTAGCTTCTGTGACAGCAACACCGTTTTTTCTGAAATTTAGCATAAGCATGGTCATTAATCTGCAGATTATCTAGTCAAAGTGGGAAATGAAACAATTTTACCCACAGTGACAGACGGATACGGACCGGTCCCAAACTAAAGTGAATGAAACCGTGAGACATATAGTACATTTTTTCAGACTTATCTGATGCTGTGGTTTGCTGGGCTGTGCTTGTATTTGACACTATTTCTTCAAAAAGATGTGTCAAATTGTAGTCTATAATTGAAAAACGAAGTATAAATATTTGCACTATATAGATAGGATAACATTTGTAGTTATAATTGTAGACAGTTGTACCTAATTACTCAACTAAGTGGGTTAACATTTCAATAACCTTGGTTCTGAGCAAACAAGTTTCAAAGATACTCTAGATAGGTGCGCTAAATGCAGTCTCTATTTTTAGTGTTCCGTACCTAAAGGGTACTGAGACTTTGATGTCTGTCTGTCCGTCTGTCACCAGGCTGTATCTCATGAACTGTGTAGTAGATATGTAATATTTCTTAAGTTTTTATTGCTCTAGGCATTTTTACTAGAAATATTTTACAAGGATAAATACATCATCAAAAATCCTACCATGACAGGATTCGATAATGTGACCCTAGCTTGCCGGGCGAGTGCGCTACCTCTGCGCCACAAGGGAACCCGGGAACCTTTTCTGTCATGGAAGGATTTTTGATGATGTATTTATTTATTTGTAAAATATTTAAGTTGAAATTTCACAGATATTGCGTTTCTGTTGTTCTTTTACCAACAAAAATAGAATGAAATGTTTAAGTGGGGCTCCCATACAACAAACAGTGGAACAGTAGTTTTCTTGTAATAACTAAACCCTTCGAGAACGAGTGTGACACGTACTTGGCTGGTTTTACTCTTTTGTGACAATGCCCTGCCTATTTTACTATTTTTACTCTAATTTTCAATACTCACAAAAGGTTTATTTAGGAGTTTTATATAGTTGTTTGCTTATGTATTCCTATTTTGTTGTCTAAAACCTGATTATATTATACAGATTCCCGCGGTTTCACCCGCGTAAGTCCCGATCCCGTGGGCATATCTGGATCAAAAGTAGCCTATGTTACTCAGGGTGAATGTAGCTTTCTAATGGTGAATTTTTGAATTTTTGAAATCGGTCAAGTAGTTTTGGAGATTACCCCCAATATACATACATACATGTTACCAACGTTACCTCTTTATAATATTAGTATAGATATAGAAAGGTAAACCCGACCCGACCCATCTAGACCCGTGTCTAATAATAATGATGGACGGAAATCATGTAAGTTTAAAAAACAATATAATGTTCTTCACAGGCGTCAATTTGAAATAATGCCATTTATCCATTTTTGGGTATACTTTACATTTCTACACCATTAATTTGTATGAAGTAAGACCTGTGGGAGATAGAGGAGAAAGAGGGCTGCTAGGGGGATAAATGTTACTTTTATGTCTGAAAACAATTAGATTTTTACGGATCCGTGTGATTAAAATATTGAAAAACACAATCCAGCTTTTCTCTGTGACAGAAAAGCTGTCTGGATTGTTTTTATTTATCAGGGTGAAAGGTCCGAGAAGGTGATAGTAAGAGCGAGTAAAGCAAGCCCTTGGTTTTACCCTCTCAGGCTCTTTTTTTTTTAAAAGCACTTTTACTCCGTACTTTAGTAAATATAATTTTCCCCGTTTTTTCGCCTGACTGTACTTACAGAAAATGTAAAAAATAATTAAATAGTGGGAAAGGATAAATTTTATTGTAGTGTTCCGTTTTCGTGGCAAAACTGTGGGTCACTGAACCAAGTTTACCGTTCTATAGAGTTTAAAAGATAAATTAAAACAAACTTCTGGAGTATTATTTTCTTTTACGTACTTTATGTATTAGATCTCGTGGCAGTTTAGTAAATATTGCACAATTTTTATCACAATAACCAATGATAATGTAAATACAACTGTTTTATTATATTATTTAAAAAAATATATGAATTTTATTTACTTACCAGAAGCCTTTCTCGTGCGTGAATCAAATCTCGTGGAAGTTTAGATGTTGCACAATTTTTCACAATCACAATAGAACTTATTTATTTTTATTGAAATAGAAAATGGACGTAAAGTTAATTGAACAGTATTAACAATTAATTAGGAGAATAGCTTTATTTATTTTCAGTAAAACAAGCTATTTTCTACGTGTATTTGACCTATTCTTTTAAAAATACGTGCGGACCGAACTGTCACGCAACTACAAACAAAAAGAAAGATTTGAAAGAAAATCCAAAAGCTCACGGTAATCAACGTCATGTCATGCGCTTTATTATTTTCTTTACTAGCAACATTGAGAAAATTGTTGGGCATTTTATTTAAAACAACGCCATCTATTGTCAGATAGCGATTCCGATTTAGTTTACGGAGATTTACGGATTATTTCGGCAGCCCTATTTACTATGTAGTTTTAAAAACAATACATAGATGGCGGTATTTTAAAGATTTAGTAAAACTGTGCTTTTTTTTTTAAGGTGGAGAAATGCAGCATTATGCACCTTCACGCCACTCTCGGGGGAGAGCGGCGCGGTGTGTGGGGCTCCCTACTGGCCTAGGGATGGTAGGTGGCCAGTGGTTTACCCACTAAAACTCCACCGGTTCCTCGCACGCCTTGATGTCGGGGTCGAACGTTCGTAAAACTGTGCCTGCTACATCTACCCTGTACATCTACCCTGTACATCTACCCTGTGCATCAACATCTCTTTAATAAAATTGGGGCTGTTTGAAGGAGCAGGTTTACAAGAAACCCATAAACTCGTTAAAAGAACCTCGACTTCGGGTCGCCGAAGCAGCCAGAATTTTATCTTAAAAAAATATTCAAATTTAAATTACATAAAAAGATCTTTTATAACAATATAAAAAGCTTGCATTAGGGCAGGAGGAGCCCAATTAGAACTTATAATAAAAATAATAACTAATTAGTATGTATTGGGAATAATAGGGAGCAGCGAAACACACAGTTAAATCTCAGAATCAAAAGTGATTTATTTTCCAACCAAAGGTAGTTTTAAAACTAACCTACCTACATCTTAATATTAATAAAAGTAGCGGACATACCAATTCTCCACCCTTAAATTAATGGCGCTTATTAACATTATAATATCTTAGGTAGGTACTTACTTCTATAAAACATAATATATACGTTATTTTATAACCAAAGAATAAACAAACAGTGCTCCGCCAATTAATTGTTCAAAAAATCCTTATTGTGTTATTATCTACAATAACTATTGCTAATCGATTAAATTATAACAAAAAACAGTGAAAAAAAAACTATTGTTACAACAATTGGTAAATTGAAAAGTCGTTTGTATCTTCGAGGAATAAATGTATTTAATTCCGACTACTTACAATTCAAATCGAATGAACAATATCAAAAAGTGTTTAATGCAACAAATGTGTGAGCGGATTTCCAGTTGGTTATTAGAAAATTTGTTAATTTGGGAAAAAAACATTTCTATTCAAGACGGTTGTTCGTCGGTTAAATGGTTGGACTTTGACCTCTCAATAAGACAGTGCAGTTGCCGAGAGGGTACCTACCGCCTATGCCTACTCCCGACTGTCGAATGCATAATAGATGTATGTACTCAAAGGAGCTTTGCATTGCATTGTTGGATAACTGTTGGCAAAATTCCGTTCGCTTCGTCGTGTCTGCGTGGCTCAGTGGTGGAGTGCTAGGCTTCAACGCGTCCTCGTCGTTGCGGATTTAATAAATGCGCCGCTGCCGGTTCGAACCCCGAGATTTTTTTTTTTTTTTTTTTTCTTTCACCTTTTTGTTGCTTTTTGGTAGTTCGTTTTTGTTTAAATTGTCATTTTTAATTTGTAACTTTAATAAATTGTCATTATTAATTTGTAACTTAATATTTAGTTCTAAAAGTGTGACTTTTATCATAATTTTATGTTTTTAATAATTTGACATTTGGTATTTTAATTATTTATTGTTTTTGTTTAAAGAGTTATTTTTTATTTTGCAACTTAAATATTTAGTTCTAATAGTGTGACGTTTATCATAATTTTATGTTTTTAATAATTTGACATTTGGTATTTTAATTATTTATTGTTTTTGTTTAAAGAGTAATTTTTATTTTGCAATTAATTTAATTTATAATTCTAAAAAGGTGACTTTTATTATAATTTTTATGGTTTTCAATAGTTTGACATTTGGTATTTTAATTATTTATTGTTTTTGTTTAAAATAGTCATAATTTATTTTGTAATTTATTTGATTTTTTACTCCAAAACTGTTACTTTTATTATAATTTTATGTTTTTCAATAATTCGACATTTAGTATTGTAATTATTTACCTTTTGTTTTTAGTTATTTCATTTAGTTCAGGACAAGTGCTTTTATAGATTTAATTGACAGAACTTATTTTGTATGTTTAAAAAGAGAGAAAAGAGATATTATTGTTGTGAAATTTTAATTATTTTTATTCAATGGGGATATTTTTTTTTTTTTTTTTTTTTTTTTCTCTTTTTAGGAGGTATTATTAGTATTTCAATATAAAGATGTCTACCCCGGAAATGTCGACATGCCCATACTGTCCAGGGGTGTTGAGGCTTTTCTCTCCACATGGCTTGAGAGTGCATATTGGACGTATGCACAAGGAGGAGCGTCTTTCGGGAGTCGCTACTGTCCGGGACAGTGCGCCTTCGCCTCGGGCGCGTGGTGACCAACACATTTGTGTGGAGGATTTGGGGTACCTTAAGAGGAATATTCCGGTGTTGAAGCACATCCCTAAGGGTGCCCGTAGTTCAGCAGCGGGTCGGCTGAGTGATTTGGTCGATAGTTGTGTTGATAACAATGGGCCTGAGGATTGGTGTGCGCTCCTGACCTTTGCATTCCGTGCTCTGAGAATGCCCGCCAGGTCAGGTGCCGGGAATTTGACTCACAAGGTCAAGGAGAATATAATGTCAACTGACACCACTTTGCCTGAGTTCCCTGAGGCGAGGCGCTCTAGTGCGGGTCGGTCATCTTTGCCCAAAGTTGTTGAGGCTAAGGTCCATGAGGGGGATTTGAGGGGAGCTGTTCGCTTACTAATGTCTGAAGACTCGATCGCACAGCCTGGTACTGAGACCCTGGAGTCCCTGAAGGACAAGCATCCGGCTCCGTCGCGGGATTTAATGTTTCCGGAGGCCCCTGGTAGCTCGTTTACCCCATTGGTCGTCGATAGTGATGTGGTGATGCGGGCGTTGGGTTCTTTTCATTCGAGTTCGGCTGCGGGTATGGACGGTATCCGGCCGGCGCACCTTAAAGAACTTATTTCGGGTTCGGCTGGAGACAATGGTCCTCTCCTTTTAGAAAGTTTGACTCGTCTGGTCAATTTTATTTTGAGTGGCCAGGTTAATGTCGAAGTGTGTAGGGTTCTTTATGGTGCGTCGCTGTGCGCTCTAAGAAAGAAGGATGGAGGATTGCGTCCGATTGCTGTTGGCAGTGTTTTCCGAAGATTGGCTGCTAAAATCGCGTGTGGGTCTGTCAGGGAGGGGATGGCGGAGTATCTTCAGCCGCACCAACTTGGGTTTGGCACTCGGTCGGGTTGTGAGGCTGCTATTCACGCTACTCGGTCATTTGCTTCTAGACCTAACTCCGATTCGATCATTATTAAATTAGACTTGCAGAATGCTTTTAATACATTGGAGAGGGATGTTCTGTTGCGTGAGGTTATGGATACCATTCCCTCTCTCTATCCTTTTCTTTTTCAAGTTTATTCCTCTCCCTCTAATCTTTACTATAATGACAGCCTTATTTCTTCCCAGGTGGGCGCGCAGCAGGGGGATCCGTTGGGGCCGCTTGCCTTCAGCTTGGGTATCCACAAGGCCATCTTGGATATTAAATCGCCTCTTAACTTGTGGTATTTAGATGATGGTACTATAGGTGGTTCGCCAGACCAGGTTAAGAGGGATTTGGAAAATTTGATTCCGCGACTTGAGGTGCTGGGTTTGAGGGTAAATACGGCCAAGTGCGAATTCTTTCCCTGTTGCGCGGGCGCTAGGTCTAGTTTTCCCCTTTTTGCTGGGATCCTTCCTGGACTCAGGGAGCTCGATGTGGATTCTTTTTCATTATTGGGATCGCCTATCTTTCCTGCCGCAGTGCCCGATGCCATTGTGCAGCGTAAGAACCTCCTTATCGGCGCACGGGAGCGTCTGGTTGGGTTATCTGCTCACGTGGCTTTGGTTTTGTTGCGACTCTGTTTTGCTGTTCCTAAGGTCATGTATCTTTTGAGAACGTGTCCCACATGGTTGTCTCCTGCTGAGGTATCGGATTTTGACGCGGTTTTGAAGGCGTCCCTGGAGTCAATTCTCAACGTAGAGTTGAACGAGGGTCAATGGATCCAAGCGTCTTTACCCATTCGGCATGGAGGCCTGGGTGTGCGGCGGCTGGAGGATGTGGGCTTGCCGGCTTTCTTGGCTTCCGCGCATGGGGTTTCTCACCTGGTCACTTGCATTTTATCTCCCAATGGTGATCGGGTGTCAATCCCTTTTGCGTCGGAGGCTTTGACTGCCTGGTCGGCTATTAATCCCAATGCCGAGACCCCAGGAGTGCCTAGTGTTCAACGTTTGTGGGATGAAGTAGGGGTCAAGCGGTTGGGTGATTTTCTTTTGGAGAACGCTTCGGGTGTGGATTCGGCTAGGCTTCGGGGGGTTGTGGGGGTGGAGGCGGGTGCGTGGTTGCAGGCGTTGCCGTCCCCGCATTTGGGCACCCTCCTTGACGGCGACTCGGTGCGGGTGGCTGTCGCTCTTCGCTTGGGCTGCGGCGTGTGTGAACCTCACGTGTGCACCTGCGGTTCAATGGTGGAGGCCAATGGCCATCATGCCTTAAGTTGTCGCCGGTGTTCGGGGAGGTTTCCTCGCCACCACGCACTTAACGACCTAATCCGGAGGGCTCTTGTATCGGCTAATGTCCCGTGCGTGCTTGAGCCACCGGGTCTTAGCCGTTTAGATGGAAAGAGGCCGGACGGTTTGACGTTGGTGCCGTGGTCGAGGGGTAGGGCCCTTATCTGGGACGCCACGTGCGTCAGCACTTTCGCGCCTAGTCATCTCCCGCGTACAGCTAGTGTGGCGGCCTCAGCGGCGGAATCAGCGGCGGTGATCAAGCATTCCAAGTATGCCCCGTTGGAGGATAATTATATCTTTGTCCCCTTTGCTGTGGAAACTGCTGGTTGCTGGGGTTCGGAGGCAGTCAAATTGGTTGGGGAGATAGGGCGGCGTCTGAGGGAGAGAGGGTTGGATGGGCGGTCTGGTTCGTTCCTGATGCAAAGGTTGGCCATAGCCATCCAGCGGGGTAATGCCGCTAGTGTGATGGGCTCTTTTGCATCGGGGACGATCCGGGGCGGGTTGTTCGACTAGCGTCTATTAGGTGTTGTATTTAGTTTTTATTTTTATTTTGTTTTGTTATTTAATGTGAATTTAATTTTTAGTTTATTAATTTTATCATGTACTTGTGTCTGTTTAAATAAAATAGTATGTACTTAAGTTTTAAGTTTCCTTTGTATAATTTGCTGTAATGTGTATTTTTTTTATCTGAAATAAATATTTTTAGCTATAAAGTAATTGTAAAACATGTACCAAAGAATGAGTATACAATATTTCTGATACAATACTAATATTAAAAGAAAATCGCTTTCTTTCACATACGAACCTGAATGACAGTTCAGGCTCCACATAACTAGTACTATACTTCTAGGAAAGATATAAACTAAACTAATTATACCTAACACAAAAAAATAAAAATTACTAAGATTACTATTTAATCATAATTGTTACACCCATAACGAACGACCGGTTTACGCGTTCGCTTGGGCCTTGGAGATGGCGCGGACGGCCCGGGAGGTGTACAGGGCTGCGAGACCTCAAGTTCACCGATATCGCCGGTGGGGATCCGGGGCTCCACAGCCCGCGCCGGAGTCGGCGCCGAGGGCGACGACGACGCCCGCGCTGGAGGCGAAGCCGACGCGACCGGCTCCGCAGACACAGCACGCGGCTGCAGCTGCGGCGGGTCGTGCGGTGGGTCGGGCGACCGCCCGGACCGAGCGGCGCCGCCAGTGCTGGCAACTCGTGTGGACGGGAATACGCACGAGCTCTTCCGTCTCATTTGGTCGATGTGTCTATGTGCTGCCGAACCATCGGATGCTCTCACTAAGTAACTACTTCTACCTAGCCTATTCGCGACTTGTCCCTCCTCCCACTTAGAATTAGAATTGAAATTCCTATACAACACCGATTCCCCTACACTCAATTCTCGATTTTTCTTAGCATTCTCTATAGCAATGAATTCTTTTTGTTTCAACTTGCTACCATACTCTGGTCTAACCATATCTAGGCGCGTTCTCAGCTTCCTACCCTGTAACATTTGCGCTGGGCTCTCGCCCGTGGTACTGTGTGGTGTGTTGTGATATACTAACAAGTACCTTTGAATCGCAAGCTCGGGGTCGACGCCCTCCTGCCGAGCCTTTTTGATGACGTTCTTTATTATTTTGACGGCGTTTTCCGCGGCTCCGTTCGACGATGGGTGGTACGGCGCTGAAAACATTTGACGTATCCCGTTTCGTTCTAAAAACTTTTTGAACTGCGTACTCGAAAAAGGCGGTCCGTTGTCAGACACTACCTGTTTAGGTAGTCCCCATCGCGACCACGATTCACGTAATTTACCTATCGTTACGTCCGCCGTCGTTCGTGTCATTTTGACTGCCTCGATCCACTTGGACCTAGCGTCGACCGATATTAAATACGTTTGGTTATGTATAGGCCCAAGAAAGTCGAGATGAACCCGCTCGTATGGGGAATGTGGCCACCGCCAGGGCGAGGGTGTAGCGGCAGGCGGCGCGGGAGCCACGGCGGCGCACGTCGGACACGCGCGGCACACCGCCTCCACGGCCTCGTCAACGCCGGGCCACCATACGTAACTTCGCGCGTACGCTTTCGTTTTTACAATGCCCATGTGTGGTCCGTGTAATTCGCGCAGTATGGCCTGTCTACATGTCTCAGGTATCACTAAACGACGTCCCCACATAACGCATCCTAGCTCGGTATATAACTCCCCCTTACGCGCAAAATACGGTTCTAATTGTTTGATATCTACTTGCTGAGGCCACCCGTTTTCGATGTACTCGCCAACGCGGCTCAGCATCGGGTCGCGAGCGGTAGCCTTTTTTATGATTTCGCTATCTAAGAGTAACTCGTTGGCGGCAAAATGTAGGTACGTCTGTTCTGGCGGCTCGTCCTCCTTGCATTCAACCACCGGTAGTCTCGACAATATGTCGGCCCCGTTATTATGAGTACTTACGTATTCTATATCATACTGATAAGCTGAAAGTATTAGGGCCCACCGTTGCATACGGCTCGCGGTCATCGTAGGTATACCTTTGTTAGGACCGAATATGCTGACTAATGGTTTATGGTCGGTTTTTAACTTGAACCTTCTACCAAATAAGTACTGGTGGAATTTTTTTACACAATATATTATTGCTAGCGCTTCGCGATGTATCTGTGCGTAAGCCTGTTCTGCTTTAGTGAGCTTCCGCGAGACGTATGCAACCGCGCGCTCCCCGCCGCCGTCTGCGTCGCGCTGCGACAACACGCCGCCCACGCCGACGCCGCTGGCATCGCAGGTCAGCACGAGATCGCGCGCCGGGTCGTAGTGCGCGAGCACACGATTACTCATCAACAGCTGTTTCACACGTTCGAAAACCCTACCGTGTTCCGCCTTCCACTCCCATTGCTCCCCCTTCCGTAGTAACTCGTGCAGTGAATGTATAACGCTACTTAGATTGGGAACGAATTTTGCGTAAAAATTAACCATGCCTAAGAACGATCGTAACTCCGTCACTGCGGTCGGGGCGGGCATATCCCTGATCGCGCGCAGTTTTTCCGGATCGGCCCGGATTCCGCTCCTATCTACGATGTATCCTAGATATTTGACTTCCTTTGCTAAAAACGAACACTTACTTAGCTTTATTTTTAAACCCACGGACTCTAATCTAATCAATAGCATTTCTAAGGATTTTAGATGGGAATTTCTGTCTTTTCCTGTCACTATTATGTCATCCGCGAAACATTGTACATTCGGGATGTTTTTGACCACTTCGCACACGATTCTTTGAAATATTCCGCTGCTAGACGATAAACCATACACTAAACGATTATATTTGAACATTCCTCGATGTGTGTTGATGACCGTAAACGCTTTTGAATCGTCTGACAAACATATTTGATTATAAGCTTGGGACAAGTCGATTTTTGAAAACTCGTCCCCTCCTGCTAGGTTAGCGAGCAAATCCTCAGTTTTCGGCAACGGATACCTATCGACCATGAGTACCGGATTGAGCGTTACCTTATAGTCAGCGCAAATGCGCAGACCACCGTCACTTTTGTTAACCAGCACGAGCGGTGTCGCCCAGTCGCTGCAGTCGACGGGCTCGATGACCCGGTCGCGCAGCATCGCGTCCAGCTCGGCGTCGACGCGCTCCCGCAGCGCGTACGGCACCGGCCGCGCGCGGTGGTACACCGGCACCGCGCCCTCGCGCACTCGCAACCTCGCACAACCTCCCGTGTACCGTCCTAGGCCGCCGCTCCATACATTTTTACATCTGTCGAGAATTACATTTAGTTCATTATTTACAGTTTTCAATTTATAATTATTACTAAACGTAGGACATTGTGTTGGGTATTGTAAAATAGGTATTTGTATTTTCAACTCCGCTAACCACTGCCGGCCTATTAAGGAGGTCACACCGGTGTCGATAACATATAGGTTTTTTTATTGAATTGGTATGTCCGCTACTTTTATTTCGTCGCCAATTAGTATGTATTGGGAATAATAGGGAGCAGCGAAACACACAGTTAAATCTCAGAATCAAAAGTGATTTATTTTCCAACCAAAGGTAGTTTTAAAACTAACCTACCTACATCTTAATATTAATAAAAGTAGCGGACATACCACTAATAATAACTAAGGAGTTGTCGGGGCGTCTGATCGAGGCGACCGGTGATCCCAGAGCTGGTGGTTTTCTTTCTCAGCGAGTAAGTCTCGCTATTCAGAGGGGGAATGCGCCGCCAGCATCTTGGGGACCATGTCTCGGGAGGGTGCCATCGACGACGGGCTTTTTTTATTTTAGATTTAAGTTTTAATTTTAGTGTTGTTTGTTTGTTTTTCACCTTTTTTTTATTGTTTTTATATTTGTATGTTGTTTTTGATTGAATAAATGGATTACTAATAATTAGAATTAAAATAAATAATAATTAGAACTTTATAACTAATGAATAATTATTTTATCATTTAGATAATTATTTATTTTATGTTTTAATTTTGCAACTTTCTAATGAAACGCATACTTTTACACATTAGTAGCTATACCTACTGCCGTGTTAACTAAGTATAAAATCCTATCCTACTATCCTACTTCCTAATATAATATAATATCCTACTAATATCCTACTAATCCTACTTCCTACTATCCTACTAAATATTATAAGTAATCCTACTAAATATTATAAATGTGAAAGTTTGTGAGGATGGATGTTTGTTACTCTTTCACGCAAAAACTACTGAACCGATTGCGATGAAACTTGGAATATAGATAGCTGGACACCTATTATAACACATAGGCTTTTTATCCCGTAATTCCCGCGGGATCGGTAAGTCCCGATGAAAACCGGGTGAAACCGCGGGGCGCAGCTAGTAAGTAATATAATAACCGTAACTTGGCGCGTTATAAAGCTGATATAAACGCGCTTAAAGTTTTTTTTCGTTTCACTCAATAAAACTAGGCCAGTAGGCACATAAAATTGTGGGTATGTTTAAGTATGCAACTTGGTATTGATGGTGATGTATGACTGATGATGACTGATGGATGATCTATGTATCTCTGTAACTTGTTTAGTAAATATCGTTATCAAAATTATTAAAAAACTGGTTGTCTTTTGTAATTATTATCAAATTCAGACTAATAGTCTAACCGCCGCACTCAGAGACATTTAATAATAAATAAAATATAAATAAATAAATAAATTCTGTGAACAACACACAGCGCCATCTAGCCCCGTGGTAAGCGACTAAGCTTGTGTTACGGTGACTAGACAACGGATATAATACTGGATATGTGGTAGGTGGCTTCTCTGCCGGCCCCAGCGACGTTGTCGGTAGCTCCTCTTCCGAGGAACGAGTGGTGAGCGGCTTCATTGCTCCGGTACCAGTCTGGACAACTGGTAGTACCATTTTGGGTACGAGGTCTCTCCTGTTAGAGAACCGAATCCAGCATATTATGGGGACACGATCTGTCTGAAACTGATCCCTGACGGTTGCCCCCCGGGGTGGCCTGACGGTACAGCGGACTCCTCTCTTCATATCCTTGCTGGTCATAGCTGGGGACGCTATAACATATATGCATAGGTTTAGAGGAAGGGGCTTGCGTTTGAAAATAGGTACTACCTACCTACTTAAAAATCTACATTACATATAATATTATTATGTTTGTTTCTGTTCTGGGTGTATCTCTATGTAGGTAACCTAATAATAATTGGATCAACGAGAGAGTCTATAAACTTTTAATTATTAATTATATTGTAGGTACACTTTTTAAATTTACCTACACGATTTGTTATATCATAGTTACATGTTCCCGGATCTTTATCGCGTATTAGTATTTATTTTCTTACCTCGACGTTTCATTCAACCATGTTACAATGGTCGACCAAGACCATGACAGAAAATAAATAATAATATGCGATATAGACCCGGGAAAATGTAACTATATTGTAGGGAGTTATAGTATAGTTACATAAAAAGCTAGGAATTTGCCGCTCACGTGTTTAGTAGCTAATGCGTCCAATTTTGTCTGGTCCTGCTGGTGATAGATAATGCATCAAAAGATCGGCTATGTCGACACGTGTTTAAAGCATTTAAAGTTGATAGCCAACACAATTTCACCTAAGGTCAAATTATCATTAAAATATGCCATAGGTACCTACTAGGTACTTGATATTGGATAAAATTAAAGGTCAGTAAGTCAGAAAAACCATTAAGACGGAAGACGATATTCCTGAACTTTAGTTAGGTATTTTATGCGACTAGAGTTGTGTTTATTCTCCGCACCTTAGCGCCTCGGCGCGGGCGGGCGCCCCAGCGCCGGTCGTGCAAGGAAAAGTATAATATGTAGTATATCCGTTGTCTAGTACCGATAGTACAAGCCTAGAGCTTGGTTTGGGGCTAGATTGCGCTGTGTGTAATGTCGTGGAATGTTTATTTATTTATCCACGCGCTCGAGTATTTAAATACCGCGCGCGCAACGTATAGGTATTTATTAACAAAATTCTACTAGGATAAAACATTTCTTGCTAAGCTAAGATCCACATCCAGATCCTCACTAAATTTCTATGGAGGTCCCATCTTTCAATTGAAAAAAGAATCATCGCAATAGGCCAAGCTGTCTTCGAGTAATCGTTGAACATCCCTAAAATAAAATACACTACCTACGCGACCTACGCGACGAATTGAGAACCTCCTCCTTTTTTCAGAAGTCGGTTAAAAATAGGAAATTTTGGTTTATAAAACTCAAAATATCAGACATACCCCGTCGTGCCCCAAGGTCAAGAACTTGGATTTATATTTAGGCGAACGTAACCTTAACAACATAAAATAAAGAATAAAGGTAACGTTTCCCGGACGGGACGTGTCAATTTCTTCATACAAAAAATGGGATTTTTGTATGTAGAAATGAAACACTCATGAAAGCAATCAATGAATATGAATATGAATATAAATAGACACGTCCCGTCCGGGAAACGTTACGTATGCAGAGACCTTAAGATTAACCCATTCAGTGCCACCAACGTACCATGTACGTTGAGGGAGTTTTCGATGTCATGCCACCAACTAACCGTGTACGTTTGTTACCCTATTGACTTTTTTTTTACTTTACTAGAAAATGGTGGATATTTATTAAAATACTTGGCAATATTTCACAACTAGAATAATATTTCTATATGGAAACACTGATGGTTTTTGGTTCGTACTGTCAGTTTTGATTCTGCTATGAAAAAACCGTCAGTGCCGAGAGCGGCCTAATTTAAAGTTGAAATAACTTCATTATTTTGAGTGTTCAGTAAATATTTGTGAATAAGAAGATACAGGTAATCAATAAAACCTCAGTTTTATAATCTTTTTTCGTAGTTTCATAGCGTATTTCCAAAGTCCTAACCCGTGAACGTATACGGTACGTGCAATGGCATAGCAGTGACAATCTTTGATGGATAACTTTATGCATGATGTAAGATGAGATGAAAATTTGATATACAACATACCTACCTACATTTAAATCGAATGACAGTGCAATAATTATATTAGTTTTTAGGGTTCCGTTTAAGAGTTCAGTATTAGGGTTCGGTTTTAGGGCTTTTATTTTACTGCTCAGTTTTAGGGTTCGACTTTATTTATTGTAGGACTTTCCAAATTATTATTTGTAGCTACATTAATTTTACTTTATAAACTAAAAAAAAAAAAGAAGAATAAGTATGTGTATGTATACATTTATTATTTGAGTACCTGCAGTCACTGACATAGGGTTTGGGCATCAGAAACATGTTGCATAACAACGTCCATGCGCCAACGTAAACGGTAAGTTCAATGGCACTGGCGATGGAACTTCTTTCCCCAGTGCCACCAACGTAGATGGTGAGTTAAGCAGTTTTAGGTGAGTTTTCGTTATTTAAAGGTTTTTAATTAACTAAAAATATATTCAGTTAAGCTCTATCTATTGAAATTCATAAAAATAATAAGTGGCACCCAGGCGAAGTTTTCAAAATTTAAGTGGCACTGAAAGGGTTAATACAATTTATTTCAATAAAGAAGATTATCACAAACCAATTTAAAGTAGGTACTTAACTAACTATAACATGAGAGCTGATAAGCTCTTGTAAAAAAGACAGCTGATAGCCTCTGCACTAGGTGAAAACCTGTCTCGCAGAAGGCCATCTCTATGCAGATTTTTTTACGCTTAAGTTCTAGAAAATACATTAAAAATAAAATAAATTTAACGAACATTTTGCCAGACTTGAAGCAGAGACGTCTCGCCCGCTGGATTAATCTGCCGAGAGCAATTAAAACAATATTACGTTACAGTAGCCGGCAGATTAGTTGAAGTCGATTTTTCATCGAAAGCGCATATAAAATGTACTGCGCGAACTTTCCCCTTCCACGACAAAACTTTTCATCTTATCTGCCGGTCACTGTACCTTCATTTTCTTTTTTTCAGTGACATTTCAACGCCACCTATAACTGCGACGTTCTAAATCACAAAGTACCAAAGTACTTAATTTTGGTACTTATCCCTTGCTAATTCAGTACTTAGTATCTACAAAGTTATGGATCCAGGATATTTTGACACGAACAGACAGGAAAACCCGATGGAGACAGCGAGTTTCATATCGAAAGCTTGTTTTTGGTAAGATAATTTGAGTTTTTTTTGGCTGTTTCATATTATTGCAATGCCAAATAATTTATACAACCACGAGAATTATTTTGTCTTTCATAGGACGAGAAAAAGAGACTAAACATTTATGTTGAATCAAGATGCGGATGAATATGCAGTAGGTACTATTATTTATTATGTGTCGAGATAATATTTCTCGTGCTTGTAGGTATGCTAAGCCAACTGATAAACTATTCATGTGGGTATTAAAATTATCTAAAACAGTATACCTACCTAGTTTTTGAGTTTTTTCATTTCATTACAAACATACAACACAAACACCCACACAAATACAAATCTTTCCTCTTTATAATAATACTAGCTGACCCGGCAAACGTTGTTTTGCCTTATAAATTATAGATAGTAGCCGATTCTCAGACCTACTGAATGCGCATCATGCCGCATGTGGAGTTTGGTGGAGATCGGTGAAGCCGTTTCGGAGGAGTACTTACGCGTGTAACTAACATTGTGACATGGAAATTTTATATATAAGACTAGCTGACCCGGCAAACGTTGTTTTGCCTTATAAATTATAGATAGTAGCCGATTCTCAGACCTACTGAATACGCATATAAAATTTGGTAAAAATCGGTCAAGCCGTTTCGGAGGAGTACGGTAACTAACATTGTGACTATTTGTGACATGGAAATTTTATATATTAGATAAGAAAGATTAGTGTAGATGAAGGTAGTGTAGATAGATGACCCGGCGAACTTCGTTCCGCCTTAGCAGTACATGGTTCTAAACTACCCCCCCCCCCCACGAAATTTCAGCCAAATTCGTTCAGCCGTTATATAGTTATAAATATAACACGACTTTCTTTTATATATAGCTAACAGCAATTGTTTTCTTATAATTTTCCATATATAATTATTTATAATAGATAATATAATTGTCCAAAATTTCATTCCAATATCATTGCAGTCAATCTTTAATTCTAAATTTGCCATTTTTGTAACTAAATAAATAAATTGTAAATAACATTCAACATTTTTGATACAATTTTCTTTGGAGAATATCGTTTTCCATAATCAATACGCCGCTAAGGAGTCGAAATGGTCGCCCGCGCCGTGGCCATTGCTGTGGCCGAAATATTGGTGTGGAGAATTATTATTATTAAAGTTTTGATTTGAGTCCCGTTGCTTAATTTTGTTAATTTTATAATTAATAGTTAAAACTGCTGTTATCCTTAAAGAAATATTTATTGTTAGACCGAGTTAAATTTACCCACTGCAGGGCGCAGGCCTCCTCTTAAAGACCTTGCAGTAAGACGCCACGGTAGGGTTACCAGACGAAAAAAACAAAAGTCCTGAGAAAAGGCCTGATTTCCAACAAAAAATCCTCAGGTTTTTTACACTTTGATTTTTTTCCCATATCTACTTGTTTACAATTTTAACACTCGTAATTAAATTATGTTTATACACTGCGTATCTAGTTTACACGTTGCACATCGCATCGCACTTAAAGTTGGCGGGGGTTGGCAGCGTTTTGAATAGGTGTAAATTTTAATAGTGCAATTATTAGGTACCAAAGAATGATTATTAGATAGGTATTAGGTACCTAGAATATACCAAATTGGTATTAAGTAAGATAAAACTGATTAAGTAGGTATCTAATAAGATAAATAAGGGTTTATTTTAATTGTACAATTATTTACTACCAAAGGATCATTATTTATAGTTTGTTTAACTTTTTAATAAAAAATCTTTAATTAGGTTGGTCTTTTGTTGAAATTTCTAAAAATCCTGAGATTTTAAGAGATTTGCGAAGTCCGGCCGCAATCCTGAGAAATGTCCAAAAATCCTGAGATCTCAGGACAAATCCGCAGATCTGGTAACCCTGCGCCACGGGAGCCTACTCCGGATTGGCGTATGTCCCATGTCTTCGGACCGTGGTGAATTCTTTGACATGTCGGTTTCCTGACGATGTTTTCTTTCACATAACATTTTCTTAAAGAAAAAGACATTGGTACACACTGTCTGCACCTTTGACATTTGGAATAAAAGTCGGGGTATTTACAACTAGACCGACACCGCACATTTCTTAAAATGTATACCTTATTTTAATTTTCAGGTATTCAAAAGATATATTTAAGAAAGGTAGAAAAGGCCAGCTAGCTATCTCAAACGTTTACAGGTAAGTTGTGTTTTTGAGTAGTATTTTGAAGCGTGTACTAGTAGCCCGGGTACTACTGGTGTTTCCGATTCCATCCCTCTCGGGACCCCGGGGTCCGCTACACCCTAAATTGTTGTTTTCTATTTGGGGTCGGTGCAGTTGATATATAAAAGTCCTTCTTCATATAATACCTTCTGCAAATAGATTTGGCAATATTGTTACGACCGGCCGCCTGCCTGATACCAATCCTCCTAGGGGACAAGCAGTTTATCCGCCACTGCGCAGGGAGAGCTAAAGTTTGCTAGTCGCCTTTCACGACACCCACAAGAAGAGATGGCGTAACCGTATTCTATGCCGGGATAACTTATAAAGTGTTTGTTAACTTATAAATTAACTTAAATGGTTAACTTATAAAATGTTTGTTATAAAACTTATAAAATGTAAAGTTTGAATTTTAAAAAGATGTAGAACAAACGACTTTTTCGACTAGATAGACGTGTAGAACAACCCATTATCATGCTAAATAATCTACACTAAGGTACTGTAGCCATTAAAGGACAACCCCCCTTAAAAGGCCCATTTAAAAAAAAAAGCCACTTCGAATGTGTGTATCAGGATGGCGAGGTATGTCATTGTCTTAAAATCGTAAAGTTATATACATGAGAGGAATGTACTAGAAATGTACTGAATGTACCTAAAATAAAAATGAATGCCTCAGCGCTGGTTTTCAGGAAAAACCTTGTCGAGGTGCGTGGTTTCGCAAAACATATAATTATAATAATTTTGAGAGAACAGTGTACAATCGTAGTTACATTTTCCCGGGTCTTTATCGCGTATTATTATTTATTTTCTTACCTCGACGTTTCAACCATGTTACAATGGTCTTGGTCGCGAGGGGACTGGAGCAGCGGCGGGCGACGTCGTCTACTACCCACATTTTTTCGTCGTAGTCGTAACTATGATAACAAATCGTGTGAATTTAAAAAGTTTAGTGTACAATCGGTTAAACATGGAACAAAAACAGACAACAATAGACTTCCAGACTCGACATAACGGGACTCGACATAAAGGGAATGAATCACATTTTCTATATACCTATAAGGTAAAACGGAATAAGCAACAAATAAATATTACATAGGTACCTAGCCTACTTGTAATATTTAAAAAGATTTTAAACAAAATATAGAAAAAAAAACAAAAAACAAAAAGAATAAAGTATAATTTAAAGCATTAGACGAGAACAAAGAAAAACAAAGGCACCAATGTTGCATCAAAAAACAAACTAACAACAAAGTACTACAAAGTATGATAATCAGCATTAGATCCAACCAGTTATGTAGTTAATAAAGCGTTCTCTTTATCTAATACAAATCATTTATCATTTCAGATGTCCCTCAGAACTCGCAGCATCGCCTCGTGGTGATGTTTTAAGTGAAGAATGGAAACGGGAATTGTTAAAACAAGGTAAATGAATTACCTAACTATTTTAATACTGTATAGATGACTATAGATGTTTTAATGGGGTCGGATTGTCTTACATAATACGAAGAGTTATTATTATGAACACAATTCGAAAGTAAGATAAAGAATAGGATTTAGAATTTTATGAGAGCCAATATGGACCCAATTTTATACTAATTCGGTCACCCACCTAAGGTTTCTGAGCTGTTTCTGAATTTAGCGTGCACACACATTAAACAAGCAGGAACCTTATTGTTACCTAGTTTATTTAACCATATGTTTAAAAACGGGGCAAGTGCGACACTCGCGCACAAAGGGTTCCGTACCACTATCACAATTGGATACGGAACCCTAAAATGGTTTACAACAACCAATTTTTCAATTTTATAGGAAAATATGAAATATTTATCTTCCATTCTTACTCCCATCAAACGACCGAATCACTCAAAAAAAAAAAAAAAACTTTGGCACAAAGAAAATCTGAAACATAGAAGAAACTCTTTGGTAAGTAAGGCAGACTGGTATATTTGACAGATAGGGCAGCCATTTTGAATTCCATGACCAACTCGATTTGTCCTGACCAATCAGAAGCGACCTCACATTGTAGTACTAAACTCCTTGTTATTTTTGAAACACGTTTGTTGTATGGGAGCCCCTTTTAAATAATTGTTTTATTTCGTTTTTAGTATTTGTTGTTGTAGCGGCAACCGAAATACATCTTCTGTGAAAATTTCAACCTTCTAGCTATTACGGTTCATGAGATACAGCCTGGTGACAGACGGACAGACGGACAGACGGACGGACGGACAGACAGACAGACAGACAGACAGACAGACAGCGAAGTCTCAGTAATAGGGTCCCGTTTTTACCTTTAGGTACGGAACCCTAAAAACTATAGTACCTATACTTCACTAAAAGAAAATAATGATCGAGTGTAATTTTCCAGGGAGGAAACAGTCGACAACGTTTGTGTGGAGAAAGAATGGGTACACTGTCCTCTTAAATAACCTACAATAAGATTGTGTACATAACTTAGCAATAAATGTCTTGATGTATATTTATTACATCTTATATTTCAGGAAAAGGAGAAAAGCCTTCACTTTTCCGCACGTTATTAAGGATCTACGGGTTGAAGTACTTCACCATTTGCTTTCTACATGGTTTAATCGTTAGCGCAATACTGTAAGTTGTTTAGTCTGCGAGCACTATGAATACGTTTTCGTCAGAATTTCATACGGAGACGTATGTTAGCGCACGAACGAATTATCTATCTACACTAGTATTATAAAGAGGAATGATTTGTATTTTTGAGTGTATGTGTGTCTGTATGTTTGTAATGAATAAACTCAAAAATTACTAAAGTTCTTTCACCATTAGGCCACTTTTAATCCCGATATTACCACGGGTGAAACCGCGGGACGCAGCTAGTTTAGAAATAAAGATAAGCTTAAAAAAACGCAAGCCAAAAATCACCAAGATTGGTCTGGCGTCGTTATTAGTCGTACGTATACTGATTCGCCTGCAGTCTGCGATCTTCCATAGTACTTATAAAGATGGAATTGATCGTACGTCTTCGTACGTAAGAACTAGGGTTGCCAACCGTACTATAATATAAGTATTGTACTATATTTCAGCTCAGCGTACTATATATTTTTGAAAGCACATATAGTACGCAAAAATACTATATTTTTGGCATAATTTGTAAAAAGTTGTTTCTTTTATAAATTCCTCCTCTCTGAATTTACAGAGGACTGTTTTCTACGAGTATGTAGAGGGAAAAAAAGAAAAGGCATAAAAGAGGTGCTCCTAATTTAAAGATTGAATGTCAGGAACATTTTTTTTATATTCAAGAAAGAAAGAGTGTTTGAAAGTGTGAAAAAAAGGTTAAGTGCAAAAAATACGTATTTTTTCGAAATATTCTACAAAACACTGCTCTAATTTTTGTACTATATTTTTTTGGGTCGTACTATATTTTTTAGCCACAAATACTATATTTTTCGAAAAAACTGTTGGCAACCCTAGTAAGAACACGAATGATTTCAGACGAAAACATATCCAAAGTGCGCCCGGTCTTTTAAGCTAAAAGACCATTTCCTCAAGATTCTACAAGGGCCTTTTTAGGCTTCCGTATATACCCAAAGGATAAAAACGGGACCCTGTTACGTGCTATTACTGAGACTGCTGTCTATCCGTCTGTCACCAGGCTGTATCTCATCAACCATGATAGCTAGAAAGTCGAAAAGTTTACAGATGATGTAAATTGGTATTTCTTGCCGCTATAACAACAGATACTAAATAAATATTTAATTTCCATACAAAAAACGCGATTTTTTTTGTGATAATTTCGTGCGCGAGACCAACTTGCACTTGGTCGGTTTTTTAATGTGCTGCGCATTTGCGCCTTGCGCATGCGAGCATGGTGATACGAAATGCCTTTGAACTTAATCGTTTTTCAGAATTACGACCCCATTTTGCCTAGAAGGGCTGATCAATTATTTCTCCTCTGGCCACGGCGGGATATCTACTACGCAAGCGTATCTATACGCGTTCCGACTGTGCAGGTAAGCAACAAATTTATTTCTTATTCAGGTTTCTAGCGTAGTCAACAAGAAATTCTTAAACTACAGCGTGTTTAGAAGCCGGTGATTTATGCCGAAAGGGGGTTGTTCTACAGGTATTATAGGCGAACAAGTTTTGTTCAAATAATTTTAGAAAATCGAACGTTTTTTTTAAATTCCTCTAAATCTAAGAAACAGCTGATTTTCAAATAAATTAAAAACTCAAAATTTCCAAAAGTCGTGGAACTAAAGTTGTTCGCCTAGACCTCTAGAACAACCCCCTTTCAGCTTAAATCGCTGTAATATACAGCATGAACCATTTAAACGGGCCTTCAGGGGATCCTATACTATAAAACTATAAAATATAGCGAAATATGCTGAAAGGAGTTGCGTCCCCGATTTTGACATAAATTAAAATGGCTTATTTAGATTTTCGAAAAATTCCCTAGCCAGGAATAATTCCATATTAGCCAGGAATTATTCCATTTTTTATTTAAATTAGGCATTTGTCTTGATTTACCACACTATGTTTGTTTCCAGGATTTGATCTTTATCAGCAACACTATCGATTGGTACAATAATATAGAGTGTTTATTTTTTGACAAAAAGACAAGGTTCGATTCCTGGCTTGAGTGCCTAATGAATATTGCGAGAATCAAGCCCGCGACTTTCTGCATAACAGTCGGGCCTTCGACCGACGCGCAACAGAGGCCGTCATATGTACCTATATGTTTTTTTTTTTTACAGTTTAATGTTTCTAATGGCATCTGTAAATCACCCACGCTACCTGTGGTTATTTGTTTTTGGAATCAAAATCAAAGCGGCATGTGCATCCCTCATTTATAAAAAGGTAAATAAAAAAAAAAACAGGCCAAGTGCTAGTTGGACTCGCGCATGAAGGGTTCCGTACCACTATCCTATCACAATTGGGTACGGAACCCTAAAATGAACACTGGACCAACCAATCCGTGAACGCAACGCAAAAGTTAAAATGTATTTACTACTAGCGCAAGTCTATCACTCCATCACTAGATGGCGCTAGTGGTAAACAAACATCGCGGTATCGTTGCGTTTTTATATACCTAAATCGTCATTTGGAACTGCTCACGGGTAGTTTTTATAACTTTGTTTATACAGTATCCTATGTTTGACTCCTGATTCTAAGCTACCTCCCCACCAATTTTTAGCCAATTGAGTTATAAATATTGGAATTAACACGACTTTCTTTTATATAGATAAGATTTCAGTGTTTCTTCTGTTTTTCCAGCTCATTCGTATAGATCTGAGTGTAGGAGGGAAGGCGACAGAAGGTCTGACGGGTCATGTCGTCACACTCCTTACAACTGACATGCAACGGTTTGACCAGGTTCGAAAAATTATTCAAAGTTCAGTGGTTTTTGCGTGAACACCCCTTTAAAAAAATCATCAAAATTGTAACTTTAACTTTAATTTAAGTTTTCTGGCGAGGAGGTGATTCCAGGTGCTTAATCAATCCCTAACCAGTAGCTCAAGGTCTGATTTTACTGGTAAAAGTCCAAAAGTAAGCAATTTCCTACTTTCTGAGGAACTATTTTGCTCATCACTCCAAAGTTACTCGTCAGATCCTCATCAAATTTTTATGGGACCAACTCGGGACTCTCATTTTCCAAATAAAAAAGAATAATCAAAATCGGTTTATAAACTACGAAGTTATCCGCAAACAGACATTAATATATGGTCGAATTGAGAACCTTCTTCTATTTTTGAAGTCGGTTAAAAATACTAGCAAGTAAAATTATGCTAGGAATTTGTCCTTACATATTTTGCGATTATTTAATAGAATCAGAGATATTTTGGCTGTTTCTGATTGGAGAGTGATATATAGATCTTTTTCTTCCAGGCTTGTCTATTTTTCGTTGATCTGCTGAAGGCGCCAGTAGAAAGCTTTATTATCATCTACTTGATGTACAGACAGATAGGGGTGGCGTCCTTCGTTGGAGTCGCGTTTTTGTTGGCGTTTATACCATTGACTGGTAACGTATTTACTTTTTAAGACCTAGATGACTAATTTTTGACCCTGTAGCCTGGGTGTAAAAGAATATGTGGCCACGGTATTCACTGCCCGTCGTTAATCGCTATTAACGACGGGCAGACCTAATGGGGTTTCTTTTTTCTAGATGACCGTGTTATATCTTAGACCATATCATCACTTACCATCACGTGAGATTGTGGTCAAACACTCGTCTTTCGTGTGTAAAACAAGAAACAAAAAAGCAGAAATAGTTACTTCATGAATATGTCATTATTTATTATTATACATAGAGAGACACACCGAGACCAGAAACAAATATTTAAGTTTTAAAGCATATAACTTGCTCCCTTGATATTGCACGTTTAGGAAAATAAGTGAAAAATATGTAAAGTTTTTAGGACATAAACTCTTTCATTTTACAACTAATAAATAATATATTCTTTTATTTTTTAGTATTTCTAGGTAGAGTAAACGGTAAATTAAGAAGGAAAACAGCTACAAGAACAGACAACAGAATACGTATAATGAATGAAGTAATACAAAGCATAGAGTCAATTAAGATGTACGCATGGGAAGCTGCGTTTGGAAGTGTTGTTGGTGATGCTAGAAAGTAAGTTAACTACACCAGATATGTAGACACGATTTCTGCTCACTTAGGAAATACTGCTTTTTTGTTCCGAATAAGCGCGTCTGACCGCTTCGCCACGGGCAACCCTCCCGCTAGACCGAAATTAAGAAAGCACTTCGTCGTGTTCTTGGGAGCGGTCAAAGACGCTGGTTCGGATTACCAGTAGTCGCGGGTTCGAATCCCGCCGGGTACCTACTAAAATTTTGAAAGCATTTTTTTTTCAAAAAAGAAGTATAATAGATATACCAATATTATAGAGTCAATAAGTTTCAACTTCTTTATGAAAACGTTTTTCTTTTTCCAGAAAAGAAATGAAAATAATAAAGCAATCATCGTGGGTGCGCGCCGCCATGGTATCCTGTGGAAAATTAAACAGTAAAGTCGCCATTTTGCTGAGCGTCGTAGCCTATGTAGCTTTAGGCAACCAGTTGACAGCTGCTAAAGTGTTTGTCATATTTGCTTACTATGACTTTTTGAAGTATTCATTAGGTATGTTTTTTTGTAAATTGAGACCAGTGAACATCCAGTAAATATAATGTTAGACAAAACTCTATACAATATCACGATGCCGTACCGCAAAAAGATAACCAATTCCGTGTGAGCTCTCGCTTATATATTCTCCTCAGACTGATTGACTGCTCCCCGGCCGGTAGAGTTTGCAATGATCGGTAGAGTATGACATTCATCGACAAGGTCAAGAGATAGTTCTATCACTGAATTTGGTTCTTCGAAACCTGTGAAAATGTTGTACTTATTATTTCAATATTTTCAGTTGACAATTTGCCTCTTGCTGTCTCGGCCATGTTTGACGCTCGAGTAGGATTAGGGAGGATAGAAGATTTCCTCATGTTACCTGAACTTGGTCTGGATGTTGAATTGGACAACTTAGGTGAGAATGAAGTTGAGGCTAATGGTGCCAATGAGAAAATTTGCAATGGGTAAGTCACTACAAATAGGGTAGTTTTTGAGATAGTTTAACAGTTTGATGCAAGATTATAGTTACTAACAAACATATCATCAAGATACACAAAAACTGACAACTAACAATGTAAAATTAATTTTAAACCAAATCAATATTACAACTACTGTATTTTATTTTAAAGCCAAAAGACACTAATTCAAGCTGAAACTAATTTCATTCAATCAAAATCAAGAGTATTAGTCGAGTTTGTCGATTATTGTGCTGATTGGATAAACCCAGACGACGAATCAACTGAAGGAAATACAGCCGCATTGTCTTTTATTAATTGGAAGGTAAGTGCTGTGAATTCACGAAATAATACCAAGTCTTATATTACCTAGATGGTGGGTATTCCAACAACAACGTTTGAATTTTAAATCCATCCAGTTTGACGTTTGGAACTGACTCGTTTAGTCCGTCAGAGACGAGTTTGAAATGGATCACTATCAGGCGACCTTTCTCCTTCTAGGCTGTAATCTAGTATTTAATCATATAAAACTCTCACCGTGTCCATTTCCAGATCAATCCGTCATGCTTAACAGTGGTAGTGGGTACAGTAGGGTCAGGCAAGTCGACGCTTCTCCAAGCCATATTAAAGGAGATCGCACCGCACAAAGGATATGTGCAGGTTAATGGCTCTGTGACGTACGCCGCGCAGGACCCTTGGCTTTTCGAGGCTTCGGTAAGATATCACAGACACATGAGACTGGTCAGCTTCGAGTTTCAGAATAAGTCTCTGAGTCACAGAGTAGGTACATACAATAGAGGTAGATAAGTCAACGTTTCGTTTTCCAGGTCCGTCAGAACATCCTGTTCGGTCAACCGTTACACTACAAGCGGTATAGACGAGTCCTAAAGTGTTGTCAGTTGATAAACGATTTGGAAATACTGCCTCATGGTGATAAATCCATCGTCGGTGAAAGAGGTAAAATCAGAACATATTTGTTGATTCGGGTATTTTACTAAAGTCAGTAGTTATTGTTTAATGTAATTTCATTAATTTTGTAGGCATAACATTGTCTGGTGGCCAAAGAGCTAGGATTTCATTAGCTAGATGTGTTTACCAAAAGGCAGACCTTTATTTACTGGATGATCCTTTTGCGGCTGTGGATTCTCAGGTATTAATAGATTTTTAAATTCGTCTTCTTGTCTTTCTTTTTCGCATTATTCGGAAAAATATAACGTAAACGTATATTCTAGAGTACCTATTTACACTCCCCATTTCTTTTTTAAAGGTAGCTCAAGCGATTTATGAAGAGTGCGTCCGCGGTTTCTTAAGGGAATCAGGTGTACTGCTGGTTACCCATCGGGTGCAGTACGCCAAGAGTGCTGACAACATCTGCGTTATGAGGGACGGGAAGGTATTGTATGAGACCGCTGTATTCTATCTAATATTGTTATTCCTGCCTTCTATTCTGAAACCATCCTTTCAGTAGTTATTCTCTGAAATCAAACTTATTGTTCTGATTTTCATCGCGTTGCTTTTATTATTTTAATTATTTTATCAATATCTTATGTTTGGAGATATTTACAGATCTCTTTCTCAGGGGTAAATAACAAAAGCAACGCTATTAAAACTGAAAAAATAATATAATTTCTACCCAACATCGCGAAAACAGAAGAAAAATCGTTGTCGATATTTTTTCTTAATTACTCTGTCCACACCGGTCTAATAAACCTATTGATTGCGTTTTATTTATTTTAAAAATGGTTCTTACGCACATATTCTACGACAAATTCATGTGTTCAAAAATACTACAAATCGTTTTATCACTGTAGTGTTCACGTAAGACTAGTTCCTACATAATTTAAATTAGTATTACAATGGATGACTAGCTAAGTGTCATCATTATGAATCTAACATGGTCAACCAACCAACATGGCGGATTAGTTATTAAAATATATTTTGTTTAATTCAGATCGTGGCCCAAGGGAAGTACACTGAACTGAAGGACAGCGTCTCTGAATTCGAGATGCTTGTAGAAATGGATAAGAAAAAAGAAGACGAAAAGAATAAATTAATGGAACGTGATGGGATGTTGTATAAAAATCAAGACAAATTAGTAAGACATTTTTTTAAATATGCTAATCGCGAGAGTTCTAGTTTTTTTTTAAATTTCTATAAAAACTTTGTGATTTCAATATTTGTGTAACTTTAGTTATCGACTCTGTAGCTCCGCGGTATGAAAGTTTTTTTACATGACGTCTTCGGCGGAACCTCTCGCAGCGCACACTTAAAACGCAATTTACGACCACTTTGAAAAGTTTGTTTTGAATAGGTAAAACATCAGGAAACCCGTTTCAAGTGCTAGGTGTAAATGACTTATCTAATTGTTTAAACACGTAGATGGTAGATGTGTAGAAACAAAGCAAATGAAGCATTAGATGCAAAGACTAATTTGATATAGATCGATAACATATCTTTCTTATCTTCTATCTAATCTTCTAATATATAAAATTTCCATGTCACAATGTTAGTTACTGTACTCCTCCGAAACGGCGCGACCGCTTTTTACCAAATTTTATATGCGTATTCAGTAGGTCTGAGAATCGGCTACTATCTATAATTTATAAGGCAAAACATAACGTTTGCCGGGTCACCTAGTTTTTATATATGAATGTACTGAAATTTTAGCTTTTTTGTAATTTTAGCAATTGTATCACTTCAGCATGAATGTCGTTTTCTCCCAGGTAGGTAGGTGATAGGTATACAGTACTTAACATTTATTTTTAGATAATAATCAGATATATTTTTTTTAGGATTACAAAAGAAAATATCATTTCCAAAGATTGGTTTCTAAGGAGTCGCAGTCGAGTATATGTCTAGATTTGGACACCAATTTGGAACCTAGCTATGAAGGTAAGTTAAAACAAACAAATATTTATTTAAGTAAATATTTTCACAAAGTTTCGTCCGGGTTGCATCAGTCGTTGTCAATGGGGGACAAAACTAATTAGACAGATACCTGTCATCTGGCTTAGAAAATAACCTAAAACTGGATTTTTTAAACAAAGAAACACGCACTATCTTATTTCTTAGTGCGACTTACTGTCACACAAGAAATACTAAATACCTACTCTGCTTTTTGCGAGTTAAACTGTAAAGTTTATTCGGTAGATGTCGCCATGAGGCCTTACTCGTAAAAACATTGGCGGCATACCCGTGGCGATGCGGTCAACGATTTGGGTTTGGATTACCAGTAGCCGCGGGTTTGAATCCCGCCGGGGACGAACTTTTTTTCAAAAACAAAAGAATGAATCTATCCGTTAAACTTTCTAAACTGACACGATTGGCAGTTGGCACACATATATACTTTTTAATCTGAAAAAAAAGATTAAAAGTCACGTGATCAAGACCCTGAAAAATATGTAGGTATATTGCGTTTAATCTTTAAATTATGTCGTTATGTTGGTAGCAAAACAAAAGAGTCTTGCCTTAATATCTTGAATGTGCTATACCCTAAACCTTCACTAGAGGAAGATTCGTTCATTCATTCTTCAGACAAATCTCCCTAAATCCAAGGTAGCACATTATTTTTTTGTGTTTTGCACTTTTTGGTTTTGCTACCAACATGACGGCATAGGAATTTAAAGATGAAACGCACTCTAATAATTACTAATGAATTTATCTGTCGTTGAAACGAATTTACTATGTTTTCGATTATATTTTTTTAGGTGAAATACAACAAAAAGGTGTCATTAGCAACAGCATATACATAGATTACATAAGAAGCGGTGGATCTCAGTTGTCAATGGTGATGCTTATCGTACTATTCATATTGACACAGATATTACTATCTTCTACCGACATTTGGCTTCGAACTTGGTGAGTGCATGCTTTGATAATAGTCTTACCACGTTGGCGCCTTGACCCTTGACTCTTTGCGCTTGAAGACTGGTGTCTTCAAGCGCAAAGAGTCAAGGTCAAGAGTCAAAACCTTTCTTAAAGCTCAAAATACCGTCATCCCGATGTCAGCCAATGAAAACGCCTAAGACCTCGCAATGTACTGGGTGTTGGGGACATTCCCCTGTCAATTTTTTTTGTAAGTATAAAAAATCTTTTCACTACAAACGGTTTGGCAGACTTGGATAAGATTTTGCATGAACGTAGTCTAGGGGTTGAGAAAGAACGTTACAGCTATTTGGCCTGGAGGACCATACAAGGAGTTCTGCACAATTTGTTCGGGAGCTCCACAGTCGCACTGAGTCCGGCTTGGATCAATCATATTATTAACCCATCTTAAGTCTGTTAAGAGACTTCCACACTGCCCACGGCAGATCATGTTCAAGCCCTGAAACAACTTAAAATCGCTTTTACGGTGAAGGCGTAAGAGCGACGTTAACTTCCTCTGGTTACTGTTTTATTTTGTTTCAAGTATTCCTTATTTGATTATGACATTGGTCTACTTATATGGTTTAGACGGGTTCGTTCCGTTTCCCCCTGTTTCAATTCCCCTCGATAAATATACTTGCCATTTTGGCATAAGTACCTATCGGTTTTACATAAACGTCAAGATGCGAACCTTTTACCATTAAGTACCCCTTTCCCACCGTTACCCCTTTTACACCTCAAAAGGTGTTTTAAACTATTGCATAGCTTTTATCGCGGGCTTTGAGCGGGGCGATCGAATCAAGAAATTCCGTAACGAAAATAAATCCTAACACCCACACTAATTTAAAAAAAAGCAATGCAATAGCTTTACCACGGTAGTTCCCGAGTGCTATACGTTTTTTTATTATTCAACACCCTGAAAAATAATTTCATTTTCAGGGTCAATTTAGAAGAAAAAGACAGTGTAATTAAACATTCTAATATCACTGAACCAGGTAATTAAATCAAGGGAAAATAATAAAAATAGTTGATGTTTAGGTATTGGCAAAGTTATACATTTTACAAAATACCTAATTCAGCTTACAATGATATTGTAAGGGACCTCTGTGGCGCGTCGTGCGAAAGCGCGACTGCAATGCAGAAAGTTGCGGGTTCGATTCCCACCGGGTGCAAGTATTTATGCTTAAAAAAATATTTGTGTCTGGTCTGGGTGTCCCTCTATTAATATGTATGTATTTACAAAAGAAAAATAATTATAAGTATTATATCCGTTGTCTAATCACCGTAACACAAGCTTAGTCGCTTACCACGGGGCTAGATGGCACTGTGTGTTGTTCAGGGAATTTATTTATTTATATTTTTTGTTTCAGTTGCTTTTGAAGAGCTCCCAACAAACAGTTTCCACTTGTCGCGTGAACTTTGTCTATATATTTACGCGATTTTGGTCGCGACTTGCATAGTTTTCACTTGGAACAAATTAGTTGTTTTCTACAATACTTGCATCAGGGCCTCTATCAATTTACACGATAGTATGTATAGGTGAGTTATCATCACTGAAATGAAACTATACAAGTACGCTGCAATTGCTATACCATACAAAGTGACATTTGATTTTTGTGCCGATTTGATTTTATAATTGACTAGCAGATTCCCGCGGTTTCACCCGCGTAAGTCCCGAATAAGTAAGAATATCGGATCAAAAGTAGCCTATGTTACTCAGGGTGAATGTAGCTTCCTAATGGTGAAAGAATTTTTGAAATCGGTCCAGTAGTTTCGGAGATTACCCCCAATATACATACATACATGTTACCAACGTTACCTCTTTATAATAATAGTATAGATTATAGATAAATAATAAATAAATAAATAAATAAATTTAGTGCGAGACCTCCTGTCCATATAATTCAGGTCAGTCAGTGTGAGTTATACAGTCCATTTTGACTTGAGCGACACTTTGGTATAGGTGATATGACTGTTGTTCAAGTCCTATGCATATTGCTATGCATATGCATTGCATATTGCTTATGCAGATTATTGGCAATGAAAGCACTGGGTGCAAGAATGGCGTTTGTGTCTTTGGGCCATAAGGCGCTGAATCCACCCCCTCATCAGCAATTCTTCCCCCTTTCACGCATCCTGCGATATTCTGGGCGTTTTTACACGATGCTTACAAACATTAATTACTGGCTTCCACGCAGATGATAGTTTAAAGTTAGTTACCACTTTCCCGGTTATTTCTACAAACCGATCTAGATTTATTTCCTTTATTATACTTGTTTTTAGAGGTGTAACAAACGCTCCGATGTGGTTCTTCCACCACAATCCATCGGGCAGGATGCTGAATAGATTCTCCAAAGACATGGGCCAAGTTGACACCATGTTGCCAGTCGTTTTAGTCGATTTCTTAGGCGTAAGTATTTTGTGCTTTTTATTAGGGTTCTGTACCGAAAGGGTAAACCGATCGTCTCAAAAAGGGACCCTATTTTTGAGACTTGGGTCTTTATCTGTTCGTCTGTTACCAGGCTGTATCTCATGAACCGTGATAGCTAGATAGTTGTAATTTTCACAGATGATGTATTTCTATGGCCGCTATCAAATCAAATTAACACAAAATCAAACTAATATTTAAGGGGGGCTCCCAGACAATAAACGTGACTTAAAAATGTTAAACAACGAAATCGCGATTTATTTGCCTTTGGCACTATCTAGTGTCGCCAATATCAAGTTGTCAAGGATTTTTTGTACCTATATATTATAATGGTACGGAACCCTTCGTGCGCGAGTCCCACTCGCACTCTAAAAACTCTAACAGTGACAGGGTGAGACACTCCACTCCACTATATGAAAAGAACGAGAAGTAATAGGGTTCCGTGTTTACCCTTTGGGTACGGAACCCTAAAAATTTCATAGCCTTGGTATGTTTGCAGTATTTTCTAGAAATGATAGCAATTCTCGTAGTAGTGTGCATTATCAACTGGTGGCTGCTACTGCCTACTGCTTGTGTGTGTGTCTTGCTGTATTCTATTAGAACAGTCTTCATGTCTGCCAGTCGAGACTTAAGAAGAATTGAACCCATTGGTGAGTGGATTTAATCAATTGAATTCAGTGATTTAGTGCTTGTTTTTTGTATTTCCCACCATGTCTTTTATTTCTTTTGTCAATTGTGTGACTAATAAAGAGATGAATCCATGAACAGGGGAAAAGGCTAAACACCTAATTAATGAGTGTTTTTAATTTTTATTTTTAAATATTTATTTTTCTTTATAACTATACCAATAGCCACCCTACACCCATCTTTATTCACTAAATTAAATGTGCCTGTAAATTATTTAATTTTGGGGTCATATTAAGAACGTGGCGACTGTTACCATTTCCATACAAACTTAATACAGGGTGGGCCAAAAGAAACCAAGGGGTGTAAAAGTTTAATAACTTTTTTGTTTATTATTTTTTTTTTATTTTTTCTTTCAAATTATATAGACAACACTTGGAGAATTTATAATGGAGAGGTTCACAACTGAACAGAGAACCAGAACAATAGAATTTTATTATTTAAACCAGAGATCAATTATTTTAACGCAAAGAGCATATCGTCGACATTTTAACGTCAGAATTTCGCCCTCTGAAGCGATGATTCGTTGCTTAGTTAATCGTCATCACCAACATGGCAGCGTAAGAGATTTGCCTCGAACCGGTAGACCACGTTTAAGTCGCACTGCGGAAAATATTGAACGAGTACAGCAAAGTGTTAACGAAGCACCAGAAACATCTGGCAGAAGGCGTTCTGCTCAGCTAGAAATGTCTCGTACGTCACTACGGCGCATTTTAAAAAAAGATTTACAGTTATACCCATATATTAAGGTGCAATTGGTCCAAGAATTAAAACCCGCAGATCATCGGCAATGTCTAAATTTTGCAGTTAAATTTCAAGAGTTGGCCAGAAATGAAATCAACTTTACTGAAAATTTGATTATGAGTGATGAAGCTCATTTTCATTTGAATGGCTTTGTTAATAAGCAGAACTGTAGGTTCTGGGGTTCTCAAAATCCAAGAGCCATTCATCAACGCCAATTGCACCCCATCAGGTGTACAGTATGGTGTGGGATCACATCTGAAAATGTCATTGGGCCCTACTTCTTCGAGAATGAAGATGGAAGTGCTGTAACCGTAAATGGAGAGCGGTATCGGTTTATGATAGAAATTTTTTTACGTCCTGCTCTTGAAAACAGACCTGGTATGTGGTTTCAGCAGGGCGGAGCCACTGCCCATACTGCCCGAGACACAATGGCACTTTTAAGTCAAATTTTTGGAGAGCGAATAATTTCTCGAAATTCGGAAATTATTTGGCCAGCGCGATCGCCAGATTTGACAGCACCCGACTATTTTCTTTGGGGTTTTTTGAAGGAGCGAGTGTATGTGAACAAGCCAGAGACAATCCTTGAACTCAAGGCAAACATTGTTGCAGAAATTCGAACGCTACAGCCACAAGTTTTGAAAGATGTTATGGAAAATGCTCTAAAAAGAGCCCATCAGTGCGAAGCTGAAAACGGTGGTCATTTAAGAGACATCATTTTTCATACTTAGTGTAAAAAAAAATCCATTTTGTATATTATATAATCTGAAAGAAAAAATAAAAAAAAGTTAATAAACAAAAAAGTTATTAAACTTTTACACCCCTTGGTTTCTTTTGGCCCACCCTGTACCTACCTACCAAAATAAATTATGAAAAATTTAGTTTTCTACCTTAATATCGATATTATTCGGATTAAGATTTTACTTTTATATGGTCCCCCCCCACCACAAGGTTTTCCAAAGTATTCATTCGAAATGAAATAAAACGGAGAAACATTTTTTTCCTTTTCCAGCGTAAATTACTAGTTTATATATAGATTTATTTATTATAACGGATTCTCCTGTATTTCAGCACACAGTCAGTCGTTGAACCATCTGTCGGTAACAATCTGCGGTCTCATGACGATACGGTCGGCGCGACTGCAGCGCGTGGTCGCGCGGGAGTTTGAAAAGCTACAAGATTTGTACTCGTCGACTCGGTTGATGTTGCTTGTTGCTAACAGGTACTTATATGTCATCATCATCATCATTTCAGCTGTAAGAAGTCCACTGCTGGATATAACCCTCATAGATCTCCAGATGCTTCGGTCATAAGCGGCCTGCATCCACCGTGAACCCGCGGCCTTAACCAAGTCGTCCGTCCATCTCGTTGGTGGACGTCCAACGCTGCGCTGCAACTTATATGTGTCGTAGGATAATTAGATATACAGATATTTTGCGAAAGTCCTAGGTTTATTGCAAAAAAAAACGAATTATTAGACATTGGCTAAGATATTTCTCAATCTTACTGAAATAGGTTAGGTTTTTTGCAAAAAAAGCTCATTGCTCTAGTAACATTGGTTCTCCTTCACTCTGATTGGCTCAATTTGAGTTTAAAGACCATCTCTTACTGTGATTGGTTTATAGTTTGACCTTGTAGGTAATAAGTAATTTGTCGTAGAATTATAAGCTTTTTATTTGTAGGTAGTATTAGGCGCTTCGTATAATCAAAATGTGTGAATTCCCAAAATGTTGATTTTCCAAAATGTTAAATCTCAAAAGGTTGATTTCCCAATATGTTGAATCTCAAAATGTTGATTTCCCAATATGTTGAATCCTAAAATGTTGATTTCCCCATAATGTTGAATCTCAAAATGTTGATCTCCCAACAAGTTGCATCTCTAAATGTTGATCTCCCAACATGTTGAAAAACACTTGGAAAAGAAGATAGATTATTATTTTAAAGTGAAAAAAAACTACCCTATTACGGAGACTCCCGATGTCTGTCTATCACGGCTGTATCTCATGAACCGTGATAGCTTAACAGTTGTTTTTTTTCCGCAGAGCCTTCGGATACTGGTTGGATTTGATTTGCTGTCTCTATCTAGCAATAGTGACGTTCAGTTTCTTCATTTTTGCAAATGAAGGTAAGATTTTTTTTTAGGAACCCCATTGAGATAATAATGTACCTACCTACTAGTACTAAAGGTGATGTGTCAAATATATTCCATGTTCTTTTTACGAGAAATTGTATAGAAATTCGATAAGGGTCCGTTCACACAGACCGGCTCGTAGAGGAGAGCAGATTTTTTATCACGTTTAAAACAGAGTTTTGAGTTATTGTAATAAGGTTTATTTTTACATGTCACTTCTTTCAAGGTTTGCGCTAAAGCAATTTCAATAATATAAGAAGTGTCATGTAAAAATAATTCTTGTTACAAGAAAAAGAAAAGTAACGTTACCGCAGTGGCTGTTTACAACTATCTTTCTTCTGATGACATGCCTACTGTTAAGGTTGAAGTCAATGATCACAAAAATCAAAAAAGAAAAAGGTTTACGTAAGCATGGGGAGTAGGGTATAGAACCGGGAAATCCCGGTACCGAAAATCCCGGGATTTCCCGGTTCTTTTGCTGTTTAAGAGAACCGGGAAATCCCGGGAATAAAAATCTGGGAACCGGGACTTTCGTGAAAAATATATTTTGTGTCATGGAAAGCAAAAATAATGTATTTTTTTACTATTTTTTCCCTTAATTCTTATTTTCTAACTTGTTTTTATATTTAAACCATGTTTTAGTACTAATTGATTTACTTCATTTAAATGATTAGTCTGATTTTAACTAAATTTTATGCCAGATACTACTAAATGATGAAGGACTACGCAATCATGTGATTTTAGAATTTGATATTGTCTAGTCTAGCTAATGTCAATATAGAATTATATTTGTTAAATTATAATTTGTTATTAAATTATTGATTTATGACGTAAAAAACCGGCCAAGTACGAGTTGGACTCGCGCACAAAGGGTTCCATACCATTATCACAATTGGGTACGGAACTCTAAAATGAACACTGGACCAATCGAAATTCGTGAACGCAATGTTATTAATTTCTACTACTGGCGCGAGTATATTACTAGATGGCGCTAGTGGTAAAAATAAATCGCACTAATGTTGTTCTTGATATAGCGGCAACGGAAAAACATCATGTATAAAAACTTTAACTGTCTAGCTATCACGGTTCATGAGATACAGCCTAGTGCCTAGTGACAGATAGACGGACAGTGGAGTCTTAGTAACAGAGTCCCGTGTTTACCCTTGGAATATGGAAACCTATAAATGGTTATTTATAAAAAATGAAGCAAAATATAGAATCGTACAGATGTTACAAAGCAAATCTTAAAGCATCTTACAGAGGTTTACACAAAATCCCGAAAGTACCGAAAATCCCGGGAAATCCCGGTTCTTTCTTAGGCTGGTACCGAAAATCCCGGTTCTCAAAAAAGTTCCCGGTTCTCGATACCCTAATGGGGAGAGGGGGTAAGAGCTGACAAGGAGGATGGGGGGAGTAAATAATTGTAATAAATTTGCTTACGTAGGTATACTTGAACGGCCCCTTATCATGTGATTCTCACTGTCGGATGCATCCGGGAACATGGTTCAGATGGGAAGAAGAAGAAGAAGACTAAACATCCTTCCATTGTTGCAGGTGGCAGCGTGGGTTTAGCAATAACTCAAGTTATCGGCCTCGTCGGGATGTGTCAGTTCGGAATGAGACTCAGCGCCGAAGTCGAGAATCAGATGACTTCGGTAATCAATATAGTTTTACTGTTTAGCCTGGTGACTGACAGGTAGATTGGACAGTGAATTTGAGTAGGTACTGTTAAAATGGGAATTGTTATGAACTCCGCTGTCCGTCTGTCTGTCACCAGGCTGTATCTCATAAACCGTGATAGCTAGACAGTTGAAATTTTCACAGATGATGTTATAACTAAATAAATATCTATATTAAAAACAAGAGAAATGGGTATTCCATAGAATAAAACGTTATAAGATGTACTTTTCTAATGAGTGTTATCCTATCAGGTGGAAAGGATCCTGGAGTACAGGAGTCTACCACCAGAACAGCCGATGGAACTGGACGAGAGGGCGTTCAAAGCAAAACATCCTGATGTGGATTTGGACAAGTGGCCTTCGAAAGGTTTGTATTTCTCTTGTGGAAAGCCTGATCTTGCGAATATTTTCCCAAGAATCCTTTCTTAGCACACACCAGACAGATGTTTGGTCCAACGATTTAGGCTTCACGTTGTTAGCAGTTTTTCACCAGATATTTCATCAGGACATTATCGGATAAGCTAAGAGGGTGGTATTTAGTGGTATAGGTGGTTCTTCCCCACCTCATCTAATAGCGTGATGTCATGAACCATAAACTGGCCATTTCCACTGTCCTCAGCGAAGGTGGCTTCTCAACCGGCTCACCGAGGTGATCGCAAGGTCCTCATTGAGGTTCGAGTGGTGTGCGGCTTTATTGCTCCGGTACCGCTGTCTGGATAATCAGCCACGAGGCAGCTCTTCCGAACACTAGCTTTGGAGACGCGATCTGTCTGTCTATACTGATTCCAGACGTGCTCTACTGATCACTTGACGGTACAGCGGCCCCCGCCGTGATACCGAAAGGTGGACAAGCAGGGACGCTATAGCATAAAGCAAATAGATTAGTTTCGACGCTGGACGGTCTTCAGCTAAACTTCACCAGAGTCCACAAGTCTTTAGGTTGGTTATTGATCTTCATCATATTCTACCCTTCCAGGCGAGATAGTTTTCAAGAACGTATCGCTGGAGTACGAGCGGCCCCCCAAGAAGGCCGGTGAGGAACCGGAAGTGACCTTGGAGCCATCTTACGCGATCCGTGACGTCAGTTTTACGATACTTCCAGCGGAAAAGGTGGCCGTCGTCGGCAGGACTGGCGCGGGGAAGAGCTCGTTGCTCAACGCGCTGTTCCGGTGAGTAAGAGAGAAAAATATGTAGATGATTGCAATGACGGCTTGAGGAGCTGATGGAGAATTGAATGTCACTCTGTTATGTAAAGTCTCTCACATAACATATCCATACATTGTCTTGTTAGGTTGAGTCGCGTGTCGGGCTCGCTCACGGTGGACGGCGTGGCGTGCGGCGACGTAGGGCTCCGGCTGTGGCGCTCTCGGCTGCTGGCACTGCCGCAGCGGCCCGCGCTCTTCGCCGCCACTCTGCGCGAGAACCTCGACCCGCACGCGGTCAGAAGCGACGCCGAGATATACCGCGCGCTGGAACAGGTGGAACTGCTGGAGCTGGTCTCCAAGTTGGCCGGCGGGCTCGGCAGCCGCGTGGGCGACGGCGGCGGGAACCTGTCCACCGGCCAGCGGCAGCTGCTGTGCCTGGCGCGGGCTGCGCTGGCTGATGCGCAGGTGCTACTGCTGGACGAGGCCACGGCTAACGTCGACACCAAGTGAGACTATATTATACAGTATACACACACACACACGCTCCAATGTGTACCCTATAATAGTATCTACATAATGGTTATTGTACCTTAGGACGGACGAGCACATCCAGGCGACCATCCGCAGCAAGTTCCACAAGGCGACTGTCCTCACCATAGCACACCGGCTCAACACCGTCATGGACTATGATAGAGTCATCGTCATGGACAAGTGAGTAGCGCCGCCAGGCGGCAACAACTAAGTAATCTATGGTATACCTTGTCAGACGGCGAGAATAGAATTCACAACTTTCTAATCGTTGTTTGTCTTTCCACAGAGGTCGCGTGGTTGAGACGGGTCACCCGTTTGAACTGCTCGAAAGGAAACCACAAAACGCGGGAATATTCAAATCTCTCGTCGAACAAACCGGGCGGGAAACGGCGGCCATGTTGTCTAAGATGGCGGATAAGGTACGAAATGAATTATCCAAAGATTCTTTTTTTTTAGGGTTCCGTACCTAAACGGTTAAAACTGGACCCTATGACTGAGACTTCGCTGTCTGTCTGTCGGTCACCTGGCTCATCAACCAATCAGAGAAGATGTTGTTTGGGGTATTCCGATCGACCAATCAGTGCGGTTAGTTCTAGACAGCCAACGATTGTTTTAGCAATGAGATTAGTTGCAAAAATCCTAACTAATTAAGTAAGTTTGAGAAATATCATATTAATTATTCGTTTTTTTGCAAAAAAAAACTAGAATTATCGCAAAAAAAACTGTTTAGGTATCTAATTATTCTACGACAGTGGTTCCCTAAGTGGGGGGCGCGTCCCCCAGGGGGGCGCAGAGACCATTGCAGGGGGGCGCGGGTCACCTTGTATAGAAAAACTTGCGATCACTGAAAGATTACTTTCAAAACTGCTCAATGCGACCAATGAAATTATCTGAAATTAACGCCTGTCAAATCATAATATTGTTTTCTCAGTGGGCGAATGTAAAAAACCATATTGGCCTCTAGACTGGCCCCGTGGCCACCTCACGGGCGCTATCAAAGGTATTTGGTCCTACTTACCAAATACTTTTTGTATGACTTTGTAAAAGTTTAATGAGCAATAAAAGTAGTTGTTTTATTATTTAATACTTTTTATTCTGACCTGATAATCTGGACTAGAGGATGGGGGGGGGGGGCGGACTTTTTTTTATGGTCGAAAGGGGGCGCGCCACAAATAAGTTAGGGAACGACATATAAGTACACGACATATACAAAAGAAAGTCGTGTTAGTTACACTATTTATAACTCAAGAACGGCTGAACCGATTTGGCTGAAAATTGGTGGGGAGGTAGCTTAGAACCAGAAAATAGACATAGGATATTTTTTTCCTATTTTTTGCCTCGCAGGGTCAGTAGTATTTAAGTAAATCATAGTTTTGTATCTTTTTTTCAGAGTTACAAAAAACGTTTGGAAAAGAAGAAAGAATAGAAAACAAAACTTCAGTTCTGAAAACAATGCAATCTACTTACATAATTAGAGTAAAATATAAATAAATCAACAATTCAATTGTTTTTTGTTTTTATTTATTAGTACCTACTTAGGTCTAAAGAGATTGAAATTCGACAGCTGTCTTTTTGGGTTATTCCGCATTCATCCCATGACGTCTCATCCTATTAGGTATAACTTTCTTATCTCGTCTACAACTATATTCTTAACTCATCCCATTCGATTATTTAAATTGTTTTCTAATCTCAATATAAATGTAGGTATTCTTTATTCATCCTAAAGTAAAATAAAAAGACCAAAAGCATGTGTGTAGCATAAAAATTAGTTATAGATTCTTTCTTAGTTGTCTTTGGCAGTATAGTTGTTACTCAAAACACAGGGGATGAACCTTTTAAACGGGCCTTCAGGGGGATATCCTAAAGTATAAGATATAGCGAAAAAATGCTGAAAGGAGTCGCATCCCCGATTTTGACAAAAACTAAAATGGCATATTTAGATTTTTTAAATATTCATTAGTCCTAGCCAGGAATTGAACGTCTATTGCAAAAAAAAAAAACATCCTATTATTATTATACTTGTTCGATAGTGTTGCTGATAAAGATAAAATCCTGGAAACGAACATAGTATGGAAAATCATGACAAATGCCTAGTTTTTAATAAATATGTGTTCTTTTAATTCTGCCTGATGCCTATTTTTTTAATAAAAATTATTTCACCAAAAAAATCTACAGTTGTTCAAAATGATATCCATCACTGCAGCTTTGCTTACATACATCAAGTACCAAATCTTATGCTTTGAACTGTGGGCGAAAACGAAAAACGAATCCAGGGCCCGTATTTTGTGTTGTGAAATGACAATAATAATTAAAATACTACATATTCTGGACTGAAGTTTGTAAGACAACCCATTTGCAATGTGTTTATTAATATTATTTAATTGAATATAAAATAGGTACTTTTCATCCATTATCCAGCTCGGTGAAGGTGCTTGTATGGAGTGTTGTGTGTCCTGTACTATTAATGTTGCACAATTTTTCAATCACGATCACAATAGAACTTATTTATTTTTCATAAAAATGGACGTAAAGTTAATCGAACAGTAATAACAATTAATTAAGAGAAAAGCTATGTTTATTTTCACTGAAACAAGCTATTTTCTACGTGTTTTTGCCATATTTTTAAAAAAATACGTGCGGACGCATCTACAAACAAAAAGAAAGATTTAAAATGGATTTAAAACATTGAGTTAATAAGTACACATATAGAAGCTATCTCAAACAAATTCCATGTTTCTATTACACGAAACCATTAGATACAAGAAAGCTGCTGGCTAACAATATTGTAACGTCTATAGTAAAAAATTAAATAAAGCGCTAAATTTTTTTCTAGAACGCTTAATTAAAAGAAAATCCAAAAAGCTCAAAACTCAATCAACGTAATACTGGTCGTACCTACAATGTTTTCTTTTTTATAGCAACATTGAAAAAATAGTTCTATAAATTTGGCTTTTTTATTTAAAACAGCGTCGTCTATTGTCAGATAGCGATTCCGATTTTGTTTACTGAGGTTTACGGATTATTTTGGCAGCCCTATTTACTATGTAGTTATAAAAGCAATAAATAGATGGCGGTATTTTAAAGTAAAAACGTGGCGACTGTTACTACCATTTCCATACAAACTTAATACCAAAATAAATTATGAAAATTTTTGAATATTTAGGAAAACCTTGCGGTGGAGACCCTTTTACAGTAAAATCTTAATCTGAATAATATCGATATTAAGGTAGAATACTAAATTTTTCATAATTTATTTTGGTATTAAGTTTGTATGGAAATGGTAACAGTCGCCACGTTCATAAGTCAAATCTGTGCCTGCTGGAAGATCTTATAAAAATAATTTGTGTTAGTACCTACCTACTAGCTGCACAGTTTCCTTTTCTCTACTATGATACTAGGTAGTTGGATACATTTTATCTAAAACGCCAACTAGATAACAGAAATAGTTAAGTACGCACCTACTTAACTAGATACTGTAGAAACCTAGATTAATATCAGTAGCCTGCATCATAAAATGAACCGTGATAGCTAGACAGATGAAATTTTTGGCTTCTTCCCGATTAACCAAGAAATTAGTGGTGCTATGGCGGCGCGTGTTTATTAGTGCGCGTATATAAGCCGGTGGGTGGTGACAAGCCTCGCACCATGTAATTTGCTCTTCTCTTCTAGTACCGTAGGTAGACTCGTCTAATCATATATAATTTAAAGTACTGAGTCCTGAGTCCTGTCTGATTAATTGATTCACTGAATGACTGATTTATATTATCAACCCAGAGCCCAAACCGCTGGTCATAAAGACATGACATTTGGAGAGTGTTCTTTGTTGTGTGTTGGTATCCACTAAGAAAGGGTTTTTGAAAATCCCCACGGGATGGGGACTTACGCGGGTGAAACCGCGGGACGCGACTAGTGTGGAGTAAACTATAGTACCAAACCCAAACACACACACATCCCCACATTGTACATTTTTTTAAATATAAATCGTGCCGTGTGTTTTTTTGCAAATAAAATGTTTCTGTTCTTTCTTTTTTTTTCCATACTAAACCAAGTAGCCCTTCATCAAGAAAAACATACCTATTTATCACACGATGATTCATTCGTTGTGAAGCGTTTGAAAGTCTGGATCTCTACTATTCGATGCGACTTTTTGGTTCATATTTGCTCAGTTATTTGCCAACTCTCGAACGCGACGGACGCACTTCCTATCCGTCTAAATTATTCTTTTCTTTTGGAGATAATTAATCACAAAGTATTTAACTTTAACTATACTGTGTTACATATTTTAGTTAAAATTTATTAGTGTTTTGACGAAAACGATGATAATGGATTATTATGGTTTGTGAAGTGTGACACAAGTGTTTAATATAATTGTTTATGTACCTACGTAATAAACTGTACATAGATAAGGTATGTATTGTATATGTAATATTTGTTTAGCTATTTACCTATCTATTTTGAGGTTGTTATTGTTTTCAACGAGTAGGTTAACATAACATGTTTGTGCCTTACGGTTGCCAACCGTACCTAGGTACTATAAAATATAGTATTATGTACTACCTATCTATACTATAGGTCAGCTCAACCGACTATGGGGTTGTTCTAGAGGTCTAGGCGAACAACTGTTGTTCTACGACTTTTGGAAATTTTTCGAACTTTTTTTTTAGAAAATGTTAATGTTACCTAAATTTGCTTGAAAATCAGCTGTTTCTTGTTCAGCTGGTGTACGCAACGACGACGCAAGTTTGCATTTATCATTACCACTGACGCCAGTTTATCACTAAATCGCGCTCACTTTGCGTTTTTCCTTGAAAAATCAAGTTTGTTATATGGGAGCCCCCCTTAAATAATTTGTTTTATTTTGTTTTTTTTTTTTGGTATAGCGGCTACAGAAATACATAATCTGTAATTTCAACTGTATCTATCACGGTTCATGAATGGTGACAGACGGACAGACAGCTTTTACCCTTTGGGTACGGAACCCTAAAAAAGATCACTCGCTTGTCTGTCTGTGTGTCACTACACTACACCACCGATTCTTTCAGCAACATAATTATTAATTACAAGCTGCGTCCCGAGGTTTTACTCGCGTAAGTCCCGATCCCGTCGGAAGATCGGGATCAAAAGTAGCCTATGTTACTCAGGGTGAATGTAGCTTTCTAATGGTGAAAAAATTATTGAAATCGGCTCAGTAGTTTTTGAGTTTATTCATTACAAACATACACACAAAAATACAAAAACGAACTGGTCACTTAGATATTTAAAAACAAAATAAATTGTGATATAGTTCACTATACTTCATTAAAGAAGTCCCGAATCGCTTTAAAAAAAAAATATGGTAACTTTACTATAAGTATTTTACGTATCTGCTTAGAATCAGATCAGATTAGTTTTTCTTAATACCTATAAAAAAATAAATTTAAAAAACCCCCGACTTAAAAAACTAAACTTTAAAAAGGCAAAAATAATAAGCCGAAAACAAATTTCATGTCTCTGAGTAGGTATGTGGTACCTTACGTTCCCGCGTCGGGGGACGCGGGAATGTGTCACAGAAGTTGATGGTAACCTACCCGTGCTTATAGTATCTAACTAGCTAACTATTAACTAACTATTAGGTAGATTTCTATTTTTAGGTTTTAAATAAATAATTCGACATGCCAATGGGCTTCCCCGAGTTTTTATATTTTATGTAAATTAAAGAGTCAGTCGTTGCTTGGTCGATTACCCACAGACAGGGTCTTTGGCTCACATTGTACACGTGACCTTGATGTTAGAGGTGTTAGTAGAGTTAATACCCGGATATCGGGTACGTACCGATACCGGTATACCCGGGTTACGGATAGCAGTTGATTGTTGTCTCGGATAGCAGTCGTTGGGTCAAGTTAGAGGTTTTAGGGCGATATGAAAACTATAACACTAGGTGAGACACACCATTACCTATACGAAAAGAAGAAGAACAACCTGGTAGGATAGGTGCTATAAGTAAACTAACTGTCCACAAGTGGGCAAGAAAATAGTTACTGTAGAAGGTCGATTATCCAAACGACCGCTTAACCGAACTCCGTTTGTAATTTTTTTTTTCATGAGTACCTACCTATTATTATCAGTGTAAAAAATAAAATAAATGTATGTATCTCTATTGGTAAATTCGAACATAATAGTATACGGTTCGATTATCCGAACCGATTTTTCGAACACCCATGCCATGGCCCTTAATTACGCTACGGCCGGATAATCGACGTTCTACAGTTACTGTAAAATAAATAAATATTGCACGACTTTGCATACAGCGCAATCTAGCCCAAACTAGACACTAGGCTTGCACTATGCTTACTAGACAACGGATACACTACATATTATACTTTTTTTTTGTAAATATATATACAACGTGCTCCGAGGAGGGGATATTAAGCCGAAAGGGGGTTGTTCTAGAGGTCTAGGCGAACAACTTTTGTTCTACAAGTTTTGAAAATTCGAAGTAGTTTTCGAAAATTTTGAGTTTAAAGTTTGCATGAAAATCAGCTGTTTTTTAGAGTTTGAGGTCATTGGCCTTAAGGTGCCCTTTTATTTAGTTTGGACCACTACAATTTAAACATTAATTGCCTTTTTTTACAAAAAAACTGCTGGTTTTTTGGATACCACTTTAAAATTTTCGAAAAAAAAGTTCAAATTTCCAAAAGTCGTAGAATAAAAGTTGTTCGCCTAGACCTCCAGAACAACCCCCTTTCGGCTTAATACCCCCTCGTCGAAACACCCTGTATATGGTACATAGAAAACATCAAGACCAGAAACAATTTTTTTATGCATAAATACCTGTACCCGGCGGAAATCGAACCCGCAACCTTCTGCATTGTAGTCGGGCCTTCCTGGGGGAACGCGCACGGAGGTCGTAAAATGACGTACGAAAAGCAATGTGCTTATAACCCTGTACATATTTAATTTGACAAAAATGTTATTCATGTCCACACCACTTAACAGCAGAGATGTTTACGTGATTTTAAAGCAATTTAGGAATTTTTAAAACGATTTTAAACTTCCTTTTGTGTGAACAAAACATTTACAGATAGCATTATCTTAAATATTGGTTAGAGTGTAGCCAAAATGATTGACGACTCATTTTGAAAAACTGTCCTATGTTATTCGGAAACGTACGTACCAAGAACTATACTTCGTTTTTAGGGTTCCGTACCCAAAGGGTAAAAACGGGACCCTGTTACTGAGACTTCGCCGTCTGTCTGTCACCAGTACCGTGATAGCTAGACAGTTGAAAATTTCACAGTTGATGTATTTCTGTAGCAACTATACCTAAAACAAAATAAAACATATACCTACCTATTTATTTATTTTTATTTACTTAACATATTTATTTTTTCCCATTCAAAAAACATAATTTTTGACATAAAACGCAACGATACCGTGATGATTTTTTACCACTGGCGCCATCTGGTGATGGAATAAGAGACCGCCCCGCGCCGCCATTGGTAAAATCAATTTTAACGTTCGCGTTGCGTTCACGGATTGGTTCGTCCAGTGTTCATTTTAGGATTCCGTTCCCAGTTATGATAGTGGAACCGACGGAACCCTTAGTGCGCGAGTCCGATTCACACTTGGCCGGTATTTTTCTATTCATACTACATTTTCTTTGTTTCAGGGACAATCAACGCCATCTATAACTACGACGTTCCTGAAACACATTCCTTATTATTTTTTAACTTACCTAATTACTTAATTTTTGTACTTATCCCTTGCTAATTCAGTACTTAGTATCTACAAAGTTATGGATCCAGGATATTTTGACACGAACAGACAGGAAAACCCGAAGGAGACAGCGAGTTTCATATCGAAAGCTTGTTTTTGGTAAGAATATTTAAGAATTTTTGGCTGTTTTCTATTGGGACCACTATTTTAGCATCCCAGATTTGCCCTATTCCATTTTATAATTTATTTAATTTTAAGATGATTTATGCAGCGCAAGCAACTTTTAATCCATGTTTTTAATTGCGCTTGTAGGGTACGGGACATTGTTTGGTTAAGTAGCCTTGCACCTTCCCAGCCTAGTCAGACAGACCCAGAGGAAAGAACAGGTCAATACGTCTGAAGCTAACTAAGCCGTGGGATTCCTCACGATGTTTTACTTTACCGTAAGAGCGATAACTATAATCGATATTATCGATATACGATAACGAATTAATAACGCGCATAACTTTTCCGAAAAGATATTGGTGGTCAACCGGGATTCGAATCCATAACCTTCGATATAAGAGTCGGGGTATCTTCCACCAGACCAACACCGCTCCAATCTTTAAGAGGATAGTCTCCATTCTCTTTCTCCATACAAACGTAGTTTAAATTTACCTCCCTGGATAAAGACATTAGAGCAAATATGTTTATGCCATAAAACCTATATCTGTCATGACAATGCATCTACCTTTTCATTTTTTTTTATATTTTTTTTTATTAAAATAAATAATTAAAAATAATAAAATGAAAAGGTAGATGCACAGTCATGTCATGACAGATATAAGTTTTATGGCATAAACATATTTGCTCTAATGTCTTTATCCAGGGAGGAAAATTTAAACTACGTTTGTATGGAGAAAGAGAATGGAGACTATCCTCTTAAATATGCCTTTTTTAATTTTCAGGTATTCAAAAGATATATTTCAGAAAGGTAGAAAAGGGCAGCTAGCTATCTCAAACATTTACCGGTAAGTTGTGTTTTTGAGTAGTATTTTCAAGAGTGTTAGTAGTATTCTGGTACTACTGGTAGTAACACTTTTAGTTCTATGGAAACCTAGCTACTTTCATCCGAGCGATGTTCCCGGTTGCATCCCTCTCGGGAGCCCGGAGCTGGAGTCCGCTAAATTCAAATTGTTTTTTTTTTATTTGGGGTCGGTACAGAAGGTAAGTCATAAAAATCTTTGACAATACCTTCTGCAATTAGATTTGGCAATATTTTTACGGCCGGCCGCCTGCCTGCCACCAACCCTAGGGACCAAGCAGTTCATCCGCTACCTCGCTCAGATCCCTTAGTCGTCTTTTCGACACTCACGGGAAGAGATGGGGTAACCTTTTTTTATGCCGAGGCTACACTACACGGCAAAATAATATCCTATATCCCTGTATAATAAAAAATATTTATAATTTCAGATGTCCCTCAGAACTTAGAGCATCCCCTCGTGGAGACGTTTTAAGTGAAGAATGGAAACGGGAATTGTTAAAACAAGGTATTTATATCTACACTTCTACACTAATATTATAAAGAGAAAAGATTTGTATTTTTGTGTTCGTGTGTGTGTGTCAATAAACCACTGGACCGATTTCGAAAATTCTTTCACCATTAGAAAGCTACATTCACCCTGAGTAACATAGGCTACTTTTGATCCCGATATTCCCACGGGATCGGGACTTATGCGGGTGAAACCGCGGGACGCAGCTATATAACTATATTTTTCTTTTTATTTCAGGAAAAGAAAAAAAGCCTTCACTTTTCCGCACGTTATTAAGAATCTACGGCTTGAAGTACTTCACAATTTGTATCATACACGGATTAATCGTTAGTACGATACGGTAAGTAATTAAGAGGATAGTCTCCATTCAATTTCTCCATACAAACGTAGTTTAAATTTTCCTCCCTGGATAAAGACATTAGAGCAAATAATATGTTTACGCCATAAAACTTATATCTGTCGTGACTATGCATCTACCTTTTTATTTTTTTCATTTTATTATTTTTAATTATTTATTTTAATAAAAAAAATGAAAAGGTAGATGCATTGTCATAACAGATATAGGTTTATGGCATAAACATATTTGCTCTAATGTCTTTATCCAGGGAGGAAAATTTTAACTACGTTTGTATGGAGAAAGATAATGGAGACTATCCTCTTAAGGCTAAAGACCAAAGATTCTACTAAGGGCCTTATAGGGTTCCGTACCCAAAGGGTAAAAACGGGACCACATTACTAAGACTCCGCTGTCTCTCCGTCTGTCACCAGGCTGTATCTCACGAACCGTGATTGCTAGGCAGTTGAAATATTCACAAATGATGTAAGTATTTCTGTTGCCGCTATAACAACAAAAACTAAAAACGTAATTAAATAAATATCCCATACAAAAAACGTGTTTTTTTGTGTACCTACTGAAATATTTGTAAGCATTTTTGTGACTAAATTTTCAACTTTTTCTAATTTTCTGAACCTTTTTATTTTAATTACCCTTTACTTGAGCTGGCCACGGTGCTTGCTAGTCATACGAGATGGGTCTAAATTCACTTATTTTTCAGAATTACGACCCCATTTTGTCTAGAAGGGCTGATCAAATATTTCTCCCCTGGCCACGGCGGTATATCTACTACGCATGCGTATTTGTACGCCTTTGGATTGGTCGGGTAAACAAAAAACTTACTTCTTTTTCCGGTTTAGTAATCAGAAACGAAGTCCGTCTGTCGATTTCGTCATGTCCGTCTGTTTGTCAGTTACGTCATGTCCGTCTGTTTGTCATTTTTGTCATGTCCGGCTGTCACGCCGTCTGTCCCGCGGCTTAGCTCAGACACGCTTATTAAGAAGCGACAATATCTTACTAATCTTACTAATCTTATCTTACTTTTTTATATATATTTATATATATATGTATATTTATGTATATTTTATATTATAAATACGAAAGTAACTCTGTCTGTCTATTACGATTTCACGCCTAAACCGCCCAACCGATACTGATGAATTTTGGTATAGAGATAGATAGAACCTCGGAGAAGGACATAGGCTACTCTTGATCCCGTAAATCCCTCGGGATCGGGACTTACGCGGGTGAAACCGCGGGCGCAGTCGTACAATGAAAACAATTTCTAATAGCCTTATAAATAAACGTGGAGTAAGGTCGGAGTAATTTTTATAATGTTTTGTTTCTCTCTGTTAACTTTGAAAGTTCTTGTCACGGAAAAAGAAAAAGCATGTTCTCACTAATCCGACCCACATCACATTTAATGTATTAAAAAGGCATAATATTCATCTATCAACGAAAAAACTAGATTGAAATCGGTTCATCTATTCGGGCATGTTCTAACTAATCCGACCTTACTTCACGCTTACTAATAAAGCTATAGGCTTATTCATAAACATGGAGTAAATAAGGTATAAATAAATAAATAATGCTTCTTTTTTTTTACAGTTTAATGTTACTAATGGCATCTATAAATCATCCGCGCCATCTTTGGTTATTTGTTTTTGTAACCAAAATCAAAACGGCCTGTGGATCCCTCATTTATAGAAAGGTAATTAAAAAAAACAATGTCCAATTATATTTGAGCAATTTCATGCTTAGCGTTACCAGATAATAAACGGTCTTACTTACAAAAATCTCGTTATTGAATATAATATAGCTGCTTGTTAGCTATGTCGATAATAGCTCTTATTCACTACATCAAACACACTTTACTTACAAACGCCACATAACGCCTTGATAGCTATACGAACGTTGACATATTTTATTCTGACAAGACAAGACGTTCAAAAACATCTGAAACTGCATTCAGATGTTTTTGAACGAAATCGTTTATTCTTTTTGTCAATTTTACAAATTTTTCTGTCATTTATCTGTCAAAATAAAGAATTTTGTCAAATTTCTTTCATTTTTCGCAAATGACAAAAATCAGTTGTTCAACATCCGCCATTTTGTAACGCAAACTTACTATGGTTTTAGACAACCTGACCTTCAAGTTTAATTTGACAGCAAATTTACGATCCCTTTACGTAGTGATACAACACTTCGTGGATCGACGCCATGATGAAGAAATATAAAAACTCTATTTAGCGTTTGTAAGTAAGATTTTGCCTTAATCAACTGCTATTAAATGCGTAGAGAGTTATGATTGGTTTGTAAGTAACGGGGTTAGTCTTCAAGAAATGGCTAAGTACGAGAGTACCTTAACCATATTCTTTTAGACCCGGGTTGGCTACAGGGTGCAAATTTGCAGGAATTAGGAGGAACACTAACTTTTTATCCCGGCAGAGGGCGCGAGTCGATTAATCTTAGGTTTGAATTAAGAACTGTCAAACATGTGTTTTTTACAACTCTCGGCGCCAAATTGGCCATATCGGTCTGAGACCGAAAGAATAAAAAAAAAACTCGACGTTTCCATTGGTGGAGGACCATCAACGAAAAAAAAAAAGATCATCCGATGGCAGCGCCTTTGCAAACAGCTTTGCGCGTGGCACCCCATTCTGAATTCTGCTTGTGTCAGAGTTGCGCACGCAACAACGGGCTAAATAAATAAAAATAAATATTGCACGACGTTACACACAGCGCAACCTAGCCCCAAACTAAGCACTAGGTGCGTACTATGGGTACTAGACAACGGACATACTACATTATTATACTTTATTTTTAAATACATACTTAAGATACGGCGGGAATCGAATCCGCAACCTTCTGCATTGCAGTCGGGCCTTCCCCCGACGCGCCACTGAGGTCGCCACTAAATACACCGTTATTGTGACAGGTTTATATTTACTAGGTCCTGTGTGTTGTGAAAACACGATTACAGAACATTTTCTCAATAGAATAAAATCACAAACTTCCCTCTAAATTTTACAAAAAAATAGTTTTTATTAGTCAATATTTAACTTAGACTAATAAAACTTTGTATATGTACTAATCTTAGTTCAATGCAGGGCAACTATGATTTGAAATTCAAAATTAACGAGCCTTAATCGTAAAAAATCAAAGGAGAATATAGTATTGGAAGTTTTCGCGGCACGAAGCAGAGACTTGCGTAGTCTAGTTGGTATAGACGTTGGGGTACTGATCCAAAGACGCGAGTTCAAGCCTCGCCGCAAGTGAAAATATTTGAATGCTATTTTTCCTTGAAAATAAATTTGCAAAATTAATGTTTGTTATCTTGTTATTACCAAATGTTTGATTTTACGTTCTATAATTCTACGTACTAGCATCTTACCTACGTCCTTCATTGATATACATCTAAAATTCGATATCGCTAACCCTGTCACGCAATTGGGGTTATATGGGCCCTTAAGAGACCGCGATAGTTAATGGCGTTAATACGAGTATAAAGCATTTCTGTCTGACGATTCGAAGTCTTTCCCGACCTCTTGCTCACGAGTAGATTTTATAATTTATTTAATTTATTCGATCGCTTTTGTCAGGGCAATTGGCCGCCGTCTTAGGGATAGGGGTTTAAATAAATAAATAAAATTCATTTAATTCGAGAAACAAAGACTGATATGTTTGAAATTTAGGCAAGATAAAAATAAACACAAAACAAAACTTAAAATTTAAATCAAAATAGACACGTCATACACGTATTATGTCTTTCGCAACAGTGTCTAATGTAGGGGCATTCTAACCGCTCCGCTATTGCGACCAGAGCTACATTGCCGCTCCCCCGAATTCTGCGCACCAGCGATGCGGCACGCTTGCGCATAGTTGCATGAAAGCAGTCCACGCGAGCCTGCGCAAACATGCCAGAAGCGCTTCAGAAGCGGGGCAGCCCCATCCAGGGTTCCCAACTTAGCACTTTCGGTGCTAGATTTGGCACTATTTTCGCAATTCCAGCACTATAATTTAACATTTAGCACCTAGCACTTAATCTAGCACTATTAAAAGACACATAAGATATATATATATATTATATACATATCATAAGAGATACACTCACCACCATTTTAAACACTTCTTTAGACGATCGCGCTTGGCGGCAAGCCTCTCTGCCAATAAGGTTTGGAGGTCTCGGTATTCGCAAAATTTCTAGTGTATCTATGCCAGCTTTCTTGTCTTCCATATACAGTACTTCGAGCTTAGTACACGCAATTTTAGAACCTATAAGTCCAAATTGCCAGTTAAACTACTTAAATGAAGCCAGAGAAAGCTGGAAAAGAGCCTGTCCAACGGAGTCGTTACCAAAAGCCCTCTCTTCTCAGAGGCAATGGGACGAGCCGCTCTGCACGTTAGAATTCAATGACCTGATATATACTTCAAGTTCTTCTGCAGAGCGTGCTCGTTTACATGCCGTTACTCGATGGGAATCGGGTCTTTGGTTACAGGCGCTACCATCCCGTAATATTGGTAATCTATTAGACAATAACACATTTCGGTTGGCCGCATCTCTTCGTGTAGGTGCTTTCTGTACAGCTCCTCACCGGTGTGATTGTGGAGAGCCTGTAGACTGGCTCGGTCACCACGGATTATCCTGCCCAAAGAGTGCGGGCAGGATACCACGGCACTCCAGCCTGAACGATGTCATGCGTCGGGCCTTCGGCAGTGCCGGCGTCCCGTCAACTTTAGAACCTAACGGACTTTTACGGGACGACGGCAAGAGACCCGATGGAATGACTCTCGTTCCTTGGAAGATGGGTAGGCCCCTAGTTTGGGATGCGACTTGTGTGGACACGTTGGCTCCTTCCCATCTTCCAGTAACCACGGTGCGGGCAGGAGCTGCCGCTGATAAAGCGGAAAACCTTAAACGGCACAAATATAGTCATCTAGATAGGGGTTACATGTTTGTGCCGTTTGGGGTGGAGACTTTAGGTCCGTGGGGGCCGGCCGCTCTGGAGCTGTACAGAGAGCTAGCTAAACGTTTGGTGGAGGCTTCGGGTGACCGGAATGCTGGCTTGTATTTTGCCCAGAAAATAAGTATTTGTATACAACGGGGCAATGCAGCCAGTATTCTGGGCACTTTTCCCTCCACCAAAAGTTTAGCTGATTTAGATTTATTTTAGTTTTTAGTTAGTTTTATTTTAATCAGTTTTAGTTTTAATTTAGTTTTTAATTTTAATTATGTTTTATAGGTGTTTGGTTTCATTATAAATAATAAATGTAAATACTAACCATATAATTTCAGTCATCTAGCACTATACAGCCATCATTCTGATTTTTTTCTGGTCACTGTAGAAGCGAACTGCGAATGTTGTAAGTTGTGAATTTATCAATTTAGTGTTTCGTGAACTATAAAACCTACTAAATGGATATTCCTTTAAGCAAATAAAAAGTGAGTCAAGTTCAAAATTACAGGAAAAGAGTGGGAGAACGATCCAAAATACAAAAAGTAGCGTAGACGGCTTGGAGATAGTTTGAAAGCAATGTGTGTATTTTGCAAAACAGAATTTAATGCGAGAATATTTGAAATTTAGCGGCATTCGGAATCAAAAAAACACATATATAAAAAAAATTAAAAATAGCACTATTTTTAATTTTTTTTATCAATCTAGCACTATTTAAGATGTCATTTAGCACCTATCTAAGATAATGAGTTGCCAACCCTGGCCCCATCATCGCTCTAAACGCGTTATTAAATTGTACTCGAAGAGCATTGTAGGCTGAGCGCGTATATCTTTCCCACAGGCTGTACGTGGGAGGTACAGTACCTATGCTCTAAAGAGCGTTACCTTAACCTCTTCCGAACTGCGCGCAAACCTGCGGGCCAGCATTTTCGCCCTCACCGACAACGCTCTTCGCTCACGCTCAATGTCCGCATTGTCCTTAAGGTCGGATGTAACCGATGTTGATGTTTAAACTACCGCTCGGGGTCGTACTTAGTGCAAAGGTTGGCCATTGCCATACAGAGAGGCAATGCTGCTAGCATCCTCGGCCCCTTTGCGCCGGGTTAGATCAAGGGCGGCTTATTTAATTGACTTTTTTTTATTTTTTATTTGTTTGTGTTATGTATGAATTATGTTAATTCATTTATTTAAGTATTTCGTCCCTTTTTTTCAGCTCCTTCGTCTAGACCTGAGTGTAGGAGGGAAGGCGACAGAAGGTCTGGCGGGTCATGTTGTCACACTCCTTACAAGCGACATGCAACGGTTTGATCAGGTTCGAAGAATTATACAAAGTTTAGTTTTTGCGTGAAGGAATAACAAAAATACTAGCATGTAAAATTACAAAAAATATGCTTTAATGTTTGTCTCCCAAAATTATGCAATTATTTAATAAGATCAGAGATATTTTAGCTGTTTCTGATTAGAGATAGAAAAGATAGAAAGATCAAAAGGCTAATACTTCTTTGTTCTAGGCTTGTCTATGGTTCATTGATCTGCTAAAGGCGCCAGCAGAAAGCTTTATCATCATCTACTTGATGTACAGACAGATAGGAGAGGCTTCCTTCGTTGGAGTCGCGTTTTTGTTGTCGTTTATACCATTGACAGGTAATGTATTTATTTTGATTTAATTTTTAAATGTTTCCTACACTTACATGACTGATTATTTGCATGCTTCCCAAAAAAAAATGCACCCGACAGGACTTGAACTTGCCACCCTTCTTCTAGACTTACCATCAGGTGCGATAGTGGTCAAATACTCATCTATCGTATGTAAAACAAGAAACCAAAAAAGAAATACTTAGGTATTTTATTAATATAACCTTCTGCATTGCATTTGGGTATTTGCTTGACGAGCCACATGGTCGTCACAGCGATCGAGGTGATATTGGACGTTTAGAAAACAATGTGTGAAGTTTTTGCAAACAGCCTCTTTATGTTATTAATTAATTATGTTAAGTGTTAATACTAATACATAATATATTCTTTTATTTTTAGTATTCCTAGGTAGAGTAAACGGTAAATTAAGAAGAAAAACAGCTACAAGAACAGACAACAGAATACGTCTAATGAATGAAGTAATACAAAGCATAGAGTCAATTAAGATGTACGCATGGGAAGATGCTTTTGGAAGTATTGTTGGAGATGCTAGAAAGTAAGTTTACTATACCAGTTAAACTTATTTAATCATTAAGTTACAACTATTTTTTGAAACGTTTTTCTTTTCCCAGAAAAGAAATGAAAATAATAAAGCAATCATCGTGGGTGCGCGCCGCCATGATATCCTGTGGAAAATTAAACAGCAAAGTCGCCGTTTTGCTGAGCGTCATAGCCTATGTGGCTTTAGACAACCAGTTAACGGCTGCTAAAGTGTTTGTCATATTTGCTTACTATGATATTTTGAAGTATTCATTAGGTATGTTTTTGTGAATTTAGACCAGCGAAAAACTACTATTTTTAAGGTCACAAGATAGTTACCAATGCAACATAGGTGGTAAGTATTGATACGGTCTAATATGAAGCTGACCTAGAAGATGGGGTGGTATGTACAGGATTAAAAGAACTCGGATAGAGCAATCTGTTTTCCTGATATATTGTTAGACAAAACTCTATGCAATATCACGAACCGGTCCGGCAAAAAGATAACCAATTCCGTGTGAGCTCTCGCTTATATTTGCGACTGACTGATTGACAGCTCCCCGGCCGTCAGGTGCTTTTTATTAATGATCGGTAGAGTAGGTATCACATTGATCGACAAGGAGAACAACTCTGTCGCCGAATTTGGTTCTTCTAAATCTGTGAAAATTATGTAGGTACTATTTTAATATTTTTAGTTGACAATTTGCCTCTCGCTGTCTCAGCCGTGTTTGACGCTCGAGTAGGATTAGGGAGGATAGAAGATTTCCTCATGTTACCTGAACTTGGCCTGGATGTTGAATTGGACAACTTAGGTGAGAATGAAGTTGACGCTAATGGTGTCAATGAGAAAATTTGCAACGGGTAAGTCACTAGCAATAGCGTAGTTTTTAAGATAGTTTACCAGTTTGATGCAAGATTATAGTTACTTACAAACATATCATCAAGATAAACAAAAACTGACAACGAATAATATAAGACTATTTTAAATTAAATCAATATTACAACTACTGTGTTTTACTTTCAAGCCAAAAGACACCGATTCAAGCTGAAACTAATTTCATACAATCAAAATCAACAGTATTAGTTGAGTTTATTGATTTTTGTGCTGATTGGATGAACCCAGACGACGAATCGACTGAAGGAAATACTGCCGCATTGTCTTTTATTAATTTGATGGTAAGTGTTGTGAGTTCACGATTTCAAATAGTACCTAAGTATATTTATAAATAATCTTAGACTATCATCATTCATCACTATGTCCATTTCCAGATAAATCCAAAAAGTTTAACAGTGGTAGTAGGTACAGTAGGGTCAGGCAAGTCGACACTTCTCCAAGCCATAATGAAGGAGATCGCACCGCACAAGGGACATCTGCATGTAAATGGCACTGTGACGTACGCCGCGCAGGACCCTTGGCTTTTCGAGGCTTCGGTAAGATATCACAGGCACATGAGACTGGTAATCTTTGAGTTTCAGAGTAGTTATAATATATGATCAGATTATGTCAATATTTCTTTTTCTAGGTTCGTCAGAACATACTGTTCGGTCTACCATTAGATTACAAGCGGTATAAGCGAGTCCTAAAGTGTTGTCAGTTGATAAGCGATTTGGAAATACTGCCTCACGGTGATAAATCCATCGTCGGTGAAAGAGGTAGAATCAAAACATATTTGTTAATTCGGCTATTTAACTTAAGTACTTAACTTACCTAGTAGTTATTGTAAAATGAATTGAATGAATTTATTTTTTAAGGCATAACATTGTCTGGTGGCCAAAGAGCTAGGATCTCATTAGCTAGATGTGTATACCAAAAGGCAGACCTTTATTTACTGGATGATCCTTTTGCGGCTGTGGATTCTAAGGTAATTGTGTGTTTCGTGTTATTTGGGATCAGTACAGAACTTCTTCTTCTTTGTTTCTCCTCCATCAGCCATCACTTTAGACTGTGTGAGATGGTATAGCTTTTCTTCTTAAATTATCTTCTATCCATCTTTCCCTTCTATCATCCACTTTCTTCATGACATTATTCGGAAAAATATAATTATCAGTGAAACGTGTATTCTAGAGTATTAATACTCCCCATTTCTTTTTTAAAGGTAGCCAAAGCGATCTATGAAGAGTGCGTCCGCGGTTTCCTAAGGGAATCAGGTGTACTGCTGGTTACCCATCGGGTGCAGTACGCCAAGAGTGCTGACAACATCTGCGTTATGAGGGAAGGAAAGGTATTAGACCGTTATATATCTAATATTATTATTCCTGCCTTCTATTCTGAAACCATCCTTTCATTCAATATTCTCGAAATCAAAATAAAGTTAATTTTTCCTATTTACAGATCTTCACAGATCTCTTGCCCTTCCTCCTGGGGTTAATAAAAAAAACAACGCGATTGAAACCGGATAAATGAGTTTTTTTCTAAATCAACCTATATTGTCCCACTGTAGGGCAAAGGTCCCTTTGTTTCCAAGCTTGTCGGTCTTGGGCGGGCGGGATTAGTTCTTAAAATATGTTATTTAATTTCAGATCGTAGCCCAAGGGAAGTACACTGAACTGAAGGACAGCGTCTCTGAATTCGAGAGGCTTGTAGAAATGGATAAGAAAAAAGAAGACGAAAAGAAGATATTAATGGAACGTGATGGGATGTTGTATAAAAATCAAGACAAACTGGTAAGACATTTTGTTAAGTATGCTAATCGTATGTGCTCTATTATTATATAGATTTTTCTTCTGTTTTCGCGATGTTGGATAAAAATTAAACTTCTCATTTTTTGATTTTAATCGCTTGGTGTTTATCATTGTTTCAATGCTTTCGAGACCTTTACTGGTCTCTTCGTCAGGATTAACTGGTTTCTCTAGTATTTCTTTCATTTCTATAAAAACGAATGCTTTTTACAATGACTTTAGAATTTGTATCATTTCATCTATGTAGGTACTTTGTGATTTTAGTATTCGTGTAACTTCAGTAATACAACAAGTAAAAGTAGAAATGCTGGTTGTCACTTTGGTCAACGGATCTGAAGTACCATCTAGATCGGCACCAGCCAGCCTTTCGGGTACAGTGTCTATATATTTAGTTTTTGCTTTTGGAAATAGCTTTTTTGTAATTTTAGCAATGGTATCCCTTTTAGCATGAGTGTAATTTACGAACTCTTATCTCAGGTAGGTTAAAAGTGTGTATTTAGTTTGTGATAACAATCAAATAACTAATTTTTTTAGGATAACAAAAACAATTATCATTCCCAAAGATCGGTTTCTAAGGAATCGCAGTCGAGTCTGGATTTAGACAACAATTTGGAACCGAGCTATGAAGGTAAGTTAAACATGGCACACAATCGCGTTACAAATATTTATTAAGTTTAAGTGAAAATATTTTCACAGTGTATCGTCCGGGTGGCACCGGTCATAGGGTGACACACCTAATTAGAGATACGCAGCTGGTTAGAAATATACTTAGGCGACCTGTTTTTAAAATGGTAATTTATCTGTCTTCGTAAATTTTTTAGGTGAAAAACAACAAAAAGGTGTGATAGGCAACAACATATACATAGATTACATTAAAAGCGGTGGATCTCAGCTGTCAATGGTCTCGCTCATCGTACTATTCATATTGACACAGATAGTGCAATCTTCTACCGACATTTGGCTCCTAACTTGGTGAGTGCACATTTTGACAATAATAAAAAAGCACTAAGTTATACCACAGTTTACTTAGCAGTAAGCCTCAACGCTTCACTTCTTTGTAGTCTTGGCACTTGGTGATGGGTTGTTTTCATTAAATGATCAGTTCTTTTAGTTCTTTCTTTTTAAAATCGCTCGTAAGGTAAAGGAAAAAATCGGGCAAAAATCCGCTTCTTAAAATCACGAACAATGATTTCGTGCGGTTATTTTGCAGAAGTAAATAAGTAGTATAAGAGCATTATACTCGCTAAACTCAAAATTCCTGTCGGGCTCATCGAAAATTGTTGATTATTTCATGACGGAATGTCATAGAACTTTTTTTTTTGTGTATGGATTGGAGGTGACATTGTTTCCTACATTTTGGTGTAGTTTTAAGACAAAAACCTCCTATTGGTGCAAAGCCTATACAAATTTTAGACAAAAAATGTCTGTTTTGGCTAAAATGTCGATAGGCTTCAATACGTTTCGACATATTTGTCTGGAAATTGCACGAAAATGTCGAAAAAAATGTCGATTGCAATCTATACACAAAAAAAAGTTCTACGACATTCCGTCATGAAATAATCATCAATTTTCGATGAACCCGACAGGGATTTTGAGTTTAGCGGCTATAGGGCTCATTTTTCTTCTATTTCCGACATCGCGAAAACAGAAGAAAAATGTTTGGTGACATTTATTTATTCATTTAATTCATAATTGCCATGTTGGCATAAGTACCAATCACTTTTGCATAAATGCATTTTCTAACTTTTATTTGAAGTATCTGTATAAAAGTTATGATGTGAAAATTTATGCGTTTTATTTGTTTTTGGGGATCCTATATCCATACCTCAACAGTTAAAAGGAATCCTTATTTTTTAACATACCTACTGAATAATTATTTATTTATTAAAATTTATTTCATTTCAGGGTTAATTTAGAAGAAAAAGACAGTGGAATTAGGCATTCGAATGTCACTGAGCCAGGTAATTAAATAAAGGGAAAATTTTATTGTTTTTTTTTGGGATTGGGAAATTGGGAAATGGTGCGCACTTTTGGCCGTAATGGACAATAGAAATTTTACTTTAGGTAAACAGGATGTTCCGAGGAAGGGGTATTAAGCCGAAAAGGGATTGTTCTAGACGTCTAGGCGAACAACTTTTGTTCTACAACTTTCGAAATTAAAACTTTTTTTTTCGAAAATTTTAAATTTGTTTCACAAAAAAAAAAAAGGCAATTAATGTTAAGATTGTAGTGGCCAAAACCAAATAAAAGGGCACCTTAAGGCCAATAACCTCAAACTTTAAGAAACAGCTGATTTTCACGCAAACTTTAAACTCAAAATTTTCGAAATTTACTTCGAATTTCCAAAAGTTGTAGAACAAAGTTGTTCGCCTAGACCTCTAGAACAACCCCCTTTCGGCTTAATACCCCCTCCTCGAAACACCGTGTATATTTATTATGTTTACTTATAATAGACTAGCTGCGCCCCGCGGTTTCACCCGCGTAAGTCCCGATCCCGCGGGAATTACGGGATAAAAAGTAGCCTATGTGTTATTCTAGGTGTCCAGCTATCTATATTCCAAGTTTCATCGCAATCAGTTTAGTAGTTTTTGCGTGAAAGAGTTACAAACATCCATACAAACTTTCACATTTATAATATTAGTAGGATAGGATTTAATTAAGTTTTAGATAAGTATAAATAATTTTTGTCTCTATAGTTTAACAATAAAATCAATTTTAATATAAGGGAAAATATTAAAAATTAATTGATGTTTGTTTGGTAAGTAGGTAAATTAGACATTTTACAAAATATGTCAGCTTACAATGTTATTTTTTGTTTCAGTCGCTTTTGAAGAACTCCCAACAAACAGTTTTCACTTGTCGCGTGAACTTTGTCTATACATTTACGCGATTTTGGTCGCGACTTGCATAGTTTTCACTTGGAACAAATTAGTTGTTTTCTACAATACTTGCATCAGGGCTTCTATCAATTTACATGATAGTATGTATAGGTGAGTACATTTTGGCTTGAGTGACACTTTGGCATAGGTGACCGTTCAAGTATTACGTAAGCAGAATTTTTGCAACTATTAACACTAAAAAGTAAAAGTTTTTCGTACTTTTGCTGATGACCCCTTCATCAAGCTTTCACTTCCCCCTTCCATACTTACGTAAACATTAGTGATAATATAGTTTTGAAATTATGGTCGATTTAAGTTTAAAAGTATTCAAGTAGGAAATCTGAAAAACAAAAAAAATCTCACCCCTTACGCAATCTATATTAATTATGATAACGTAAGCAGTGGTATTTTTTTGTTAACCCAGCCTGACGCCCCATTGACCTTGTCATCAAAAATAAGCAAAGTTATTCTCCCCCCCTAACGTAAGCATGAGAGGGGTCTCGTGCTTACGTTATACTTGAGCGAGTCTCCACACACCTGTCGTGCTTACGTAATACTTGAACAGCCCATAAGTTTAAATTAGAATAACAATTGTTTTTTGTTGCTTTGGGTGACATTTGGCATGAGTACCAAATTGGCCAAAACAGTTAACTTATTAGTCCTATTTTTGGTTATTTGGCATGAGTGTCAAATCTATACTTAATATTATAAAGCTGAAGAGTTTGTTTGTTTGAACGCTCTAATCTCAAGAACCGCTGGTCCGATTTGAAAAATCTTTCAGTGTTTGATGGTCCATTTTTTGATCCCGATATTCCCACGGGATCGGGACTTACGCGGGTGAAACCGCGAGACGCAGCTAGTACTTAATATTATATCGCTGGTGAGTTTGTTTGTTTGTTTGAACGCGCTCATCTCAGGAACCGCTGGTCCGATTTGAAAAATTATTTAAGTGTTGGATAGTCCATTTATTGAGGAAGGCTAAGGCTACATTATATTTGAAAAAAATATGATTTATATCCTTCATTCCATTACTCTTGTTTTAGAGGTGTAACAAATGCTCCGATGTGGTTTTTCCACCATAATCCATCGGGCAGGATGCTGAATAGATTCTCCAAAGATATGGGCCAAGTTGACACCATGTTGCCAGTGGTTTTAGTTGATTTCTTAGGCGTAAGTATTTTGTGATTTTTATTAGGGTTCCATACCGAAAGGGTATAAATGGGACATTATTACTGAGATTCCGCTGTCTGTCCGTCTGTCTGTCTGTCACCAGGCATGATTTCATGTATCTCATGAACCGTGATAGCTAGACAGTTGACATTTTCACAGATGATGTTTTTCTGCAGCCGCTATAATAACAAAATACCAATAACAAAATATTATTTAATTATATTATTTAATTCAAATTCATTCGTGCTCAAGTCACACTCTCACGTGTTTTAATCTTCTTCTAATATATAAAATTTCCAATGTAAGTCACCGTACTCCTCCGAAACGGCGCGACCGATTTTTACCAAATTTTATATGCGTATTCAGTAGGTCTGAGAATCGGCTACTATCTATAATTTATAAGGCAAAACAACGTTTGCCGGGTCAGCTAGTAATTTGTAAAATAATCGCTGCGGGCGCTAACTTAAAATCAATGAATGACGATTAAAACGTCAAAAGCATCTTTGAGTTTGCGGTAACGTTACCGCAGTGGCTGTTTACAACTGTCTTCCTTCTGATGTCATAATATCTACTGTTTAAGTCAAACAACACAATGACACTTACTCTGACACTTTGCCTTAAACAGCTTACACCTACAGTTCACATTTAAGAAGTTCGAGCGTGTGTGCTGTAGGTGTAAGCTGTTTTATGTAAAGTGTAAGTGTCATCCTGTTCTTTGCTTTGTCTCAGCTTTAGGTACCCCGCGCACTAGCCTAGCTGCGCAGCCAGGCTGCGTAGCCAGTAAAACATATGGGGTTGTATGGGAGCCCGCGCACTAGGCAGCCACGAAATCCCGGCTGCGGCAGCCAATACATCTGTTTGCTCATCGTTACAACGCATCTGTTTGCTCGGCAGCTTAGAGCATTAAACCAGACCATAGAAACCATAGAAAAATCTATGTGTGTTACCTCACCCCCCGCTGAAAGCCGCAGAATTTTTTGCATAGGAATTGTTGCGCGTGTCGTCTCCGGTCTGGTTTAATGCTCTAAGCTCGGCAGCCAGCTGGCTTCCCGCAGCTAGAGCGTGTGTAGGCAAATGTATGTGGCTGCCGTCAGTCTGCGCGTATTAGTTGTAGCAGCCAGACGTATGTTCTCGGATAGTCGTCGATTGGCTGCTATAACTGACTGCGCAAATATTCTGGTTCAGGTTGCCTAGTGCGCGGGGTACCTTAAGGTTGAGACAATTTTTGAAAAATGAATTAAATTCTATATCCTAATCTTGGTTTGATTTCAGTATTTTCTAGAAATGATAGCAGTTCTGGTCGTAGTCTGTATCATCAACTGGTGGCTGCTACTGCCTACTGCTTGTGTGTGTGTCTTGCTGTATTCTATAAGAACAGTCTTTGTTGCCGCCAGTCGGGACTTGAGGAGAATTGAACCAATTGGTGAGTTGAGGTTTTCAATCAATTCAGTGATTTAGAGCTTATTTTTGTATGTATTTTTTTCTTTATTTTGTATAATATGTTGTGTTGTGAGTAATGAAGAGTGGGAATGGCAAACAAAAAACTTATGCAATTATAATTATTTATTTATTTTGTACCACGTTCTCACCACGTTCTCATGGTTACCATGTAGCTCGGCCCAGCGTTAGCTACATGGTAACCATGGCAACATGGTAGGCGGAGTGGGGGGTGTTAGGTTTTTTTCGTTACGAAATTTCTTCATTCAAAGCTCAAAGCCCGCGATAAAAGCTATGCAATAGCTTAATAATAACGTCTCCTGTATTTCAGCACAAAGCCAGTCTCTGAACCATCTGTCGGTAACAATCTGCGGTCTCACGACGATACGGTCGGCCCGACTGCAGCGCCTGGTCGCTCGGGAGTTTGACAAGCTGCAGGATTTGAATTCATCTACTCGATTGATGCTGCTTGTAGCTAACAGGTACAATATTTCTTATGTTTTTATTGCTCAAGGCATTTTTACTAGAATTATTTTACAAGGAGAAATACTTACATCATCAAAAAAAACGCGTGGCACTCGGGGATTGGCGCGGTAAAGCTATTGCATAGCATTTTTTATCAATTTATGCAATTATAATTATTTATTTATTTTGTACTCAGATTTTGTGCCATGTTGTCTTGGTCTACCATCTACCATGTTGCCATGGTACCCACTCCGCCTACCATGGCAACATGGTAGGCGGAGTGGGGAGTGTTAGGTTTTATTTCCGTAACGGAATTTCTTCATTCGGTCGCCGCGCTCAAAGCCCGCGATAAATCCTATGCAATAGCTTAAAATCCTCCCATGACAAGATTCGAACCTGTGTCCCTCGCTTGCCGGGCGAGTGCGCTACCACGAACCAACGTGACATGGTGAATTTATGATTATGATTTCTCCTTGTTTTGTTTGAACGCCATCTACCAGAACAGTTTTACAACTATTGACTGGCTCGGGTGACGGGTAGTTAACTAAATGGATCTTCTGAAGTGTGATTTTATTCGTAAATAAAAAAAACGTGATAGTTAAGTCCGTGTTCTGTTTGGTCATGGTCACCTCATTAGAAAGAGACACCATTCCCTAAAGTTCTTTCGAGCAGACCGGTTTTTTTCGCTATAGCGGTAGGTCTAGTTATAGGGGATACCTAATACCTATGTCACTGTAAAAATGTTTCATCGAATTTTGTTACTTCGAAAACTTTTCATCGATATCTCTATACTGCGGCGCCTTATTGAATCGACGTATTGTTACTGCTATGTTACGTTACATCGAAAAACTATACTGCTAACGATTTTACTGCGAAAATACTATACTGCGAAGACTTGTTCAATCCACATCGTGAAAAGTTTACGAAGTAACAAAATTCGATGAAATGTTTTTCGCAGTGACATAGGTAGGTATATCCCAGTTATAGAGAGGTAAAATGGTCTTTGGTATAATATTATAAACCGTGAAAGCTAAACAGTTGTTTTTTTTCACAGAGCCTTCGGCTACTGGTTGGATTTGATTTGCTGTCTCTATCTCGCAATAGTGACGTTCAGTTTCTTCATTTTTGCAAGTGAAGGTAATTTTTTTTAATTTTTCTTCTATTATTATAAAGCTGAAGAGTTTGTTTATTTTTTTGTTTGTTTTTTTGAACGCGCTAATCTCAGGAACCGCTCAGGTCCTATTTGAAAAAATCTTTTGGTGTTGAATAGTCCATTTATTGAGGAAGTCTATATTTACGTGTAGAAGCCGGCCGGCGGTTTTTTTTCGAGAATAGCCCCGCAGATGGGAAGAAGGAGAAGACCTAAACATCCTTCTATTGTTGCAGGTGGCAGCGTGGGTTTAGCAATAACTCAAGTTATCGGCCTCGTCGGCATGTGTCAGTTCGGAATGAGACTCAGCGCCGAAGTCGAGAATCAGATGACTTCGGTAATCAATATACTGTTTACTATAGATTTTTTCTGTTCGCACGATGTTGGATAGCAATTAAAGACATTTTTAGGTTTTAACCTTTACAGGTCCCTTCTTCAGGATTTGGACAGTCCAGTCAATCCTGAAGAAGGGAGCTGTAAAGGTCTCGAAACGTTGAGCGTTGAAACAATGCTAAAAGTAATAAACACCACGCGATTTAAAACCGAAAAATGTCTTTAATTTTCTATACTTTTTACTTTTAAGCCTGGTGACAGACCCAGACAACAAGGTAGACGAACAGTGGAGTTCTTATAAAAGGGACCGAGTTTTCTATGCATAACTTTTAGTCTACTTTCCACCATATTAGTTTCAACTGGGTACCTACTCGATTCTATGTCATTTGCTATGTCAGGTGACTCCTGATAGGACCATAAAAATGGGCTGCCTGAAGAGGGGCCCAGTCTAATCCGCGGCTGACCAAGTTTTTTAAGCATAACTTTTAGTTTACTTTCCACCATATTAGTCTCAACTTGAGAGTCGATCAGATAGGGTTGCCAATGATCGGCTCCCACTCTATCAAGTTTTTATCCTTTGGGTAGGTAGGTACTGGTAAAAACGGGACTCCATTGCCTGTCTGCCTGTCTGTCTGTCACTAGGTTGTATCTCATGAACCATGATAGCTAGATAGTTGAAATTTTCATAGACGATGTTATAACTAAATATACTAAAAACAAATAAAATCAGGTGGAAAGGATCCTGGAGTACAGGAGTCTACCACCAGAACAGCCGATAGAACTGGACAAGAAGGCGTTCAAAGCGAAACATCCTGATGTGGATTTGGACAAGTGGCCTTCGAAAGGTTTGTATTTCTCTTGTACGAATCCTGGATCTTGTGAATATTTATATTGGTATAGATGCTGGGAAAGCCTACTTCATCTAATAACATAACGTCATGTACCATTAATTAGCCAATTCCACTGTCCTCAGCTAAGGTGGCTTCTCTACCGGCCGCGTGGTGTGCGACTTTATTGATCCAGTACTTGCCTGGATAATCAGGCATGACGCAGCTCTCCTTTAGAGGACCGAACACTAGCTTTGGGCACACGCACGATCTGTCTATAATTGATCCTAGACGGCACTCTGCTGATCACCTAACGGTACAGCGGCCGCCGCCGTGATACCGGAAGGTGGACAAGCGGGGATGCTTTATCATTTAGCACAATAGATAATTTCGACGTTGAACGGTCTTCAGCTAAACTTCACCAGAGTCCACAAGTCTTGAAGTTGGTTATTGATCTTCATCATATTACATCCTTCCAGGCGAGATAGTTTTCAAGAACGTATCGCTGGAGTACGAGCGGCCCCCCAAGAAGGCCGGTGAGGAACCGGAAGTGACCTTGGAGTCATCTTACGCGATCCGTGACGTCAGTTTTACGATACTTCCGGCGGAAAAGGTGGCCGTCGTCGGCAGGACTGGCGCGGGGAAGAGCTCGTTGCTCAACGCGCTATTCCGGTGAGTAAAAGAGAGAGAAGTGTTATGATGAGTGGATTAAAGGCTAGAGTATCTGATGGAGGATCTAGTTCTAGTATCTCTCTCTCTTTCGTGTATTTCTCATATATCTCTACATTGTCTTGTTAGGTTGGGTCGCGTGTCGGGCTCGCTCACGGTGGACGGCGTGGCGTGCGGCGACGTAGGGCTCCGGCTGTGGCGCTCTCGGCTGCTGGCACTGCCGCAGCGGCCCGCGCTCTTCGCCGCCACTCTGCGCGAGAACCTCGACCCGCACGCGGTCAGAAGCGACGCTGAGATATACCGCGCGCTGGAACAGGTGGAACTGCTGGAGCTGGTCTCCAAGTTGGCCGGCGGGCTCAGCAGCCACGTGGGCGACGGCGGCGGGAACCTGTCCACCGGCCAGCGGCAGCTGCTGTGCCTGGCGCGGGCTGCGCTGGCTGATGCGCAGGTGCTACTGCTGGACGAGGCCACGGCTAACGTCGACACCAAGTGAGACTATATACAGTATACACACACACACGCTCCAATGTGTACCCTATAATAGTATCTACATAATTATTATTGTACCTCAGGACGGACGAGCACATCCAGGCGACCATCCGCAGCAAGTTCCACAAGGCAACTGTCCTCACCATAGCACACCGGCTTAACACCGTCATGGACTATGATAGAGTCATCGTCATGGACAAGTGAGTAGCTCTCTTCCTCTTGCAATGTTTCTGCAATGTCTCGGACATGAAGGCTGCCCCTGATACAGGAGTTTTTGACGCGGTCTTTTCGCGTTACTCCACACATCCAGCGCAGCATCTTCATCTCCGTGACACGCAGCTCCTGCTTCAAGCACTGGCGACGCCTCACTACCTTACAAAAGGACAGGTCTAATGATAGTTATATAGACCTGTCCCTTCACGCCACTTAGCCCAAGCTGCCGAAATGCGGGACTTGACGCCGCAATCGATGTCGCCGGACTCGTGAAGCACAGATCGCAAGTTCTCAAAGTGGTCTGTCCGCTCGACCATGTGACCGTCTACGCAGACAGGTGTGGGATCTGTGGTATTGCTAGACAAGTATTCGGTCTTCGCTACGTTAAGTTGCAAACCGCCGTTCGCAAGCGACTCTTTCCACGCATTTACACGCCTTCCAAGCTTGCCCTTATTTGAGTCTGCTAGCGCAATATCATCAGCATAGATGAGCATCCACAGGGGTTGCTCGTGTGCATCTCGGATAAATACGGACAGTGCATCCAGTATTACGCTAAACAGGAAAGGACTTATGACGGATCCTTGGTGGACTCCGACTGTAATGGGGACAGATTTAGTGTCACCAACAGATTCGGTTCGGACAAATTTCGGTATAATATGTCCCTGATGGTTTCAATTTAAGTTTTTGGCGTTCCTTTGGACCGCAGCGCCCACCAAGATCATCACGCGAGGAGCACAGTCGAAGGCCTTCTGCAAGTCCAAGAGTAGAAATGCAGAGGCGTATTCTTCGTTTTATATTTCTCCATAAAGATCCTCAGGGCGAAAACAGAGTCCATGGTACCATGACCGGGGCGGAAACCATACTGGCCCTCCGAGACAGTGCACTCCTGCCGGATCCGAGAGTCAAATATACGCTCGTAGAGCTTCATGGTGTGGGACATGACCTTTATATCACGATAACTTCCACACTCCTGCACAGATCCCTTGCTCTCTGATTATGCGGCGAGAATCAAAATCACAATTAAATGTTCTAATCGTTCTTTGTCTTTCCACAGAGGTCGCGTGGTTGAAACGGGTCACCTGTTTGAACTGCTCGAAAGGAAACCACAAAACGCGGGAATATTCAAATCTCTCGTCGAACAAACCGGGCGGGAAACGGCGGCCATGTTGTATAAGATGGCGGATGAGGTACGAAATGAATTGTCTAAAGATTGTTTTTGTGTCTACTTATAAAATATAAATCATAAATCATTTATTCACTTTAAATATACATATTGGATGATAGAAATCCCGTTAAAAGTAAAAATTAAAAAAAATAGGCAAGTGCGTAGCTTGTCGGACCATGCACAGTGTAAGATTTCATAGTTTCCATAAAATAACATGATTTCTTATTTCAATTTTATTACATGTGAATAGGCCATCAGGCTGCAAAACTAACAGGCAGAAATTTTGGGAAGTTTAATATTTTGGGAATTCAAAATTTTTGGCGTAAAGGGTAAAAAAGACCGTCCCTTCGCGACACGATACTTTGTGTACTGGCTTATTTGATGACTTCGGAAATCAACATCGTGGCAATGGTCCATCATATTTAAATGAATCATGATTTTGTATATCTTGTTTTTTTTTCAGAGTTACAAAAAACGTTTGCAAAAGAAGAAAGAATAGAAAACAAAACTTCAGTTCTAAAAACAATGTTATCTACATAATTTTAGTTAAATTAAAATAAACAACAATAATAAGTATTATGTTATGCATATGTTTGTACAGTAGTTTTTTTTTATTTATATAGTACCTACCTCGTTCAGAGAAATGTAACATATATATATGATCGAAGAATGTAACCATAGAAACGCCTTGTTCTCAAGCTGAAAATACAAGACGAACACTTACACTGACACTGACACTGACTTTACCTAAACAGACAGACCACAGCTACACCACGCACACATATAAAGAAAAACCGGGCAAGTGCGACACTCGCGCACGAAAGGTTCCGTACCACTATGACATTTGGGTACTGAACCCTAAAATGATTTACATCCAATTTTTAAATTTGATAGGAAAATGTGAAATATTTAGCTTCGATCCTTACTCCCTTCATACGACTACACCACTAAAAAAAAAAGAAAAAAAAAAACTTTGGCACAAAGAAAATCTAAAACTTATAAGAAACTCTTTGGTAAGTGAAGGCAGACTGGTATATTTGACAGACAGGGCGGCCATTTTGAATTCCACGACCTACTCGATTCCCTTGTAGTTTTTGAAGCACGTTTGTTGTATGGGAGCCCCTCTTAAATATTTGTTTTATTTTGTTTTTAGTATTAGTTGTTGTAGCGGCAACCGAAATACATCTTCTGTGAAAATTTCAACCGTCTAGCTATTACGGTTCATGAGATACAGCGTGGTGACAGACGGACGGACGGACGGACGGACGGACGGACGGACGGACGGACGGACGGACGGACGGACGGACGGACGGACGGACGGACGGACGGACGGACGGACGGATGGACGGACGAACAGACAGACAGACAGACAGACAGCGAAGTCTCAGTAATAGGGTCCCGTTTTTACCCTTTGGGTACGGAACCCTAAAAAGTGTCATTGTGTATTTTAAGCTTAAGCACAGAATACATAAATAGTACAGGCTTAGATTTGTTACTTCTTTACGCACTTTACTTGAACCGATTGCGATGAAACTAAGTACTTACAGATAGCTGGAGATAAGGATCTTTCTGATAAAACACGGGCCGTGGGACCCCAGCTTAAAGCAGATAGGCGGACGGGACCGTTTCACTTGGGAATTTATAAGTCCCATCCGCCTGTCAGCATGCTTTAGACTTCTTTTTTTTTCACGTGGAATGACCGTTAGGCCGCTCCCGGCGGAGAGTGGCCTGGTATCTCCCCCCTCGCCGAGGATGGTAGGTGACCAGGGTATACCCACTAAACTCCACGGTGTCCAGCACTCCGCCGTTGCCAGAGTTCGCCGGACCTTACGGAGGAACAACGCAAACCCAGATCTCTAATACCTACGCATATAGGTATGTGATAGCGTCCCCAGCTATGACCAGCAAGGGTATAAAGAGAGGGGTCCGCTGTACCGTCAGGCGACCCCCAGGGACAACCGTCAGGGAGACTGTATTACGTTACTGCGAATAACAGACTGCGTTACTAGTTTACATCTCATTTACATCTCATTTGTTTTATATTATTCCCAATAAAAAGTAATTTACGCTGTAAAAATGAAAAAAAAAAATGCGTTGAAAAATAGCTGTACGGACGTAGCGTAGCCTATAATCTGAAATCCATCAAAAAGAAGGTACAACAATCCGTCAATCAAAATTATTGTCAAAACACATGCAAAAATCGTAAAAAATAGCTAAAAAATGACCGATAGAGCAGAAAATAACACGAAAATGTCCAACACTCTAATGAAAAGGAATAAACTGCCTGTAACAAATACTGGTAAACGACCTACTAATGAAATGGTATCTAAGACGGAAATGCGAATCTTTCAACTGGATGAGTCTTCGAGTGCATCTAGTGAACAGGGGGCGGGGATACGGAACCAGGCAAGACTTCAATTAATAAATATTACTTACGTGGCGTTGCACACATCGCCATCAGGTCTTATTTAAAATTAACTATTACTCTATATCAGAATCTGAGATCAAAAATGTAAACAAAGAACTGTCAATTTTAAGGGAAAAGTAAATAAAGAGCTGCCACTTTCAAATACATGTATGGGATTTTTGTTTACATTTTTGATCTATGTTTCTAAAATAGGGTATAGGTTCGTGCGCATGCACATTGCACAACTAATATGGGTACTGGACAACGCGAAAAGGACAGAACTACGCTTAAATACATAATAATGTACCTAGTACGATACATACAATTTACAATTTTGAATAAAGGTTTTTTTAATGTTATCTATATGCATCTAAGTACATCTACACTAAATTTTAAAGAGAAAAGATTTGTATTTTTGTTTGTGCGTGTGTGTCTGTATGTTTGTAATGAATAAACTCAAAAACTACTGTGCCCATTTCAAAAATTCTTTTACCATTAAAAATCTGCATTCACACTGAGATATAGGCCACTTTTAATCCCGATATTCTCACGGGATCGGGACTTACGCGGATGAAACCGCGGGACGCAATTATCTGTTATATTTATAAGATAGATAAGTACCTAGCGCCTAGCGAGCGCAACACCTTACCTACTGCTGTGCAAAAATCCACACTTAAACTTCGGCCGAATGCTTGCCCTCTTAGACATCGAGCAGCTTACCCGCCACTCGCGGAGAGAACTCAAGTAATCTCTCTCACTACTAAGATGTAAGTGTCGTAAAAGGTGACTAAGAGATCGACACACACGGGAGGAGATGGGGAACCTAACCCTATTCTATGCCAGGGATACACGGCAAATTCACTTCTTATAATAAAACGACCTATGTGATATCAACGCAGAGTCCAAACAGCTGGTCCTAGAGACATGATATATGGAAAGTGTGCTCTTTGTCATTTAAAATTCCCTCGGATTCGGGACTTGCGCGGGTAAAACTGCAGGACACAGCTAATCTTCTACATAATTTGCTTCGCTTCCAGGATCACGCTCGTCCGCGGGTAAAGCACGCAGCTTCTCCCGAAACTTCAGACACTTCTACTTCTGCCTCTTCGAATATTTCTATTACTGCTTCTATTAATAGGTTAGTAGAAGTACGATGAAGGAAAACATCGTGAAGAAACCCACGGCTCAGTTAGCTCCAGACGTATTGACCTGTTCTTTCCTCTGGGCATGGCTGACTAGGCTGGGAGGGTGGTATATGTGCTGGGCAAGCCTTCTTCACCTAACAATGTCCCGGACCAAAACGTAGAGGGGCATGGTCATGGCAGATATGGGTTTTATAGCATAAACATTTTTGTTCTAATGTCTTTACCCAGGAGGAAACGACTACGTTTGTATGGAGAAAGAGTAGGTAGACTGTCCTCTTAAGAACGTGGGTACTGTTACCATTTCCATACAAACATAAATTAAACATAAATTAGTTTACATCTCATTTGTTTTATATTATTCCCAATAAAAAGTAATTTACGCTGTAAACATCTATCTTTCTATACATATAATAAAATCGTAACTCAGCGGTGTCTGTTTTTGGAAGATATAAAAAAAATATAAATTGTATGGGTATCTATGAACGCAGTAGAACCTATTTTTCTGTTTTTCTGGTTGTCTGTTTGTCTGTTTGTCTGTTTGTCTGTTTGTCTGTTTGTCTGTTTATCTGTTTATCTGTTTGTCTGTTTGTGTGTGCCTTTGTGCCCGCTAATCTCAGAAACGGCTTATCCGATTTTAACCAAATTTGGTATGCAGATAGCTTTAGACCCCGATTAACATATAGGCTATTTTTTATCCGGATATTTTGTCCGGTTATCCGGATAAAGTGATTTTTCTGCTTTTACTTAGTTAGTTTGAATGTTGTATTGAAGAAGTATGTTGTGTGGAATCAATACATGACTAACCGGATATCCGGTCGAAAATAAAAAAAAACCGGATATCCAGTTTTTTTTCAGGAAATTCCTAAAATACCGTATACCTTTGTCTCTCCATATATCCGGATCCTTCGGACAAACGGAAATTCTTTATAATGGTTGTTTTTAACCGACTTTAAAAAAAAGAGGATCTGCTCAATTCTACCCGCATATTGTTTGTATGTGAATATGTTCAAACCGTACTCCGGCATATAAAGTCCGATTTCGATCATTCTTTTTTTATTTGGAAAGTGAGAGTCCCGAGTTGGTTCCATAAATTGTTGGTGAAGATCTGATGAGAACCTTCGGAATGATGAGCAGAATAGCATCCCGCAATGCTGTAAATTACTAATTTTTGGACTTCCTGTTAAATATCCGAATGTCGAATATGTTTGACATTGGCCTTTTAGTAAATTTTGAGAAAAAGTTGATTTAGCTGTCACTGTCAAACAACACATTCATCCTTTTTTTTTACTTGAGAAAAATATACATGGACGATTGTAACCAAAAAAGCCTTCGAATTATTTCCCTGTAATCCTGAAGAATCCTCGAGATTTAGTCTCATTAATAGCTGAGGCGAAAGCTCAACAACTGGCGACCCTGCATATTTATTGGTTTTGTCATCAGCAGAAAAAATGGAGACTGATAATAAGGTACGCACAGTGACCAGGAGGCATTTTACCAAGTCCGCGAATTTGTTTGAAGAAATACTAAAAATATACCAAACAGACACAAACAAAAAAGATGAAGTAGTCGCGTGCTACAAAGTGCTCAAAGAAACCAAGAAGCAATTGACCACTTTGGACAAACAGATCAAAGCCGCACTATTAGCTCAAGAAAATTGGGATGAGGAATCCTTGGAAAAAGAAATGCAAGAAGTTCACAAATACGAGGCAAGGTGGGCTTTATTAGAGACTACATATGTTTCACTTTCTTCTCGTCGCGAATCAAGTACGAATAATAATACGAGATTCAAGCTGCCTACACTTGAAATAAAGAAGTTTGATGGAAACATTAAAAACTGGCTTTCCTTTTGGGGGCAATTCAAGAAGGTAGACTCTGATAGCACCATTGAAGAAACAGACAAACTCCAATACTTATCGCAATCAATGGAACCCAATTCAGAGGTCAAGATATTTGTAGACAGTTTTCCTTTGGCTTTGGACAGCTACAAGATGTGCCTAACAGAACTTAAAGCGAGATATGCACGGGAAGACCTACTTATACAAATCTATGTACGTGAGTTGCTTTTACTTATATTAAACAAGCGAGACAATTCAGACTTGACAACATTGTACGATAACATAAGTAGCCATCTGCGTGCCCTAGAAGTTTTAAAGGTTACCAAAGAGAAATATTCTGCGTTTTTGTTACCAATGGTGGAATCTGCTTTACCCACAGAGACCTTAAAAGTATGGGAACGAGCAAAACCAACCGACACCAGAGATGAACTAAGCACACTACTAGAGTTTTTAAAGAAGGAAGTTGAAGGAAACCAAAGAATCTCTCTTGCGAATGATTTCAAGATAGGTAAGCCGAGCACCGAACCAGCCGCAGCCTGCCTCACTGCACATGTCAAGAAAGAAAAACAATACGAGTTGAAATGCATATGGTGCGAGAAACCTCATGCTAGCACTGAATGCTACAAGATTTCAAAAATGACTATCCAAGAAAGGCGAGAACATTTAAAACAGAAAAGAGCGTGTGCTTTATGCCTAAAGATTGGACACCATGCTAAGGTATGCAGAAGTTACATAAAATGTTATATATGTGCACAGCGTCATTCACCAGTACTCTGCACCAGTGGCTCAAGACCCAGTTCACAAGAGAAGCCTCAGTCTGCCGTACAAACCTACACATCTCAAACACATGGCACACAGACTACGCTGCTTCAAACTGCGATTGTGAAGATTGTCCATGGTGGTCGCAACATGAAAACCAGAGCTTTGTTTGACAGTGGGTCACAACGTTCCTATATAAACGAAGACATTATGAAGAAATTAGGTGTGACACCGGCTGGCAGTGAAAAATTAAGTCACTCTCTATTTGGAGGAAATACGGTATCTTTAAAGTCTTATAATAATTACATTGTAACAGTTCAACATTTAGATAAATCATTCCAAATTAACATGTCCGTATTAGGTCAGAATACTATTTGCAATAATGTACCTAGAGTAAATATGAATAGTAAGTCTCTCTCTATGATGTTAAGTACAAACCAAATCGAATTGACAGACAGTGAAACTTTAGAAATAGGTCTCTTGATAGGGGCTGACTACTCGGGTCTTCTCTTTACTGGTACAATTATACAGCTTGAGTCGGGACTAACTGCACTCAAGACTAACCTCGGATGGACTTTACAAGGTAAAACACAAGATGCATTAATAAACACTAATACTGTAACATCTTTATTTTGTACACAGAATTTACATAATTTTTGGAATTTAGAAGTATTGGGTATTCAAGATCCAGCACAACTCCAGTCAAAGCAACAGAGAGAAGAAGAAGTACTGATGAGCTTCAAACAAACTGTCAAAGTTAACGAGGAGGGCAGGTATGAAGTCAGACTCCCCTGGAAGATAGGTCATGATGAGCTGCTGCACAACCGTGAGCTTGCTGTCCGACGACTGCAATCTGCAACCAACAAATTAATTACATGCGGTAAGTTAAATGACTATAACAATATTTTAAAGGAATGGGAGGAGGCCGGCATCATAGAACCTGTACCTACATTGGATACCAACAAAAACGAAGTCCATTACTTACCTCATCGAGCCGTATACAAAGAAACAAGTCTTACTACTAAGCTGCGTCCGGTGTATGATGCATCTGCAAAAGATAAAAATAGTAAGTCATTAAATGCATGTTTAGAAAAGGGTTTGAATTTCACTGACAAGATACCTGACTTATTGATTAGTTTTCGAAAGGGTTATATAGGCATCACAGCCGACATTGCAAGAGCATTTTTGGCGATTTCTGTTAGTCCAGATGATAGAGACTACTTACGATTTTTCTGGTGGAGCGATCCGGCGCGACGCGATTTCAAAGAGTACAGACATTGTCGAGTTGTCTTCGGACTAACGTCGAGTCCTTTTTTGCTGTCTGCGACCATACAACACCACTTGGAACATATAGAAGGTGAGAGAAAAAATACTGCCAATATTTTAGCTAGTTCATTCTATGTTGATAATTTAATAACGAGCTTAGATTCTGAGGAAACTGCTTTGAAATTTATTGAAGAGTCTAAGAGCATAATGCAAGATGCCCAATTTGATTTAAGGCAATGGGTAACATCCCCATTAAAAATAAATGACACGGAGAAGACCGTGATCTCAGTATTGGGATTGTTGTGGGATACAGTTACCGACGAACTTTTGTGTAATTTAGATACATTGCCACATCCATCTCAGTTAGGAAAAATGAACAAGAGAACTGTCTTGTCTTTAACTCAAAAAATCTTTGATCCTGTGGGAATATTAAGCCCTGTGACACTACTCCCAAGATTATTATTACAAGAGATGTGGAATAGGAAAATAACATGGGATGAAAACTTACCCACAGACATAGAATCTCAATTTTGTGACTGGTATGATAACATAAATATATTGGAAAATTACAGAATACCAAGGCGACTATCGAAGGAGGCACTACAAGACTGCACCATCAGCCTGCACCTATTTTGCGACGCGAGCAAGCACGGGTATGCCGCCTGCGTATTTCTAAGAGCTGAAGATAGCCAAGGTAATGTTTCTGTACGATTAATATCTGCCAAGTCCAGAGTATCACCACCAGAAAGAGTAACTATACCGCGCCTCGAGTTATTAGCCGCATTGATTGGCTCAAGGTTGATAAGTATGGTTAGAAAGAAATTACAAACACCGTGCGAAGAATTCTGCTACACGGACTCTGGCATCACGTTATGCTGGATTAAGCGTGAGCTCGCTTGGAACACCTATGTGGGAAATCGTGTGAAAGAGATTCGTCAAAATACTAATATAAATAATTGGTATCACATCCCAGGGACAGACAACTGGGCGGACTTAGCTTCTAGAGGCTGCAACCCTCGGCAAATGATGGAAGCCAGATGGTGGGAAGGCCCGCCGTTTCTACTTCTACAGCCCGACCAATGGCCGAGATCGTCGCTAGTAGTTGATGAAAAAGAAGTCAATAAGGAACTAAAAAAGACTGCATGTATGAATACCTGCTGTGAAAATGGTATGTTACACAATTTCACATATTTCTCAAAGTATTCTAAAATAATAAGAATGTATGCTTGGATACTAAGATTCATCTCCAACACCCGCAACAAAAACTACAAGAAAACTGGAGATATTAAGTATGACGAATATGAAGAAACTGAAAAGAGAATCTTTAAAATAATACAAGAAGAGAATAAAGAATTTATTCAGAAACATACCAAGAGCTTAATAGCATTTTATGATAGTGAAAATTTATTAAGAATTAAAACTAAACTTACACTCACCGATTTTCCAGAGACTGTGAAAACACCTGTGGTCCTACCAGCATCACACATCGTTGTTCGAAAAATGGTACAACAGCGGCATGAACAACTTTTGCATGGTGGTACTAACATAATGATTGCAGACTTACGAAAACGATTCTGGATTATTGGCATCAGAAGACTGGTAAAATCTATCATAGATAAATGTTTAATATGCAAGAGACACCGAGCCAAACCAACTCAAGTATCAACAGCTCCACTACCTATTGAAAGAGTCCAATCAAATGCTGTGTTTGAGACAAGCGGAGTAGATCTAGCTGGACCAATATATTTGCGAGGTGGAGAAAAATGCTGGATTGTGATCTACACGTGCGCCGTATATCGTGCGGTACATTTAGAATTAACACTATCACTATCTACTGAAGCATTTATTAGGACATTTCGCAGATTCATAGCTCGACGAGGACGCGTTAATTTAATGATTTCAGATAATGGAACAAATTTCACAGGGACTAAGAATCTACTGTCCAGCGTCGATTGGGACGAGGTACAGCGCCAGTCAACAATAATGCGAATAAAATGGAGATTGAATGCACCCACAGCAGCATGGTGGGGCGGTTTCTTCGAGCGCCTAATAAAAATTGTAAAAGATATTTTAAGACGTGTTTTAGGTATGTCCTCAATTTCGTACGAAGAGATGGAAACACTACTCTGCGATTGCGAAGCTGTTATTAACGACAGGCCGCTAACATACGTCGACGGTGACGGAGTCGATTCATTGGAGCCATTGAAACCTTCATCCTTCCTACAAACATTACCAAACTCTCAGGTAACTGATATTGATTTATTAGACGCTGGGAGTATTAACAGAAGGTTAAGATATCTACAGAAGCTAAGAGAAGACCTTCGTCAACGCTTTAAGAACGAATATCTCAGTAATTTAGTGCAGAGAGGAAAAGAGAAAGGTGGAAGTATTAAAGTAGGTGAAATAGTACTAGTAGAGTCAGAAGAAAAAAGGGTAAAATGGCCACTAGGATTAGTAACAGAAATTTTTACAGGTAAAGATGGCGTGGAGAGAACAGCAAAGGTGAAAACCTCAACAGGCTACAAAACACGACCTTTTCAACGTCTATATAAATTAGAACTTTCTTCTTCAGAGGTGGAAGGGAGACAGGTGTCAGGAGCTGAGGAAAACGAGACTAATTTAGGTAAAAGGTTTCGCATAATTATAAACCCTAGCAGTACTGTCGCGAACAAGGAATCTACTACAGAGTCTACTGAAACTGTGACGACCCATAGGGAGAATGCTGTGAAAACTACGAAATCGGGAAGGGTAATAAAAATGCCAAGTAGATTTAACATATAAATTGTATTTGTGTGACTAATTTTTCTAATTTCAGATAATTTACCTACCTATCTCAGCTGCTAGAGCATACCCACTCAAAGTCCTTATTTAAATTTTATAATATTGTGTGGTCTGTCATTTCGGTTTGAAACCTTAACTTTAACCTTAATTAACTAATAAATACTTACTTTAACATAGTTTCTGACCTGTACTTTACCTAAATAAAACCTAATAGGTATAATTTAATGAATCAGTTTGCTAATTGTGTAATTTTAGGTTCATTAATTAGCTAATAAATCGAGTATGTAGGTACTACTGTGTATAACAATGATTATATAGGTATATTCTTTGTTTTTTTTCATTGAAATATTGTAACTTGTAAAACATTACATAATATCATTCATTGTATTGTATAAATTCAATGAGAAATCTATGAATCTTGATAGATGGACCGAAGGCGCCATCTGTCGGGATTGTAGAATACTATAATCTTTAATTTTGTTTGAGAACTGCTTATTGTAAGTTCAGATGTTCGGATAAGTAACTATATTCCTAACCTATATACACTACTTATATATAATTCTACTTAACTATTTACAGCATATTTTTTTTCTTTTTATATTTTTTATTGTTTTTTTTAAAAGCATATTTTCTTTTTTTTTATTTTTTTATACATTTTTTCAACAATTTTCATTATACATGCAAGATACTAACTAATTTTATATTTATTAACTAACTCTAAACAATAATTACACAGACAATTTAATCAATTTGATTCTATATTTACAATTGATATTTGTGACGTATAATATGTAATTTAAATCGTACAAATGAGTAAAAAAAGTTTAAACTCAGCGTGAAGATGAAGGTGGACCGCACACTGCCAAGCCCTTAACTACAGTCAAGGCTTTTTCTAATTCGGCTATACCCCGCGATCCACCAGATCCAAACTTGCCTAGTTTTGCAGGCAATTCTATCTTCGAGTCAACTAGCAATGCTGCAAGAGTTTTACCCTCTGATGTTTTAACTGCCGCAATCCTAGAGATGTTTTCCTTAGATACCTTCCCAGCTTCAAGTTGTTTAATAGCACATAGTAGTGGATGGTATGTGAAAACTTCAGTAAAATGTTCCGATCCTGGTGCTGCACTATAGTACAATGTTCTGTCCCGGGTAACATCTAGTCCTAATGCTATAGCCATCGCACACCTAGGACTGAAGGAAGTTATTTGTTGAGCAGCGTATGCAGCACACATTCCAACTAGTCTGTTCAGTGTGTACTCGTTCTCTTTAATCTCAGCACCTTGTCCTCCCTTTTTTATAAACAATGGTACTTCTGCTGTCATCAGTGCATCTCCAATCTGCAACGTTTGTCCTGGCTGTATTGACCTGAGTTGTTGCCTGATTCTCTTTCCCTGACATAGTATGTTCTCAACTACTTGTACATCAGTTAGGAAAAGGTCATTCTTTCTAAATTTATAGAAATCAGAGCCTTTAAACGTTGCAACAGTGACGCTAGTCTCAAAGGTGTATTGAGCCATTTTTTTCTGAGTTCTCTTTTTTCTTCCTGATTTCCTCCCTTTTATTTCCAAACCACAATCAGTGTCGATCTCTTGCTCAAAGCTACTCAAACTAGGATCGCGCTTTTGTGCAAGTCGTTTGGATCTTCTGGGCTCTATGGTTATAACTGTTTGTGACTGGTTTCTTTAAAATAAATGATAACACAGTTCACTACTTAGCTTCACTGTTGCAACGTTTAAAGGCTCTGATTTCTATAAATTTAGAAAGAATGACCTTTTCCTAACTGATGTACAAGTAGTTGAGAACATACTACGACATACATACGAGCACCGAACCAGCCGCAGCCTGCCTCACTGCACATGTCAAGAAAGAAAAACAATACGAGTTGAAATGCATATGGTGCGAGAAACCTCATGCTAGCACTGAATGCTACAAGATTTCAAAAATGACTATCCAAGAAAGGAATCGGAAAGGAAAATAATAACGAGCTTAGATTCTGAGGAAACTGCTTTGAAATTTATTGAAGAGTCTAAGAGCATAATGCAAGATGCCCAATTTGATTTAAGGCAATGGGTAACATCCCCATTAAAAATAAATGACACGGAGAAGACCGTGATCTCAGTATTGGGATTGTTGTGGGATACAGTTACCGACGAACTTTTGTGTAATTTAGATACATTGCCACATCCATCTCAGTTAGGAAAAATGAACAAGAGAACTGTCTTGTCTTTAACTCAAAAAATCTTTGATCCTGTGGGAATATTAAGCCCTGTGACACTACTCCCAAGATTATTATTACAAGAGATGTGGAATAGGAAAATAACATGGGATGAAAACTTACCCACAGACATAGAATCTCAATTTTGTGACTGGTATGATAACATAAATATATTGGAAAATTACAGAATACCAAGGCGACTATCGAAGGAGGCACTACAAGACTGCACCATCAGCCTGCACCTATTTTGCGACGCGAGCAAGCACGGGTATGCCGCCTGCGTATTTCTAAGAGCTGAAGATAGCCAAGGTAATGTTTCTGTACGATTAATATCTGCCAAGTCCAGAGTATCACCACCAGAAAGAGTAACTATACCGCGCCTCGAGTTATTAGCCGCATTGATTGGCTCAAGGTTGATAAGTATGGTTAGAAAGAAATTACAAACACCGTGCGAAGAATTCTGCTACACGGACTCTGGCATCACGTTATGCTGGATTAAGCGTGAGCTCGCTTGGAACACCTATGTGGGAAATCGTGTGAAAGAGATTCGTCAAAATACTAATATAAATAATTGGTATCACATCCCAGGGACAGACAACTGGGCGGACTTAGCTTCTAGAGGCTGCAACCCTCGGCAAATGATGGAAGCCAGATGGTGGGAAGGCCCGCCGTTTCTACTTCTACAGCCCGACCAATGGCCGAGATCGTCGCTAGTAGTTGATGAAAAAGAAGTCAATAAGGAACTAAAAAAGACTGCATGTATGAATACCTGCTGTGAAAATGGTATGTTACACAATTTCACATATTTCTCAAAGTATTCTAAAATAATAAGAATGTATGCTTGGATACTAAGATTCATCTCCAACACCCGCAACAAAAACTACAAGAAAACTGGAGATATTAAGTATGACGAATATGAAGAAACTGAAAAGAGAATCTTTAAAATAATACAAGAAGAGAATAAAGAATTTATTCAGAAACATACCAAGAGCTTAATAGCATTTTATGATAGTGAAAATTTATTAAGAATTAAAACTAAACTTACACTCACCGATTTTCCAGAGACTGTGAAAACACCTGTGGTCCTACCAGCATCACACATCGTTGTTCGAAAAATGGTACAACAGCGGCATGAACAACTTTTGCATGGTGGTACTAACATAATGATTGCAGACTTACGAAAACGATTCTGGATTATTGGCATCAGAAGACTGGTAAAATCTATCATAGATAAATGTTTAATATGCAAGAGACACCGAGCCAAACCAACTCAAGTATCAACAGCTCCACTACCTATTGAAAGAGTCCAATCAAATGCTGTGTTTGAGACAAGCGGAGTAGATCTAGCTGGACCAATATATTTGCGAGGTGGAGAAAAATGCTGGATTGTGATCTACACGTGCGCCGTATATCGTGCGGTACATTTAGAATTAACACTATCACTATCTACTGAAGCATTTATTAGGACATTTCGCAGATTCATAGCTCGACGAGGACGCGTTAATTTAATGATTTCAGATAATGGAACAAATTTCACAGGGACTAAGAATCTACTGTCCAGCGTCGATTGGGACGAGGTACAGCGCCAGTCAACAATAATGCGAATAAAATGGAGATTGAATGCACCCACAGCAGCATGGTGGGGCGGTTTCTTCGAGCGCCTAATAAAAATTGTAAAAGATATTTTAAGACGTGTTTTAGGTATGTCCTCAATTTCGTACGAAGAGATGGAAACACTACTCTGCGATTGCGAAGCTGTTATTAACGACAGGCCGCTAACATACGTCGACGGTGACGGAGTCGATTCATTGGAGCCATTGAAACCTTCATCCTTCCTACAAACATTACCAAACTCTCAGGTAACTGATATTGATTTATTAGACGCTGGGAGTATTAACAGAAGGTTAAGATATCTACAGAAGCTAAGAGAAGACCTTCGTCAACGCTTTAAGAACGAATATCTCAGTAATTTAGTGCAGAGAGGAAAAGAGAAAGGTGGAAGTATTAAAGTAGGTGAAATAGTACTAGTAGAGTCAGAAGAAAAAAGGGTAAAATGGCCACTAGGATTAGTAACAGAAATTTTTACAGGTAAAGATGGCGTGGAGAGAACAGCAAAGGTGAAAACCTCAACAGGCTACAAAACACGACCTTTTCAACGTCTATATAAATTAGAACTTTCTTCTTCAGAGGTGGAAGGGAGACAGGTGTCAGGAGCTGAGGAAAACGAGACTAATTTAGGTAAAAGGTTTCGCATAATTATAAACCCTAGCAGTACTGTCGCGAACAAGGAATCTACTACAGAGTCTACTGAAACTGTGACGACCCATAGGGAGAATGCTGTGAAAACTACGAAATCGGGAAGGGTAATAAAAATGCCAAGTAGATTTAACATATAAATTGTATTTGTGTGACTAATTTTTCTAATTTCAGATAATTTACCTACCTATCTCAGCTGCTAGAGCATACCCACTCAAAGTCCTTATTTAAATTTTATAATATTGTGTGGTCTGTCATTTCGGTTTGAAACCTTAACTTTAACCTTAATTAACTAATAAATACTTACTTTAACATAGTTTCTGACCTGTACTTTACCTAAATAAAACCTAATAGGTATAATTTAATGAATCAGTTTGCTAATTGTGTAATTTTAGGTTCATTAATTAGCTAATAAATCGAGTATGTAGGTACTACTGTGTATAACAATGATTATATAGGTATATTCTTTGTTTTTTTTCATTGAAATATTGTAACTTGTAAAACATTACATAATATCATTCATTGTATTGTATAAATTCAATGAGAAATCTATGAATCTTGATAGATGGACCGAAGGCGCCATCTGTCGGGATTGTAGAATACTATAATCTTTAATTTTGTTTGAGAACTGCTTATTGTAAGTTCAGATGTTCGGATAAGTAACTATATTTCTAACCTTGCTTTTCTATTTTTGTATTTAAAATAAAATTTCTATTTTTCGGTGTGGAGGATGTTAAATATCCGAATGTCGAATATGTTTGACATTGGCCTTTTAGTAAATTTTGAGAAAAAGTTGATTTAGCTGTCACTGTCAAACAACACATTCATCCTTTTTTTTTACTTGAGAAAAATATACATGGACGATTGTAACCAAAAAAGCCTTCGAATTATTTCCCTGTAATCCTGAAGAATCCTCGAGATTTAGTCTCATTAATAGCTGAGGCGAAAGCTCAACACTTCCATCAATAGAATCGGCTTATTAAGAACAAGGTACAAATTGATGGACCACCTGAAACCACCTCAAAAATTCTTCAGTGATTAAAGTTACGGTTACAATTTTGATAATTTTTAGAGGCAGTCGAAATTTCAATAAAAAGGATTAAAAAAATATAGCTGTAATGGGGCAGTTTTACTGAGTAGATGCTGATTGCATGTAGTTTACGTGGCACGATGGCAGCTGTGGATTCCGATTCGAGGGTTCCGCGTTCGAATCACAGACCGGCGCATTCCCTTTTTAAGGAACGGTGGCCTACCGAGCCGAGTGATGGCTTCCGATTAGACGGCTGCGCGTTCGAGTCACGAGTCCCGGACACGACGTTACGTTTTACCCTCCAGATGGTCGTCCACCTTGCCGTTGTGAGGGGACTCAGTAGCTGAAAGCTAAGAGGCTCACGAGGTGGGAAACCGGGCTTGCCAGGCTTCTAACCCGTAATCCCGCATCAGCGGGCTCGGGGTCCTTTCCGCAAGAAAGGGGCCGCATGGAAGATAACCACTATAAAAAATCACCTCAGCCTCTGGTGGTGAACTCGGTGAGGGAGGGGGCTTTATCACCGGCTTTGGGGACCTCGAGACGGTGGCGTGACCGTGCTGAGGGAGGGGAAACGGAGAGAAATTGTCTATCGGGCAGAGGCGGAGATGATGTTGCACTTTATGTTGGAGAGCTTATTTTTATTGTTTTGTCCTTAATTCGAAGTCTGGTTTTGATTTATTTTTAATTTTCGATAAAGGCTACTTCTTATAATAAGTAATGCGAATAAGCATGCAACACGTTACCTACCGCTGCGCTGTGCAAAATCTACACTTAAATAGACTCTGCTATGATTCTCTTCTGTTCAGCAACAGACTTCCCTGGTCGTCCGTTCAAGTGTAGACTTTTGCTCAGCGATGGGTAGGTAGTCCGAAAAACGCTGACGAAGTCGCGGGCACAGCTAGTGAAAAATAAATGTTTCTCCGTTTTATTTCATTTCGAATAAATATTTTGGAAGCCCTTTAAAAAAAATCTTAATACAAATAATATCGATATTAAGGAAGAAAACTAAATTTTTCATAATTTATTTTGGTATTATGTTTGTATGGAAATGGTAACAGTACCCACCCTCTTAATAATAATAACTTTCATATTGTCTATGTGTAGAGTGTGGCATAGAGTGCCATTAATAAGTAGAAATCCTGAAATTGCTTTTGCGCTATTCGGTCATAGATGGCACTTATTAGAATACCGTAAAATGCAAAAGCTATTTTGAATAGTGTTTTGCTCTGACATTTACATCAGGTACCTATCAAAGACGTTACTTAAGTACGTAAGTGAGGAATCCTAAAAATCGTAACGAACAAAAACCTACCTACATTTTCATAACTTTTCCATAAATCTACAACAGAAGGTTGCGGGGTTCGATTCCCGCCGGTTGCAAGTATTTATGCTTAAAAATAAATATTTGTATCTGGTCTGGGTGTCCCTGTATGTTATATATAATATGTAGGTATGTATTTTCAAAAGAAAAATAACTATAAGTATTACATCCGTGGTCTAGTCACCGTAACACAAGCTTAGTCGCTTACCACGGGGCTAGATGGCGCTGTGTGTTGTTCACAGAGTTTATTTAGGTATTATTTATCTAGCCATTATGCAGGATTTTTGTTTTCAGATTCAGAAGCGACTTTGACGATTTCAAATGTAAAATGCAAATATTCGACGAATCTTTAAGCCTTTGCAAATGCATCGCAGCCGATTTCAAGACCCGTCTCAATTTCATGGAGAAGAGGTTACAGAATTTGGAGAGGAGAGAGGTTTTTATTAGAGTAAGATTTATTATTAGTGGGTACCAATCTATATCTATTCTATACTCCTATACTTACTAATAATATAAAGAAAGATTTGTATTTTGTGTGTGTGTGTGCGTGTGTCTGTATGTTTGTCATGAATAAACTCAAAAATTCAACATTCACCCTGAGTAACATAGGCTACTTTTGATCCCGATAGTCCCACGGGATCGCGAATTATGAGGGTGAAACCGTGGGACGCAGCTTTCCTCTTTATAATATTATTATTAGTATAGATATAGTAGATAGATAAAAGAAAGTCGTGTTAGTTACCTACACTAGTATTTATAATTCATGAACGGCTGAACCGATTTGGCTGAAAATTGGTGGGGAGGTAACATAGAACAAGGTTTTTTTGCCTCTAAGGTGGAACAAAGTTCGCCACGGGCCACGTAAGCTAGTCCAGTTATAAACTGGCGTCAGTGGTAAAGATAAATGCAAAAGGGCGTCGTCGTTGCGTACACGGATTTCTAGTAGTCGAGTGTTTTAGTTCATGCTGTGTATTTCCGCAACTGGCCCTATAACTGGGGCTTTTTGTCGATCTCTGTGGTGCGTCGGGGGAAGACCCGGCTGCAATGCAGAAGGTTGCGGGTTCGATTCCCGCCGGGTGCAGGTATTTATGCTTAAAAGCAAATATTTGTTTCTGGTCTGGGTGTTTTCTATATATGATACATATTTACAATAAACCTAGAAATTAGAAATTAGAAATTGTATTTATTTGCCTGAAGTAGTTTACAATAAGATCTTATAAAATAATATAGCGCCTTACTTCGTCGAAAATTCGACATACAAATATAGTTAAAATAATATTATAATTGTCACAAAACTGCATTTATCCAAAAGTTATTTAAAACTATACTAACTTTTAAACTATTATAATCATAATTCAAGAATGTTTAAAATAAAGTTATTGATTAGTTCACAATAGTCAATAATTATTCGAAGTTACTCTGCAACATGTCAAGATAAGGTAAAATTAAACAAATAAATTCAATTCAATGTCAACAACTATAATAAATAATACAATTTAGCAATCTATAGGAAGTCATTGATTTGATAAAAACATTTTACTACTAACCATGACCTAAGTTTTCTAACAAACTGCTTGTACGGGAGCTCTTTAATGTCAGTAGGTATTTTATTATAAATGTCACCGCACATTGTGATACAATTTTTTTGATACATTACTATTCTAGGTCTTACAGGCAATACGAATCTATTAATGTTTCTCGTGCCCCTAGGAAATATTTCTTTTGCAGTTGTAAATAAATTAGGGTGTAATTTCACAAACTTGGCTGATTCAAATATGTACATACATGCTAAAGTAAGTATATTATATTTCTCAAACAATGGTCTGCAAGACTCCCATGGTGGAATACCAGCTATCGCTCGAATACACTTTTTCTGCGCACGAAAAACTATTTTGATGTCTGTAGAGTTAGTGTATTATATCAGTATTATACCATGGAACTAATAGTTCCGTAGACGGTCACCATTACTTTTAATAGAAAACGCGCAACAACAGCGCAACATGGCGCAAATCAAATACCTAGGCACAAAATTCAGTGCGAGACTTCTTGTCCATATAATTCAGGTCAGTGCTTCCAAATGACTGCTTCCTTTTTTTTTTCTTTCTATTTTGGCCCCGGACTCTCGAGATGCCATTTGTCGAGTTTTATCTGAGTTTACAACACTCTTCTTATTAGTTTTGGCGTCGTACATCTTGTACATCTTGCCAGTATCAAGTATTTTGCATAAAATTAGCCCGATCGGGCTCATAGTTTCAAGTCAGGAGCTATGGTAAAGCTGTGGCAACTTTACCATAACCTTCAAGGGGCTTAGGAGGGAACGACGAAAAGTTCATGTTGAACACTCAATTTTGTTTCCACTACACTTGTGCACATTCACGGAACTTAATTAAATAAGATTCAACTAAAATAACACAATTTAATCGGGTTTACAACATAGTTTAACGAAAATAAAACTGGGGAACGACATGTTGTCTCCGCTTTCCCGCCAAAGACCTCCGACTGCTTCCTTTAGCTTCACTTATAGGTGTAGAACTATCCACTAAAACTAACTTTCCACTTTGTTTCAGAGCCAAAGTAACTATTCGGCAATAATACAGAAAAACAAGAGACTTTCTACAAAATGTATAAAGGAAACAAAGGTAAGTGTATTAATCGTAGGTAGGTTAGGTAGGTATATACAGATAGTGTAAAAGCATTCAATTTCATTGAGTATTAAATTTTTTCTAATATATAAAATTTCCATGTCACAATGTTAGTTACCGTACTCCTCCGAAACGGCGCGACCGATTTTTACCAAATTTTATATTTTATGCGTATTCAGTAGGTCTGAGAATCGGCTACTAAGTATATATAATTTATAAGGCAAAACAACGTTTGCCAGGTCAGCTAGTAATTTTATAAATTTACAATAATCGAAAAATAAGAGGAATTCAAATTTAGTTTTTTTTTCTAGCACTTTTCTAGTAGGGGCAGGCAAAAATCTTTACAAATATACAGCTCTACAATGTAACTTTATTTGACCAAAATAGTTAACGTTTAGCCATTCGTCCCTAGAGCTTAAACTACGCGTGTAAATTTACATTTTTTTTATTACTATTCTAATAAGGAGGAACACTAACTTTTTATCCCGGCAAAGGGCGTTGGTCGACTGATCTTAGATTTGAATTAAGAACTGTCAAACAGGTCTTTTTTACAACTCGGTCGGTCTCAATATCGGTCTCAGACCGAAAGAAAATAAAAACTCGACGTTTTCATTTGTGGGAGACCATCATCAAAAAAAAATCCGAAGATCATCCGACACCAGCGCCATCTGCTCACAGCTTTGCGTGTGCCACCCCATTAGAAAATGAAAAAAATCAAAAGGTAGATGCATAGTCATGCATGACAGATATAGGTTTTATGGCATAAACATATTTGCTCTAATGTCTTTATCCAGGGAGGAAAACGTCGACTACGTTTGTATGAGCCCAAAAAAAGCGGTAGGTAATATTAAAAAGTTGCCATAAGTATTACAAAATTTACCCAATATTCTGGAAATACTAACAATGGCTTTAATTACAGTTTTTCAAATCTAGTTAGGTATTAATGAGGTGGAACACGCAAAGCTGTGAGCAGATGGCGCTCTAGTCGACTGTGCTTTTTTTTAATTTTTGTGGTCTCGTCTGTATTGTGAAGTCAAGTTGGAGTCTTTGTGTTTTCATGAAAAAATATGAATACAAATTATAGGACATTTTTTTTTCATCAAACCTATACATGTGAGTTTCATTAAACCTTCATTAAACCTAAAGTTTCATTAGACCTATCTATGGATAGGTCTTCAAAAATGATATTGAGGTTTCTAATATCATTTTTCTCTAAACTGAATAGTTTGTGCGAGAGACCCTTCCAAAGTAGTAAAATGTTGGTCCCCCCCTGTAACTTCTAAAATAATGGAATGATAAAACTAAAATTACCTTTAGGTACGGAACCCTAAAAAGTACATGATGTACATTACTATGCAAACTTCCAACGAAAATTGGTTTGAACGAGATCTAGTAAGTAGTTTTTTTTTAAACGTCATAAATCGTAAACCGCAATTTACCTTTCAAAACAAAATCTGTTGTATAGATAATTGTACGGAACCCTTCGTGCGCGAGTCCGACTCGCAGTTGACTGGTTTTTTTTATTTAAATATATACGCAAACGTAAATGAAAACGCCGAAAGTTGTAAAAATACTAACTATTTGACAGTTCTTATTTCAAACCTAAGCTCAGTCGATCAACGCCCTCTGCCAGGAAAAAAAGTTAGTGTTCCTCCTCATTATCCATCTGCTAGGTCAATGTTAAACAAATAAAAAACAGACAGCGAAGTCTCAGTAATAGGGTCCCGTTTTTACCCTTTGGGTACGGAACCCTAAAAACGGTAATATCACGTTTATAACCTTGAAATAATAACGACAAAAATACTTTAAAGGGATCTGGATTTTTATAGAGTGGTGTCACGCAACAAAAGAATTGGTCGATAAAAAATGTTACTTACTTAAATTGATAGAAGTCACCTACATTTTTTATCATCATTTTGTTTTTATTATTCATTTCTTGAATAACTATTTGTAGGTAAGTAGGTACCTATACCTATCTTTTGTGATTAATAATAGCTTTGTATTGGTGAAATAATTTTTGAAATCGGTCCAGTTCTTTTGGAGCCTACATTCTCATTAGAGAGACGAACAAATAAATCTTTCCTCTTAACGTTATTTCTTAGTGTTTTCACTTAGGAAATACTTAATGCTTTTTTAAGATTTTAGTAGAGATTCTATAGATAAAGAAAAGTCGTCATATTACCCTGAAAACCCTGAAAAACTGTCGATTAGAAAGAGCAACCTTCGTGAAACTGTAATACGGCACCGATGACGTAAATATTGACATTTCTACCCAACCTTGTATTAACTGAATAATAAATACTGCATAAAGTGATCCATATTCATAAGTATCGTGTTTATTTGTATACACGACTAGCTGCGTCCCGCGGTTTCACCCGCGTAAGTCCCGATCCCGTGTGAATATCGGGATCAAAAGTAGCCTATTTTTTGGCGAAACTAGAATTTTTGAAATCGGTCCAGTAGTTTTTGAGTTTATTCATAACAAACATACAGACGCGCACACATACACAAATCTTACCTCTCTATTATATTAGTATCTAACTTCTAATATATAAAATTTCCATGTCACAGTGTTAGTTACCGTACTCCTCCGAAACGGCTTGGCCGATTTTTATGAGATTTTGTATACGTATTCAGTAGGTCTGAGAATCGGCTACTATCTATAATTTATAAGGCAAAACAACGTTTGCCGGGTCAGCTAGTAGAAGTATAAATATAGATAGATGAGCGCTTGTCTGCTATGTGTTTCCGACCAGCCAACTAAGACAAGTCGGAGGTGAGGAACGGTGACTTCCCCTGGAGCACTCGGGAAGCCGCGGGGTCGCTACTCCCCGACACCTCGCCATTCCACGCGCGCAAGTGCCGATCCCGCGGCAATTAAAAACCCTTTCTTATCGGATCGGATGCCCGCATCATTAATTACTCTCTCCAAATTTCAGCTCTCTACTATGAGCGGTTTAGGCTGTGCGTTGATCAGTCAGTCAGGACAAAGCATTTTGTAGATATGAATGTATTTTTTCCTCTAAAACATAATATTTCTAAGAAATATCTAATATTTATGTATAAAATTTCCATGTCACAATGTTAGTTACCATACTCCTCCGAAACGGCTTCAGCGATCTCCACCAAACTCCACATACGCATTCAGTAGGTCTGAGAATCGGCTACTATCTATAATTTATAGGGCAATACAACGTTTGCCGGGTCAGCTAGTATTATATGAAATAGACAAAGCGACAAAGCAAATTCGAATTATAATAAAAACCCAACTTTTTAACTAGACCCTTCGTCACAAAAAAATAATTCGCGCTTAGGTATCAAATGAATTTGGTTCCTTAAATTACCTACATTTAAAGTTTTTGCTCTGTGACGGAAAATTTATCGGATTACAATAAAAGATTTTTGCTGTATTAACTGTAAAAAGTAATAGGTATGACCACGAAACATGGCCGCGACCTTGAAGACTATTCTGTAACTAAATCGTGTAGATGCCGTGTAGCTCCTACACGGTTCTATAGTCATTTTACGTCTTTTAATTTTCTAGCGCGATAGGTAAGTAGTCATCATTACTGAAACAAAAGGTCATTAGAATTACAGAAACAACAACAAAACCGGGTCAAGTGCGTGTCGGACTCGCGCACGAATGGATCGGTACCACTATCACAATTGGGTACGGAACCCTAAAATGAACACTGGTACAACCAATTCGTGAACGCAACGTCAACGTTAAAATTTATTTTACCCCCAGTCTGATATATAATTCATCACTAGATGGCGCTAGTGGTAAAAATACATCGCGGTATCATTGCGTATTATCGTGAAAAATCACATTTGTTCTATAGGACACCTTACATGTTTATTTTATTTTGTTTTCAGTATTTGTTGTTTAAGAAAGCATCCTCTTGTGCTCTTGCGAGTAAGGCCTCATAGTGACGTGGTAGTTCAGTAGTCGCGGGTTCGAATCCCGCCGGATACTAGAGTTTTGAAAGCATTTTTTTCCAAAAAGCAGTAATTAGGTACTTGTACCTCAGGAAATGACCCCTTTTTAGGGTTCCGTTCACAAAGGGTAAAAACGGGACCCTATTACTGAGACTCCGCTGTCCATCTGTCTGTTACCAGACAGATAGATTTTTAATAGATACTACTACTAGCTGCGTCCCGCGGTTTCACCCGAGTAGGTTCCGATCCCGTGGGAATATTGGGATCAAAAGTAGCTTATGTTACTCCTCGATAATGTAGCTTTCTTTTGGCTAGTCTCTTTATAATATTAGTGTAGATTTAGACATTCTACATCTACACTAATATTATAAAGAGGGCAGATTTGTATTTTTGTGTGTGTGTGTGTCGTGTTTGTAATGTAATAAATAACTCAAGAACTACTGGACCGATTTCAAAAATTCTTTTACCAAATAATAAATAAATTCTGTGAACAACACACAGCGCCATCTAGCCCCGTGGTAAGCGACTAAGCTTGTGTTACGGTGACTAGCCAAAAGAAAGCTACATTACATAAAGTATACTTAGATAATATATTTGGTAGCATGACTTACATTCACGGTTGCATGTTTGTTTACCATTTTCGCGTCGTCGATCGTAATCGATTGCCAATACCTACTGATTTAAATCTGGTATTTAATATTAATACATTGTACTAGGCATGGAAATTATTGCTATTTTTAAATAGCTGTGATTGTTACCAAGCTATTTTTGAATCACAGTGTTAGTGCGACTGCTATTGTGCTATTGTGTTATTTTTCACTTATTATAAATTATCTATAACAAAAAAATAACAGATTAAAAGTAGCTGTCAATTATTTTTAACAATTATAATATTCAATCACGGTCTGTTATTTGTGCTATTGGTAATTATTTTTCACATTGTGATTATTCGATGATTTCAATGAACTTTCCCTCATACTTTAACAGGCTTGGGACTGTCAATGTATTTGATCTTGAAATGAAATATTAATTAATATTACAGTACGAAACAAAACTCGACATAGAGACGCTGAAAATAAGGAACAATTTAATTTGGCCGCGAAACAAAATAATGGCGCTCTCTGTTATTCTGTTATGTGATTGTGATTATTTTGGGAAATGTTACTAAAAATAGCTCTTTAAAAAATAACACTAACAGTTATTACGATTATTTATAGCATCTGTGATTGGTGATTTTTAAATAACACTGTTATTTATAGTGTGATCGATCAGCTATTTATACCATGCCTACATTGTACATACGAGTACCTAGATGGTATAGGTACAATGTGTTTACTTAGTCAAGCTTCATGCTTCATTCAAATCTAATTTGAGATTTTTGTTAAGGGCCCTATACTGAAAAACTGAAAATCCATGTCGGGCGCATCGAAAATTGTTGATTATTTCATGACGGAATGTCGTAGAACGGCTAAAATGTCGATAAGCTTCAATACATTTCGACATATTTGTATGGAAACTGCACTAAAATATCGGAAACAATGTCACCTACAATCTGTGCACAAAAAAAAGTTCTACGACATTCCGTCATGAAATAATCAACAATTCTCGATGAGCCCGACAGGGATTTTCAGTTTCAAGGTCGTTGGCGTTGATACTTCTCTTAAGAGGTATGAAGAAAAGAGTAGGTAGACTGTCCCCTTAAATATCATAAAGATAATTTACTTTGTCAAGAATTTCGTATACAAAGGTGTTTACAATAACTGTCATAAAAAGTAATAAAGAATAAAGTAATAAAGAAATACTCCCTTAATTTAAGATTAGGCAAATCTAAGCATAAATTACGTATGAATACAATTGAGTTAAAATTAAGAGGATCGTCTCCATTCTCTTTCTCCATACAAACGTAGTTTAAATTTTCCTCCCTGGATAAAGACATTAGAGCAAATATGTTTATGCCATAAAACCTATATCTGTCATGGCGATGCTCTACCTTTTTTTTTAATTAAAATAATAATAAAAAATAATAAAACGAAAAAAAATAAAATGGTAGATGCATAGTCATGACAGATATAAGTTTTATGGCATAAACATATTTGCTCTAATGTCTTTATCCAGGGAGGAAAATTTTAACTACGTTTTTATGGAGAAAGAGAATGGGGACTTAAGTACCGATCCCGTGGGAACTATCGGATCTAAGTGGTACTTGTACTACTACATAATCCCCCTCTACTAAGTTTTGTCACGTTTGTCTCTGTCTGCCAACTTTGAAACTTCATGAGCTTGGAATGAGCTTGGAATCGCAGTGTGACAGTACGTGTTCACATGACAACGGTTCCACATACGACTGAGGCTAGTGCGTCAGCTGACGCAGTTTTATCATCTCATTTGCCATGTCTAAGTGTACCGTATCTGCCCTTATTTGTTTTTATCTAAGATTTTAGGTAATTACCTATCTAATCAACGTCCATATTGGCAAATATCAACACGTATTCATTGTCAGATTAAAGTGTAATGCTTTGATAAACATGGTTTATTATACGCATCGTATTTCATGTATTTTCCTCTATACAGGTAGGTATATAGGTATTGTAGGTGGGTACGTAAACATATATATCAGAATGTCTTGCTTGCCAATATAAACTACCTAGGTACAATTTATTTACGTAGATAATAATACTGATCGAGTGTATTTCTTAGCAAATCAACAATACAAACAATACAATACAATATTTATTTATTATTATGAAACTTATTAAACATTTCCCAAATTACATAATAAATCAGTTCCACACTAAGCGCAGCTTGTATCGCAGTAACCGAGATACCAATATAATAATGAAGATGACATTTAATAATTATTCATATAAATATATACCTCGCAAAGTAAATCACAAAGTAAGTTGTAATAATAGTCTAGGCACCGCACCGGCGACGTACTGAAACCGTATCCTATGTAGAGGGCGTCATATAGCTAGGGCATGCAATATCGGAAGGTTTTCAATCCCGGGGCGATATCGATATTAAGAACTCAATCCCGGGATCCCGGGATTGATACTGGGATTTTAAAAATCGTTAAAAAGGCGAATTTATTACAATAAAAATGTGTTAAATATAAAATATTTAATATATTTAAGACTCTAGTGGTTTCATTACGTAAATAAGTTACCCCGAGGGCCGTCCACCCCATCATTTTGGAAATATGGCGGACAAATAGCCTAAACCCGAAAGTGTCTAAACTTTCGCGGCAAATTCTAGGCGCACCACTAAAATGATGTTAGCAGAAAATTTTTGCATGAGAGCTTGTATAAAAAATACTTGTCTTAAAAATTGCAATGAATCACGTAACTTTCATTGTTTTAAACATTTTACCAATTCCCTACGCTTCTAAATCTTTACAGATCTCTTCCTCAGGGGTAGACTAATTTGGGTTTAATTTTAATAGTTCCATTCAATCATTCCATGAGGAAAAATATAGCTAAAAACCTTAATTTATACCCAAATATTAAATTGCTCAAATCTCGATATCGGATCACTCAATCCCGGGATTATAATATCGAACTTTTGCGTCCGAGATCCCGGGATTACGATATCCCGGGATCCCGGGATTCATGCCCTACATATAGCGAATCTAGCAAAAGCCCGCTGTTTCACCCGCTAAGTCCCGATCCCGCGGGATTTTCCAAAAACCCTTTCTTAGTGGATGCTTACACATCACAAAGAACACACCCTCTAAATTTCATATCTCTAGAAGCAGCGGTTTGGGCTCTGCGTTCATTTAGTGAAAATTTAATCTATTATCTATTATTATCTATTTATTATTACTATTATAAAGCGGAAGAGTTTGTTTGTTTTTTTGTTTGTTTGTTTGTTTGAACGCGCTAATCTCAGGAACCACTGGTCCGATTTGAAAAATTCTTTCGGCGTTGGATAGTCCATTTATTGAGGAAGGCTATAGGAAGGCTATTTGATCCCGATATTCCCACGGGATCGGGACTTATGCGGGTAAAACCGCGGGGAGCTGCTAGTTTTCTATATAGGCACCTACCTATAGTTGAAGGACTTTAGAGTTAACTCCCGAGGGTGTTATAAATTTAAGTCCTGAGCGAAGCGAGGGATCGAGTTATGTACCTACCTAGAGTCCCGAGTGAAGAATGGGATTCACGACTTCTGTGAAAAATCGACTTCTGCGCCATTTTAGATTTTAGATTCGTCATGTTTTTCAACTAATCTGCCGGCCACTGTACAGTCTTTAATAAAGAGGTGAAAACTTTACTTTACACACCTGAGAAAATATTAGGGTCCCGTTTTTACCCTTTGGGTACGGAACCCTAAAAAAAAGACTAAAAATTTCCTACACTGTACCATCTAAAAGATATTGCCAGTTAAATAATACGGTTAGACGCCTCAAGGTTTTTTTAAATTCATTTTCCTTAAAAATAAAAATAAAATAAATTGCTTGACATAATGTTCTTGTTCGCAGACGAGGCTTCTTTGTTTGTATTATCTTTTTTTAGTAATTTTCCTGTTAAGCGTAGTAAAACGCAAGTAAACTGGTAAGATTGTGGTTACCTATCAAAGTCAAAGTCAAATATATTTATTAACTAGCTGCGCCCCGCGGTTTCACCCGCGTAAGTCCCGATCCCGCGGGAATTACGGGATAAAAAGCAGCCTATGTGTTATTCTAGGTGTCCAGCTATCTATATTCCAAGTTTCATCGCAATCGGTTCAGTAGTTTTTGCGTGAAAGAGTAACAAACATCCTCACAAAGTTTCACATTTATAATATTAGTAGGATTTAGAACGATGTCTATGTTACATGAACCTTTAGAAATGTCGAGATTTTACTGTGGTTTCGGAACGCGCCCTCCGATGAGAAGAAACCACAAGAAACTCATGGTTTTTTTTTATAATTGTAGAAAATGAAAAGAAAACATTTGCGATTGTGAAATCGCTGTCAAAAACGAAGTTCATTTGAAATTAGCTACGCCTAAGACGTACGTGATACTTAATATAGGTACTTACTACAACCAAATCTAACCGAACAAATTACTTAGAGGGCGCCCATAAATTACTTGAGATGTTTAAGGGGGGGAGGGGGTCGAGTCAAATCTCATCTAATCTTACGTTGGTGAGAGGGAGGGTCTCGGCAAATATCACGCAATTTTTTTTCTGATTGAAACAAAAAAAAATTATACTATTTTGGTCCATTTAATCCAGATTGTACGTAGGTACACACTGAAAAAAAAATTCTGCTACCGGAGCTGTATTTTACTGCTCCAGTAACTGAACACACTCTACAGTTTGTTAGTTCGTTATTGCAACCGTCTATTAGAATTTTTCTTTTCTTTTTACAATAACAATCCAACGCGTTTACGTAAGAAACCCACATTTTGAAAAATCTCACGTGAGATTAGAGGATGGGGGAGGAGGTTGAATAAAATGGGTTAGTATCAGACGGTCTAAAACGCAAGTCGTCGTATGCGGCAACTTGTCTTAAAATTATGTGGACTAATTTGCAACTAGTCTTTAATGTAAAGTCGTCTATGAAGCAACTCGACATAATTGTCTTTTGTCTACTGCTCTGTTATCAATACAACATAAATGCAATTTGCCTAAAAAGATAGGTCGCCTATGAAGCAGCTCGTCTATGTTATAATTTGCCTACATATCAAAGTGACAAAATATCAACTCGTCATTATTCATATCACAGTACACCTAAGGAATAATTGACAATAATTGTGATGTTATTCAAATGACGTCCATTTCATAACATAAGTGGCCAGTATCTTTCAGATAACAAACCTCTTTTGTGTACTACTTGTCTACGGGCTGTTTTCCGCAATTAGGAGGAACACTAACTTTTTATCCCGGCAGAGAGCGCGAGTCGATTAATCTTAGGTTTGAATTAAGAACTGTCAAACATGTGTTTTTTACAACTCTCGGCGCCAAATTGGCCATATCGGTCTGAGACCGAAAGAATTAAAAAAACTCGGCGTTTCCATTGGTGGAGGACCATCATAGAAAAAAAAAAGATCATCCGATGCCAGCGCCTCTGCAAACAGCTTTGCGCGTGGCACCCCATTAGACCTCTCTAGTTGGGTCCCTTTTTTATCACCAAGGGTGACGAGTTGCAACAAAGACTAGGTGCTATGTTAACAAGATGCGAATTTGTCCAGGTCATGTTAAGGCGATTAGCTATGGCGACAGTTTACTTTTCGGACAAAATGCTAAGTTGTCCGCATGATTTATGTAGAGTTGCTTCATAGACGACTTTACATTAAAGACTAGTTGCAAATTAGTCCACATGATTTTAAGACAAGTTGCCGCATACGACGACTTGCGTTTTAGACCGTCTGATACTAACCCAATAAAATCTCACGACATCTCACCAGGGGGGGAGGGAGGGACAGAAATTTTCAAAAAACACCTCACGTAATTTATGGACGCCCTTAGGTACAATCCGGCTGATTTTGACGTTATTCTGCTCCGGTCTGCCAATTTCAATACACGAGCACTTCCATATTTTTTTCACGTGGCCAGGTTGGGACATTGTTGTTGTGTATTGGAGCCTTACTTTCGCTGGCTTAGTGCCCTGAAGTTGATCGTGGCCTCCGACACTAAGAGACGCCATCTTGAGCCACTTGTGGCTTTTTCTTCGGTTTTTTGAAGGGCAACTAGCAGGTTCCATTGCACTAGGTCATTTTAGCGGTATCTAACGGCCTGAGGTTACTCCATATACTTACTACGCTTTTTAGGGTTCCGTACCTAAAGGTAAAAACGGGACCCTATTACTGAGACTTCGCTGTCTGTCTGTCTGTCTGTCTGTCTGTCTGTCCGTCCGTCCGTCCGTCCGTCCGTCCGTCCGTCCGTCCGTCTGTCCGTCCGTCTGTCCGTCTGTCACCAGGCTGTATCTCATGAACCATAATAGCTAGAAGGTTGAAATTTTCACAGAAGATGTATTTCGGTTGCCGCTACAACAACAAATACTAAAAACAAAATAAAACAATTATTTAAAAGGGGCTCCCATACAACAAACGTGTTTCAGAAATAACAAGGAGTTTAGTACAATGTGAGGTCGCTTCTGATTGGTCAGGACAAATCGAGTTGGTCATGGAATTCAAAATGGCTGCCCTATCTTTTTCTTTGTGCCAAGGTTTTTTTTTTTTTTATGAGTGATTCGGTCGTTTGATGGGAGTAAGAATCGAAGATAAATATTTCATATTTTCCTATAAAATTGCCCCCTTTTATTTAACCGCTCGTTCCTCCACCTCCATTGTCTCAATGAAGCCTAGGCAGCGAATTCTTGCTGATTTCGTTTCGTCGATTTTGTGATCAATAATCAAAATTAGCCAAGAGGGGCCTATATTAACAACTTACCTACCTACGCATTCCACCCGGCCCCTGTTCGATGCAAATATTAAATTTATAAATATTTTCATACGTATATATTTTAAACTTTTTAAACTAACAAGTTTGGAACTCATTTTCTTCTTCTTTCTTCTAATATATAAAATTTCCATGTCACAATGTTAGTTACCGTACTTCTCCGAAACGGCGCGACCGATTTTTACCAAATTTTATATGCGTATTCAGTAGGTCTGAGAATCGGCTACTATCTATCTATACTAATATTATAAAGAGGTAACGTTGGTAACATGTATGTAGGTGAATTGTAAATATGTAAATTGGGGGTAATCTCCGAAACTACTAGACCGATTTAAAAAAATATTTTACCATTAGAAAGCTACATTCACCGTGAGTAACATAGGCTACTTTTGATCCCGTTATTCCCACAAGATCGGGACTTATAATTTATAAGGCAAAACAACGTTTGCCGGGTCAGCTAGTAATTTTATATTTTCCCGGGCCTTGATCACGTGATTTTTAGTTTTCTTACCTTACATGGTTTCAACCATGTTCCATTGGTATTAACCATGTTCCATTGGTTGAAACGTCTTGGTAAGAAAAGTAAAAATCACGGGAAATATAAAATTATGCGGTGTATTTAATTTGATCTGTTATTTGCCAAGCTGGATTACCTTAGCAGATAATCTAGCATGCCTTATAAAGGATTACCTACCATAAAAGGTGGACTGACCTAGACCTAGGTACAAGTTTTATCTGGCTCACCGACCAAGCTAGACACACAGTACACATAAGGAAAGGTGTAGGTGTTCCTTAGGTGTACTGTGCTAGACAGGTGGAAAAACCACACGAATAGGTAGGTTACCTCTAAATAGAAAGTTTAGTTTAATTTCGTTGGGTTTTTTAAGGGTTCTGTTCCCAAAGGGTAACCCTTTTACTAAGACCCCACTATCCGTCATGCATGTCTGTCACCAGGCTGTATTTCATGAACGGTGATAGCTAGACAGTTGACGTGATTTTTTTGTCTATAATAGGTACGGAACTTTTCTTTTTTCTTGACTTAGCCACTTTTTTGGGTGTAGTAGGTTTTCTAATTCTATCCTCTTTATAATATTACGCAGCGTACTACATGGACGATTGGATGCGAACGCGATTGCGAAGCGATCCGATCCGGTGCGGTGCGGAAACAACAAACAGTCGATAGCTATTTAAGTGTCCTACGTAGGATTACCAGATCTCCGGATTTGTCCTGAGATCTCAGGATTTTTGGACATTTCTCAGGATTGCGGGCGGATTTCGCAAATCTCTTAAAATCTCAGGATTTTTAGAAATTTCAACAAAAAACCTTAAGTTGTTTTTAAAGATTTTTTTTATTAAAGTTAAACGAACTAAAAAAATAATCATCCCTTCGTAATAAATTGTACAATTACAATTAACACTTATTTATCTAATTAGGGGTACTAAATTAGATAAATAAGTGTTAATTTCTTAATCATAATACTTAATCAGTTTCATCTTACTTAATACCAATTTGGTATCTTCTTATTCTTAGATTATTCTTTGGTTATAATTGCACAATTAAAATTAACACCTATTTATAACGCTACAACCCCCGCCCGCTTTGAGTGCGATATGCAACGTGTAAACTACACTTACCGGCACGGAAAGTGGCACAAAGTTGAAAATTTTGGACTTTGGTCGGCCATATTATCGGTTTTTTTTTTCAGGAACTAAGGTACTTGCGGGTAACAAGAGCCGCTGTCTAATACGGGCCACTAATTGAAAAACACACTTCTAACAGTTTTAATAGATTCCTCTCACGCACATATCTAAAGGACCCATAGGAGAGCTAACATGCGCGCTCGCACCTTCGCGCGGTCCGCCATCTTGTCAGTCGCAACGATTCAATCGAACGACCCGGACGGCATCACTCGAAATTAAAAATAATATGTGCTGAAACGCTTAAATTGTGCCTAAAATATATTGCTTTTCGAATAACTCATAAATACAACGTTGAATGTACATTTCTGTTTACTAATCAGGGTAAATGTAGTGATTTTATTAATAACTGACAGTTTTAAGTTGAAATCTTTAAATTAACATTAAGGTCTAACAAAGGCCACATTTGAGGCGGGTAAAAAGAGCCGGCCGAAATACTCGCCTAATTTAAAAACTTTAAAATAGACGAGTATTTCTAGTTGTCTCAGTTCTATTTTTTATATTTATCTACGCGTACACGTTTTCAGGATTAAAAAATGGAACCTCCGCCTAAAAAACGTCGTGCCCTTTGGTCACTGCAACAGTTAGAAGCTGCAATGACTGATGTTAATGAAGGAGTCTTGTCACAGCGTGCTGCAGCCGCTAGGTATTCTATTCCCAGGAGAACTTTAGTCAATCATCTAAAAGCATATTTCACAAAAAAAACCTTGTCTTGTAGGGAATCTCATATCCTTTCATAAGTCTAACAAGAGCCAAGTTGTTTTTTTTTGTAATTTTATTGTTTAATAACGTTATTGCTGTTTCAGATTTATATAATGTTGCGTATACTTATTTAATAAATGTGATTATTTAGTGGGTATAGTACTGAAAAAAGCTATTTAAAACATATTTTTGTAAGGACAGTTTAATAAGGTCCAGTGTCTGTTTTATCTTTAACTACTTACAGTAAAATCGTTATTTATGACTAAATAGTAGTATAAGCTAATGTAAACTAAAAAAATATCTATTTCGTGTTGATTGTTATTAAAATCTTTAACTATTTGAAGTGGTCCTTTTTAGAACACTATGGTTTAATAAGAGCCACAGAGAGGTTTTTTAAAAAGCTTAATTTTGATGACAATAGTGCAACAAAACAATTAATTGTATTGTTTTTTCAGATTGTCAATAAAGCAAGAACGTTATGTAATAACTTGTTTTAGTGGTTTCCTCTATTTGTAATAAATATTTAAGTTTAATTTAAGGTGGCCCTTCTTTACCGCAAGTACCTTATTCTCATCTTTGGGCCACTTTCCGTGCCGGTGAGTGTAGATCCGCAGTGTATAAACACGATAATTTACAAGTTATATTCAAATTGTAAATAAGTATGGGAAAAAATCAAAGTGTAAAAAATCTCAGGATTTTTCTGTGGAAATCAGGACTTTTCTCAGGACTTTTGTTTTTTTCATCTGGTAACCCTAGTCCTACGTGACCAAATGCACGTAAAGTGCGATGCTACGCGATTCTCGACTGTTCCTGTCACCGCATCGGATCGGATCGCGTTCGCATCCGATCGCCCACGTAGGACGCTGTGTTAGTAGGTACAGGATAAGAAGTATAGATTAGTTAAGTTATTGGAATCATTAGATGTGTGCCACGTTTTTTCTATTTAAATTTAAATTTTACCCATAACAGCGTAGATTTAGGTATATTTAAAAATCACGTCCCCGGATACTTTAGGACGTGTAATAATGATGAAATTTTGCTTAGAATTTGGTAACACCTTTTTGAAATATAATTAGCCACAAATACCTAAACACATTTTCTTGAACTCTGATATTAAGGAAGTTAGTATTATTAGTAGGTAGGTATATTTTGTAAACAACTTCAGTGGCGCGTCGGGGGAAGGCCCGACTGCAATGCAGGAGGTTGCGGGTTCGATTCCCGTCGGGTGCAAGTATTTATGCTTATAAAATAAATATTTATATCTGGTCTGGGTGTATTCTATCATAATAATTATGTATGTATTTAAAAAAAAAGGTATGATATGTAGTGTAGTAGGTATATCCGTTGTCTAGTACCCATAGTACAGGCCTAGTGCTTAGTTTGAGGCTAGATTGCGCTGTGTGTAACGTCGTGCAATTTTTATTTATTAAAAAAAAACAACTGCCATGCACAACCGGGAAAAATCGATTCGGAATTTCCCATTTTGATGTCGATATTTTATTTCAACGTGTGGTGTTTTACGGATTCCGGTTCGGAAATTTTCGATCGTCTGTAGCCGTGTAGCTGCTCGTATACCTACCTACCTACTTGTAGGTTTATTTTATAGGTTTGTCCGAAGATATCTGAAAATAATAATTGACTTTCCCATTAAATTTTTATTAAAAAAACTATTGTCGCTCGTGACGAAGTTCAGGGAGGTTAAACTTATATAAAAAACCTAACACAGTGCTATGTTACGATTTCTACCCATTCAATCCCCCGCGATATAAAACTTTATAAACATCACTAATGCGTTGTAGCAAGAAAATCATAAAAATAAGACTAGCAAGAAATTATAACTACGCGTCAAGCTACGCAGCAGTACACTTATAAACTGATTATAAATAATTTGAGTAAAATCAACATAATTATTATGAATCATCCTTCTGTTTATTTTCACGTCTAAACTTAGTTATTAAACCATCCAATATGTTACTATTCAATCATGTTTGTACGAAATATCTGCAAAGTACTTCGTATCTCTGTGACGTTACATTTTGCCGGGGTAATGTGACGTGATGTACAGTACACGTCACACAGGGGTTGGTGCTGCCACTTCTTTCGCACTCGTGCGATTTCGTATCATTCGTCCCTTTCGTGCGGAATAGTGTACCTTATCGAATTTCTGCTTGCCTCTCTGTCTCAGTATGTATTTTTAAACCGTTTTGTGCGCATGTGTTCGTGTCGGAGCAATTTTCGTAATATTTTATCATCGAAACATTTTAAAATAAAATACTATTTGTTTTCTAAAGGATTGAAAACGTAATTATGGCAAAGGTAATTATGATTTATAGGTTTATTTGGACATGATGTGGTTTTTAACTGTTTCTTTTTTGCAAAAAATATTGTTTTCGCTCATCACATCAGCGGGTGACGTATCTACCTTAGTTCAAAGATAAATTATTCATATTATTATTACATACAATCTGTCTATAACAGGATTTTTGTTGGTGGTACTTATTGAACTGCTTTAAAAATCAACTAAAACCGCAAATACCTTTCAATTATTTATTGCAATTGAAACGCTTAGCAGTTGTACAAATATGTACCTACGTAATTTGATTGAAAACACAGTAATACGTTTCACTTAGTAAATTACTTACAGGAAAGTTATGTCTTACACTCAATAAATAACAATATAGATTATCCTCAAGTTTACCACTGCAGTTTCGCACCAGCTATGGAGAAAATATTGAAATCTATGGCAACATTTTATGTCAAAATCGATAATATAAATTGTCACAAGAAGAGAAAAAAAAACTGTCATAATTTTCGGCGAAAAGTGGTTTAATTTTTGTTTATCTAGTCATTTGTTGTGATTATAATGTCTCAATCAATTAAATATCTATTAAAACAAGCTGGATTTAGCTATAGGAAACTTTTCAATAAGAACCGGGGACCGTGCTGGGTAAGTTCCGCTCATAATTAGTGAAAATTAACATCCGTCTAATTACTTGAAATTTCATTCACGTATTTCTTTGAATTTTTGTGTAAATACAAATGTTTACGGATAGGAAATGGCCTTAACGTTATCTCTAAACAATTTAGTGACTGCATTGTGTATTTTAATGCGTTTTTCAAGGTTGTTTCTTATGTTTTTTTTACGATGTTTTTAAGCTAAGTTTTCTGTTTGTTACTATGATCATTTTTATTTTTAACAAACTATTGTTTGTTTGATTTTAATTCCGTGCTTAAAGTTACCTACCTATATAGAAACAAACGAAATACTCCCTCAGATAAAATTGTTAAAATTCAGCCATTATTTAGTTTTTATTGAATAAATAAATAAAATGATGTGTAAATCACATCAATCATTCATCATCAAATCAAAAAAATAAAATAAAAACAAAAAAAACGTCTTTTTGCCGCCCACTGGTCTCTTCCGTGTTCCAATATGTGGACCGGTGCAGCCACTAAAGATGACAATTCGGATCTTATTCCACGACCGTCTTCCTTCTTCTAAATAAGCATGTTACATCTTAGACCATATCATTACTTACCATCAGCCGAGATAGTGGTCAAACGCTCATGTATTGCGAACAGAAAGATGTCCAAGTACTTATCGTCATATTCCGTTTCGTTTTTCCATTCAGTAGTAACAAATATACTTATTTACTTGCAAACTTCACATTAATAATATTAATAGGATTACATAGATCATATACATTCTAGGTAGAGTGTAGGTACAGATATCTCTTATCAACTTAGGTATAGTAACATATAACAGGTATGTGTTTTATACTATACTAGCAGCTCCCCGCGGTTTCACCCGCATAAGTCCCGATCCCGTGGGAAAATAGGGATCAAAAGTAGCCTAAAGCCTTCCTCAATAAATGGACTATCCAACCCCGAAAGAATTTTTCAAATCGGACCAGTGGCTGCTGAGATTAGCGCGTTCAAACAAACAAAAAAACAAACAAACTCTTCCGCTTTATAATAGTAATAGATAGATTGGCCATTCATAAACGAACTTAAGGGGACAGTCTACCTACTCTTTCTCCATACAAATGTAGTCGACTGTTTCCTCCCTGGATAAAGACATTAGAGCAAATATGTTTGTTTATGCCATAAAACCTATATCTGCTATGACCCTACCTTTTTCGTTTTTTTCATTTTCTAATTAGAACAGGAATAAAATTCAGAAAATATAGAAAGTGAAAAAAATCAAAGCGTAGGGGCATGGTCATGGCTAATATAGGACTTATTGCATAAACATATTTTTTCTAATATCTTTAACCAGGGAGGAAACAGTTTACTATGTTTGTAAAGTGTGTATGGAAAAAAGAGTAGGTAGACTGTCCTCTTATTGGGAAATCCTTGCCCATTCTATTCCAAAACCTATTCTTTTCTCTATACAAACATTCGACTCGCACTTGGCCAGTTTTTAATTGTAAGTAGACTATGATTTGACACATCTCTCTGAAGAAAAAATGTCAATTACAAGGAACCAAAACGTCTAAAATATAGTCTGAAATTAAAAAAACGTATAGTTGTAATTAAATTCATTTTTCGGTTTTAAGCATTGTTTAAGCAATGCCCAATGTTTCGAGACCTTTGCAGGTCTCATCTTCGGGATTGAGTGATAAAAGTATCTTGAAAGTGAATCCTGATGAAGAGACCTTTTAGCATTGAAACAATGCAAAGTAATAAACGTCACGTAATTAAAACCGAAAAATGAGTTTAATTTTAATCCAACATCATGAAACAGAAGAAAAATAAATAGTTTTCTAGTTCTCGTAAAAAGTTCCATGGCAACAGATGGTTCTCGAAAGTTCTACTAGAGATGGGCCGACTAGTGGTTCTGCCGACTAGCAGACTAGCCGACTAGTCGGTTCCAAAATTGCCGACTAGTCGGCCGACTAGTCGGCAATGCAGATCATTATAATTCCGGGATATTTGGGTTAATAATGATCACTCGGTGATTGTTGCTATTTTTGGATAAATTTGCACTTCGAAAGCTATAGTAAAACTTCCAAAAAATAGTTGAAATAAAAATAAAAGTTGGAAAAAAAAAAATGGAGCTGAGGCATAGTCATGACATTTTAGATGTTAAGATGATTGTATGTAAGCTATGACGTGTTTTGTTTACGTTTTTTTGACTACCCACCTTCTAAACTGTACTTCTAATTAAAGAAATATTGATATTATTGCATGTTTGTTACTTGACGACTAGTCGGCACCTGCCGACTAGTCGCTTAAACTGCCGTCTAGTCGTCGACTAGTCGGCCCATCTCTAGTTCTCACTATTACCATCAATAGTTTATTGTTTTGCAATTGAGTTGATACTAAGATGTCACCTCAGGATGTCAATCATCGTATTGTTCGAACCATTTGTAATTAATTATTTAGAATGGAAATGGAAAAACAATCCAACTACAATCTGGACCCATCCAGTAAAACTGCCTGACTTCAGAGTACATAACAGACTACCAGCGTCCCGCGGTTTCACCCGCGTAAGGCTCGATCCCGCGGGACTTTCTAAAATCCCTTTATTAGCAGATACCTACACATCACAAAAAACCCATTCTTCAAATTTCATGTCTTCATGTTAAACCAATGGTCCCATCAGTTTGTGCTCTGCATTGATATATAGATCTGTCAGGACTTTGAATTTTGTATATATAGATATAAGATAAGTTGGTGGCACCTACATAATGTAGTTGATGCTTTTTTGAAGCTGGTTTGTAAGTCATCCTTTTTAGTGTACTTTTCACTACGTACCACTAAATCAACAAAATTGTAGCCATAACTTTAATAATTGAGGAGTTTTCTGATGAGAAGGTGGTTCCAGGTGCTTCATCAATCCCTAACCAGGAGCACAAGGTCCGATTCTACTAGTAAAATTCCAAAAGTAAGCAATTTATTACTTTCTGTGAAACTATTCTACTTATCACTCCGAAGATCCTAGTCAGATCCTCATCAAATTTAAAAAGGATCTACTTGGGACTCTCACCTTCCAAATAAAAAAATAATAATCAAAATCGGTTTATAAACGAAGTTATCTGCAAATAGATATAAAAAAATGGTCGAAATTGAGAACCTCCTACTTTTTTTGAAGTCTTTGTTATCCCGTTAATTTGCCCCACTATAGCGCGCTGCCTCCCCTTAGAGATGTTAGGCAGTAAAACGCCACGGGAGCCTAATCCGGATCGACGAATAACCCATGCCTTCAGACCGTGGTGAGTCCTAGGACATGTCGTTTCCTCACGATGTTTTCCTTCACCGTAAGAGCGATTTTCTATTGTGTTTCTAGGACCAGCGGCTTGGGCTGTGTATTGATATATATGTTATAGGCAATGTGTATAATGCAGGCATTCTATACATTTCCTAGGTATTGTATAGAATGCCGGGGTCGTCCAGGCAATGTGTGAAATGATATTGAATGTTCAAACTATTTAACACTTTACCTAGGAAATGTATGGAATACCTAGGCATTGTATAGAATGCCGGTTGACGCATAGGTAATGTATGTAACGTGGTTTTTTGCGTAGACAGCGTTTCGATTTTTATACATCACGCCTTTTTTATTTACAGAATAAGGCGCTTTGGCGACCGCTGCCAAGGCACGCTCGCTTCGCTCGCTCGCCAAAGCGCTGCGTGTAATCATGTTCTAACATTAACCTAACCTAACCAAGTCGGGGTGCTCCGTTTAGTTTTTCCGTGCTTTAGATAGTTAGATAGCTATTAGCAGGGGCTTTGGGGGGGTACGTATTCAAATAGGTATTTAATATTAAAATATTTACAGTTAAAATCCCGATGCTATCTAACCATCTAAAGAGACTAACTATCTAAAGAGCGGTGTTGGTCTAGTGGTAGATACCGCGACTTTCATTCCGAAGGTCGTGGTTTCGAATCCAGGCCGACCGTGCACCAATGTCTTTTTCTTTAAGAAAAATTTAAGTGCGCTATTAACATCGCTCTTACGGTGAAGGAAAACATCGTGAGGAAACCGACATGTCCTAGGATAAACCACGGTCCGAAGGCATGGGATATTCGCCAATGCGGGGCAGGCTCCCGTGGCGTCTTAAGCCCTCTAAGAAATCACGTACATTGCCAATTGTGAGGCTAAGTGCGGAAAAGGCTCAGCGAAACTAACTAACTAACTATCTAAAGCACGGAAAATCTAAACGGAGCACCCCGACTTGGTTAGGTTAGGTTAATGTTAAAACATGATTACACGCAGCCTTATTCTGTAAATAAAAAAAGGCGTGATGTATAAAAATCGCTCTGTATATGAAATAAATGTTAATAATGTTTTTATATATAGTATTAGGCGCTTCGGCGACCGCTGCCGTCGTTCATTATACACATTGCCTGATGCGCTTCGGGCATTTTATACAATACCTAGGCAATGTATGAAATGAATCGTATTATACACACAGGTTAATGTTAAAACATGATTACACGCAGCCTTATTCTGTAAATAAAAAAAGGCGTGATGTATAAAAATCGCTCTGTATATGAAATAAATGTTAATAATGTTTTTATATATAGTATTAGGCGCTTCGGCGACCGCTGCCGTCGTTCATTATACACATTGCCTGATGCGCTTCGGGCATTTTATACAATACCTAGGCAATGTATGAAATGAATCGTATTATACACATTGCCTGAACGTTTTAGGCAATGTATACAATGGCTAGGCATTCTATACAATGCCGGATTATACACATTGCCTATAACATTTACATAGTTCAGTCATTAAGTCAGTCAGAACTCAGACAGCACTTTGAAGTGAGATGTCAATGTGGCCAGAGCAGAATTTTATTTGTAAATAGATAAAGAGTTAGAAATGAAAACATTTTAATAAGTAAGTCGGTAGAAATACAGAAACTAAATATTTATCAAATAGTTTTCAAAATAAACATTAATTAAGATAGTAGAGTAGGTATTTATTTAAACAAAATGCTTATGTTTTTAGTGTTCCGCTATCTGTCCGTCTGTCACCAGGGTCGGTATTACGCTCCGCAATCGTGTTTCAATAGTGTGTCGATAGAATATTAATCGTCATATTTGACGTGTATTTGACACATTTGGCAGTTTCCTATGTTAACTATTCTATCGACACACCACTGCGACACCACTGAGACACCACTGAGATGCCACTGATGGAGTCTCGATTGTTGTCAAAACTCTAATGACAGGATGGATTTTTAACAGACTTGACAGACAGATAGACAGAGAAGGTTGGTAACCATGGTTCTGTCTGAGACACCATTACGATACTATTGAAGTGTACCAAAGAACATAGGCGGTCTTGATATCACCCAACAAAAACGTCTAAAAATGAGTGTATAACGAATGAATTTCAATATTTTTTTGTGATTTTTGACACTAATAGTTTATTCAAAAGGACGAACGTTTTTAAAATAAAAAAATAAGTTATTATTACTATTACTTCAACTTCCGATGCACCATATTTAGACTGTAACTTTTTTTTTTTTTCTTTTTTGGCCCCGGACTCTCGAGATGCCATTTGTCGAGATACTGAAACTTAATGTCAAAACAACTTAATTATGTAATGCTGTTATTGTAATTGCGTGTAACGTCTATATTTTAATCACGTATGTATTTTATTTTCTAATATCAAAAAACACGCAACTGTTTTTTTAATTCCTCATTAATCCAACATGGCGACAACGGCCGAGAAGGCTATTTTAAAATACTCTTATCTTTTTAACTTCGGTGATTTACGGTGTTTTAGTTAGTTTTATGTATTCTGGGACTTCTGTAGATTCTTCTAGTATTTTTTTTATATCTAGACGCCTAAGTTTTAAATTGATAAAAACGTTGTTTGGCGACCTGCCATTGTTCTTTGTCACAGTCTCGATATAATGGCAATAGTGTGTCGATATAATCGTAATAGTATTGTCATCTTGTGTCATTTAGTGTAATACCGGTCCAGGTTGCATCTCATGAACCGTAATACCTAGACAGCCGATTTTACAGATGATGTATTTCTGTTGCCGCTTTAACAACAAATACTAAAAACGAAATAAAATAAAAAATAAAGTTAATTAAGGCTTTCATACAACAAACCTTATGTTTTTGTGATAATAGTACGGAATCCTTTGTTCGTGAGTCCGACTAGCACTTGGCCGGTTTTTTTAATCGCGGAACTAGGAATATTGTGACGAAGTATTGTTATCATATCTTCCGGGATTGCAATACCTTATTGAAGTTAAATGAATGCTATTTTTCAATAAAAAATATCTAGAATCTCATTCTTATCTGATTTTACATTTATAATACTAACCATGCGAGGGTTGTATGATTAATATCCGTGTTAACCGAGTGAGGGCACCACCGACACAAAATATAAATTCCATCATGTAGCGCCATCTTTACAACAACGATTACAGTCAAAGGCTTCGATCATATATAACCTACATAGATGCACGGTCGCCGCTCTAGAAATGGAGCCGTCAAAACAAGGCATACTTCAGCCGATATGCCTTGTTTCGCTGTCAGCCGTGCATAAGTGTTTTACAACCTTATTGCCCAGTGATTAAGGTTTACATTAAACTGTACTATGTCCGTATAAGTAAGCATTGAAGTAGTGCCGATTTTTGATTTCGATGCTGTATGGGACCGTGTATCTATAGTTTATATATGATCGAAGGTCAAAGGACCCATTAAGAAGAAAGTCTACCTACTCTTTCTCCCATACAAACGTAGTCGACTGTTTCCTCCCTGGATAAAGACATTAGAGCAAATATGTTTATGCCATATTTGTTTTTTATATTTTATTACTATTCTACCTAGAAAATGAAAAAAAAAACAAATCGCAGGGGCATAGTCATGACAGATATAGGTTTTATGGCATAAACATATTTGCTCTAATGTCTTTATCCAGGGAAGAAACAGTCGACTACGTTTGTATGGTTGTCAGGTGTTTGTCGTTTTTCTGACTTGGTTTTATTGCACAGTTGTTAAAATTAAAGACATTTTTCGTTTTGATTCGCGTGGTGTTTATTACTTTTAGCATTGTTACAACGCTCAACGTTTAGAGACCTTTCCAGGTCCCTTCTTCAGGATTGGCATATTTGTTAGTTGACGAATAGTTAGCACCTACCGAATGAAAGCTGCCGACTAGTCGGCTTTTCCGACTAATGACCCCATTACTATTGTGATTTTACTACGGATTTTTTTTATCATATTAACAGTTAATATTCTAAGCCAGGGGTTCCCTAACTTATTTGAGTCGCGCCCCCCTTTCGACCATAAAAAAAATCAAAATAAGTATTTTTATTGCTCATTAAATTTTTCCAGTCATACAAAAGGTATTTGGTCACTGTCAGCCTAGAGGCTGATATTGGCCGACTGCGGAAACAATATTAAACATTGGTCGTATAGAGCCGTCTGGAATGCATTCTCTCAGCGATCGCAAATATTTACTGCACAGTGACCCGCGCCCCCCTTGAAATATGAATGCGCCCCCCCCCCCCTGGGAGGCGGGCCCCCTCTGGGGGGCGCCCCCCGTTAGGGAACCGCTGTTCTAAGCGAATATTTATTTTATCAATTGTCCTTAAAATTATCGATAAAAATTACTACTCGACCCACTTGCGTTGAGCCATTTAAGTATAGTACCTAGGTACTTAAAATTTATCTTTATGTTCATACAAGAGTTTGTACAAGCTTACCTAACGAGCGAGAACGAACTACATCTTAACGCCCGCAGCAATGCTAATTTCAAGTTTACTAGACACTTAACAATATTGTACAACTAGTTGCGCCCCGCGGTTTCACCCGCGTAAGTCCCGATCCCGCGGGAATTACGGGATAAAAAGTAACCTATGTGTTATTCTAGGTGTCCAGCTATCTATATTCCAAGTTTCATAGCAATCGGTTCAGTAGTTTTTGCGTGAAAGAGTAATAAACACCCAAACATCCATACAAACTTTCACATTTATAATATTAGTAGGATAGGATGTACAGAATTTCCTTTTCGGCAAGAGAATATTTGTGATAGGGGACTCTGGCCTTCCTCTGAGGTGAGACGTAGGCATAGATAATGCGTCTTAAATATGTTATACAATATTCAATCTTATAAATCACATATCAATCAATCAACACTGAAAGAATTTTTCAAATCGGACCAGCGGTTCCTGAGATTAGCGCGTTCAAACAAACAAACAAACTCTTCAGCTTTATACTATTAGTAGTATAGATGTAAGTATGTATTTTTAGGGTTATCTCTGAAACCACTGAACCGATTTCAAAAATTCTTTCACCAATAGAAAGCTACATTATCGAGGAGTGACATAGACTTTTGATTCCGATATTCCCACAAGATCGTTCCTTACGCGGCTGATATTGCGGGACTGCTATAATGAATATACATCAATGTTTTAAACTGAGCCCTCTCTTTTTGTTGTAGAAACTCCAAATGTGCGGCAATGAGAATGAGATGCGGGAGGTGGCAGCCAAAATATGTAAGAATTACCTCCACGGTGCGTGGAAGACTGTGGAAGCCACTTCTTTGGATTTCAAAAGAATCAGGTCAGTTATTGATTTTCTTTTCGCGATGTTTTGGATAGAAATCAAATAAAATGATTGGTCAACGGTTTAGGTATTCTATCCGTTGTCTAGTCACCGTAACACAAGCTTAGTAGCATACCACGGGGCTAGATGGCGCTGTTGTTTTTTTTATTTAAACTTATTTTTCCAGTTTTAATCGCGTTGGTTTTATTATATTTACGCCCGAGACGTTTCGACCTCAGACGTTGATAAAATTTGTAAACTTACCTACCTATAAAATGTCCAGACTGACCTATAATATATCAAAACGCAGAGCCCAAACCGCTACTGGTCTAAAAAAGGGTATTTCGAAATTCCAAACCTAAGGGGAAGGGAGTGGGGGAAAATGGGCGTCCGTTTTGTATGAAACTTTATTCTTCATAAAAAACAGATCGATTCTTAAGAGGATCGTCTCCATTCTCTTTCTCCATACAAACGTAGTTTAAATTTTCCTCCCTGGATAAATACATTGGAGCAAATATGTTTATGCCATAAAACTTATATCTGTCATGCATGACTATGCATCTACCTTTTTATTTTTTATTATTATTTTAATTAGAAAATAAAAATAAATAAAAAGGTAGATGCATTGTCATGACAGATATAGGTTTTAAGGCATAAACATATTTGCTCTAATGTCTTTATCCAGGGAGGAAAATTTAAACTACGTTTGTATGGAGAAAGAGAATGGAGACTATCCTCTTAATCGGAAGACATGTAAATTGGTAGAAATACAGTAGAGGTTGGGTTAATCCTAATACTATACCAAACTTATATTATTTCTTTCCTAATCAATCAAAGTACATTATGTACTGTTGTTATCTATGTAATTAATTACTGTGGTAGTAACAAAAAGCCTATTAAAAATGAATCAAATAGCTTGTTGTAGTTGTATTGATAAATAAAATTATATATTTAATTTTTTAGAACCGAACATAACCAGTTTTATTTTGATTTTGTCTATAAATTGATTTAATTAATTATCTATCTTTATTAGTATTATCATCGTCAAACCATGATTTACTATGCCAAAATCATGGTTTAAACCTTAAAACTCATTTTATAATAACTATGAAAGAGTCCTCCTAGCTAGATGAAATTACAAATCGCCCCTAAGCCTCTACACAACGCCCCCATTTTTACCCGACTGCGCGACGCAAAGAAGGGTTATGTGTTTATTGTTCTAGGTATCTTACCGACCCCCTTTAGGCCTGCCGCGCCCACAAGAGGGGCATTATCGCCACTTTGGAAACCCCTGGACTATACCAAGGCCCATAGATGGATTTAAGATCTTCGATTTATTTTTAAAATATAGTTACGTTTTTATTCGATGCTGTTACATTTTCTTGGCCAGATAATATATTTTATCTGTAGATTAAAAAATCAGCACTAAAACAAATATAGGTCGATGGAAACATACCTACAATAGATAATAATATTTACTATTACTTATGTAGGTAGGTACAGTCTGATATTGTAGTCTGATATATGATAGACATTTACAATACTATGTACACACACTATATTGTACATAGATAAGATAACACATAGACTTGTAGATACGTCATCTAGGTAATTGTAGAGTTAAAATTTATTTAACCACTAGCGCCATCTAGTGATAAACTAGCGCCAGTGGTATAGCATTTGTCTTAAGATCAATGCAAATGGTCCAGTGTTTATGTCATGTAGTTCTGTAGCCACTATAACAATAAATAAGAACAAAATAAAACATTTTTTTTAGGAGGGTTCTCAAACAACAAACATGATTTTTGGCGAAAACACGCAACGATACCGCGATGTATTTTGACCACTAGCGCCATCTAGTGATGGTCTGATCGACTTAACGTTCGCTTTGCGTTTACGTATTGGTTGGTGTTTATTTTAGGGTTCCGTACCCAATTCCCTGTCTCATCCGAGCGATGTTCCCGGTTGCATCCCTCTCGGGAGCCCTGGGTCCGCTAAACCCCAAATATTTCTAATATAGGGTTCCGTACCCAATTGCGATAGTGAAACGGAACCTTTCGTGCGCGAGTCCAACTCGCCCTTTGCCGGTTATTTTACTTATTTTTATTCATTCATGTTTTCAGTGGTGGCCTGTCAAACTTTCTCTACTACGTTGCGTTACCAGATGACTACGTGAGTCAACCGAAAGACAACCTCGATTCGCCGGAAGGGTTCCTCGAAAGCAGGACTGCGCTCTTAAGGCGGGACTCTATGAGCATACCGGATGAACCTAGAAAGGTGAGAACAGTGGCGGCCTTAGGGGGTGGCGAACGGGGCAATCGCCCGGGGCCTCGCTCTCGCAGGGGCCTTGCGCAACAATCCAAACAAATTTATAAACACAATAATCTAACAAATGTAGCTCAATCGTTAGATATTTTGTGCTTTAATAAAAAAAAAGCTGCGTACCTATAAATAAATAATAAATATTGCACGACGTTACACATAGCGCAATCTAGCCCTAAACTAAGCACTAGGCTTGTACTATGGGTACTAGACAACGGATATACTACATATCATTCTTTTTTTTTGTTAGTACTACTTAGTTAGTTTGTTTTTACTACCTAGTACTACTTATGTCGTATTGTTATGTTTGTTATAGTTGTCACACGATTAAACCTACATATTTGGATAGAGGAGACCTAAATGAATAGAAAATAGAAAATGTTCTAACAGGGGTTCCCAAAGTGGGCGATAACGCCCCCTTGTGGGCGCTGCAGGCCTAAAGGGGAGCCAAACCTACTTCCGAATCACAAACTTTTCACGAAGTTCTAGGGCCTCGCAAAGACCTGCCGCCTAGGGCCTCGCAATGGGTAAGGCCGCCGCTGGGTGAGAATGATCCTCAATTTTACAGACCAAGGCAATCTACCTATTTCATAACTCCCGATTCCGTGGCAATATCGGAATGAATAGCCTATGTAACTCACTGATAATGTAGCTTTCTATATGCAAAGAATTTTTGAAATCGGTCTAGTATTAGCACATATTTTGTTTATGTAATAGTATTAATATTATATTTCCAGGTATTATTGAGAATCTACGGTCAAGTCCACGGCGAGCGCGCGATGGATGCAATAGTCACAGAGTCTGTGATATTCACTCTGCTATCCGAAAGGCGGTTGGGACCGAAACTTTACGGCGTATTTTCTGGGGGACGTATCGAAGAGTATATACCTGTAAGTATTTGCCACACACTGACTCACCTAACTGACTCACTTTAATACAATCACTGAATCACTTTAATACAATTACTGACTTACTCTAACATTCCCTCTGACTCGCGATGGACCTAACTGACTCACTAGCCTCAGTCGTATGTGTAACCGTTGCCGCGTGAGCACGTGCTGTCACACTGCGATATTTTTTTTGACATCCATAAGAATGCCTTTTTGCTTATTTACAAATGTCTGAATCAAATGTTTTAAAATACAATAATTTTATGAAAATGCATGTAGGTGTTTCTTGCTCATTTTTCGAATACGCAATGTTAGAATATACCGTATCTACTATTTTTGTTTTCATCTAAGTTTGGCTGCCCGACTTTAGATAAGTCGGTGGCACTGTAGGTATGTGGGTTAGGTTAGTTTATGCTTTTTTGAAGTCGCTTTTTTTTTAAATATTTTTTTAAGCATAGATACTTGTTCCCGGCGGGACTCTGTTGTTGACTCTGATTCACCTAATTGACTTACTTTAACACAATCACTGACTCATTACCCAGTGGTTGTCAATTCGTTCCAAATTTACTTAAAATCATTTTTAAAATATTATTTTTATTTTCCAGGCAAGACCACTGCTAACAAAAGAACTGGCGGAACCAGCTTTATCAATGAAGATTGCCGAGAAAATGGCCGCCATCCATTCTATGGACATACCACTATCGAAGGAACCGAGTTGGCTGTGGAAGTGTATGGGCAAATGGATGAAAACCGTTCGGGATGAACGGTTGAACGGAACTGTTAAGACTAATGTAAGTTCACTCACTCACTTACTACGGGGCCTTATGATCCAGTCATTATAGTAAGTTCACCTCGGAATTCGAGATACCCAGCTGTAAGTCTGTAAATACTTGTATATTGACACCCTAAAAGTTGTCTCAAAACCTACATATGGTAGGGTGTGCGCAACTATTAAATTTCAAGGTCAAAGGTCACAAAAATCGGTTTTTGCGATTTTTTTGTAAACATCTCATTTCCTATGGGTTTTTTGCTATTTGTATTTATTATCAATATTGTAGAATACAAAATTCTCTACAAATTTAGTTAAAAAAAAATTGGTATTAAGGGGTATTAAGCCGACAGGGGTTTGTTCTAGAGGTCTAGGCGAACAACTTTTGTTCTACGGAAATTAGAACTTTTTTTTTCGAAATATTGAAGTTGTATCACTGAAAAAAAAAACAGCTGTTTTTTGTAAATAAAGGCAATGAATGTTAAGATTGTAGTGATCCAAACTAAACAAAAGGGCACCATAAGGTCAATGACCTTAGACTCCAAAAAACAGCTGATTTTCATGCAAACTTTAAACTCAAAATTTTCGAAAACTACTTGGAATTTCCAAAAGTCGTAGAACAAAAGTTGTTTGCCTAGACCTCTAGAATAAACCCCTTTCGGCTTAATACCCCTTAATACCTTAATTTTTTTTTTATTGAAGAAAATTTGTAGAGTTTTGTATTCTACAATATTGATAATAAATACAAATAGTAGCAAAAAACCCATAGGAAATGAGATATTTATAAAAAAAGCGCAAAAAAACGATTTTTGTGACCTTTGACCTTGAAATTTCATCGTTGCGCACACCCTACCATATGTAGGTTTTGAGACAACTTTTAGGGTGTCAATTTACAAGTATTTACAGACTTACAGCTGGGTATCTCGAATTCCGAGATTCTTACCTAATTTAAGCTTAAATGACTGGATCATTAGGCTTTACGGCTTTAGTAAATACAAAGTACTTTTTTCGATTTTTTTTAGTTTAAAAAACTGTTTAAAATTCATAGTTACATTTTTCCCTCGCGACCAAGACCATTGTATGTAACATGGTTGAAACGTCGAGGTAAGAAAATAAATAATAATATGCGATAAAGACCCGGGAAAATGTAAAACGTATGATAACAAATCGTGTGAATTTAAAAAGTTTACTGTTTTAAATTTTCTGAGACTTGGAGGTTATTCACCTTAAATTGTCCTTATATTTAGTTTGGACTTTATTTAGCTGCGTCCCTAGATTCCACCCGCGTAAGTCCCGATCCCGTGGGATTATCGGGATCAAAAGTAGCCTATGTTAGTCAGGGTGAATGTAGCTTTCTAATGGTGAAAGAATTTTTGAAAACGATCCAGTAGTTTTTGAGTTTATTCATTACAAACATACAAAAATACTAATCTTTCCTCTTTATAATTTTAGTGTAGATTTATATCTCAAAGAAGTCACCCCGCCATGATTACACATTACCTGTTTCAGAGCGTAGAAGAGGAGCATATTGTACGACAACTGAAAACTATAGATTTTGAGAAGGAAATCGAATGGTTGAAGAAATATATAGCCACAGTGGAGTCGCCTTGTGTCTTCTGTCATAATGATATGCAGGAAGGTAAGTGGTTTTTTAAGTTTTTGATAGATACGTGGGTGTTCTGAGGCATTAAGCCGAAAGGGATTTGTTCTATAGGTCTAGGCGAACAACTTTTGTTCTACGACTTTTGGAAATTCGAACGTTTTTTTTCGAAAATTAGAAGATGTTTCACTGAAAAAAAACAGCTGTTTTTGTAAATAAAGGCAATTAATGTTGAGATTGTAGTGGTCCAAACTAAATAAAAGAGCACCTTAAGGCCAATGACCTCAAACTCTAAAAAAACAGCTGATTTTAATGCAAACTTTAAACTCAAAATTTTCGAAAACTACTGCGATTTTCCAAAAGTTGTAAAACAAAAGTTGCTCGCCTAGGCGTCTAAAACAACCCCCTTTCGGCTTAATACCCCCTTCTCGGAACACCGTGTATACGTGGGTGTTCCGAGGTAGATAAATATACCCCCCGTTGTGCGTCCACCTTGTCCCCCCGTTGTGCGTCCACCTTGTCCCCCCGTTGTGCGTCCACCTTGTCCCCCCGTTGTGCGTCCACCTTGTCGTGGTGGGGCGGCTCAGTAGCTGCCCGGCAAAGCAAGCCAGTTTTGTCGGACAGTGAAGCGAAGAGGCGCGCTAGGTAGGTACACTTCACACACATCCATACACTGTCAACAACTCACACATTCGAACACGGCTCGTCCTAGCTGATAAGCTTTTATTATCGGTTTGGCCGAGCCACACACAATTCACGCAGACATACACGCATTATTTACACACACACAACACAATAACTAAACATATTATTGGAATAGGTACACACGAAGCTGTAGATCAGCAAACAAAAGATAAACATGCAAGCGAAATGTAAAAGCACTACCCAGGTGGGTCCCGATTGCAACGCGATCGGGGAATCCCACCCCGCTTTGGCGGGCAGCCCCCAACGTATTCTGGGGGGGGCAACAAATCGCTTTGGTGTTGATGGGGGTCTGTTGGTGGAGCAGGAGAATGGGGGGGAACTTGGTGAGCAAACCGTAGGGGAAACTAGGGGGGCGATTGAAGGGGATATTGGGGGGGACACTGGAGGAGAGATAGGAAATAGTGAGAGTAGGTATTTTCTTCGAAGCTCTACTAGGCATTATAGTAAAAGCCCTCATAGAAGTGAGAGCTTGGACAGGAGCTTAGAATGGGATGATGAAGGTACTCTTTGGATTCGTCCCACTCTCAATGAATTGGGGGACAGTGACAGTAACAGTGAACGACCTGGGTCACCTTTTTTGGCAGCTGGTCAAAAACGACCCACCGAAGATCCTATGAGGCCAGAGTCTTCTTGCTCCTCAACAAGGAATACATCGCTTGTGGGCGGCAAAAGGCAGTTGGAGTTAGACGCAGGAGAGGACAGTGCCCGAACGCGGAATCCATTTAAAATGCCCACCTCAAAGAGAGGTGGAGTTGTGCTTAGCTCTTCAAGGGCAACTGAGTTTACGAAGGACAATGACGAGACACCCCGGCCTCAAAGAAAAGGCCGACGGCGAACTAAATTGGCCCAAGAGGGGTCAACCCTGGAGTACTCAAAGCAACCTGAGCAGGCCAACGGTGATGCGAGCGATCATCAGACCTCATCCTCCGAATCCAGCGTAACATCGGCTGCCTACAGCAAAACAGATCACAAATCTGCGCCGTTGCTGCGGAAAATGGCCAAAAAGGCAATCAACGTGGTCAATACTATTGCCAAAACGGCAAATAATTTGAGTGGCGGGCATGTACACCAATTGAGAGAGGCGACTGAAGTTCTGGCGGAGGCAGTCACAAAACTTGGCACGAACAGCATTAACACGGAAACAGTGAAGCTAAGCCATGATAATGAGATTCTACGTAAGAAAATGCTGTTGCTAGAGAAAGAAATGGCTGATCTTCGAAACCAGCTCAGAATCATGACTGAGCTCAGATCCGATCAGCCATCAGAAGCAGTGGTAGCTGCTTCACGCATAGAGGTGGCCAACGATCTGCCGGAGGTCACATTCGGCGGCAGAGCTGTCGTGCAGTCGAAACTGATACCGGTGCCAGGAGAGAACACTGCCTCGGCTAAGCAGTCAAAGCGGAGCCGAGTACAAACACCAGGAGCAGCCGTCTCTGAGAGGGAGGAATGGGCAAGAACGATCATGGAGCAAGTAGGTTTTATGATTGAGTCTAAACTAGACGGGATTAGGGACCGCCTGCTGCCAGAGAAGCAGCTCCGTCCCTCACTGGCATCTGATCGCAGAAGAGAGGCCTCTGGAATCGCTGATATTTCCACAGCGACAGTACCCTCTGGTTCTCAACAACTTGAGACTTCAGAAACAAGGAGGAAAAGGAGAAAGAAGACGTCACTCGCAACTCGGGAGGCAACTCAACTCCAAACTCAACCTAACGAGCAGCGTACAGCTATAGAGAGCGGAACATTGATCCAAAGAACGTGGTCAGATGTGGCAGCGCAGGGAAAGAGGACTTTGAAGTCGTCGTCCGCTGCGCCCGCCGTGCAACCGAAGAAGCACACCCTTCAAGTCCCCAAGACGGCGGCTCTGATTCTTACACTTCATCCGAGCGCAGAAGAAAAGGGCGGCACCTACAAGGATGTGATGAAGAAGGCCAGAGAAAGCGTGGATATCAGAGCCCTCGGCATTTCATCTGTCGAGTTTCACAATGCAGCTACTGGAGCCCGAAAACTTGAGATCTCTGGCCCTGACTGCAGTTCCAAGGCAGACCTTCTCGCGGAGACCCTTAAGGGAGTTTTTGGGCAGGATGTAATTGTCTCCAGACCCATTAAGACTGCAGACCTGCGAGTGTCTGGTCTGGATGATTCGTCATCTGCTCAGGAAGTGGCTGCTGCCCTGGCTGCTGCAGGGGATGTTTCGGTCGAAGCCATACAAGTTGGAGAGATTCGACGTGGCCCTACAGGCCTACGAACGATTTGGGCTCGTTGTCCTGTGGTAGCTGCTAAAAAGGTCTCCGAGTTGGGCAGGCTGACGGTGGGGTGGGTGATGACCAGGGTTAAACTCCTTGAGCCCAGGCCATTCCTTTGCTACCGGTGCTTGGAGCCAGGCCATACAGGTAAGTGCTGCACAAGCCCGGCAGGAGCCGAGACAAGCGGCCTTTGTTTCCGATGGAGCAAGCCCGGACATCGAGCTGCCCAGTGCTCTGCAGAGCCACACTGTGCAATTTGTGCGAAGAAGGGTGAGGCCGCCACGCACACAGTTGGCTCTACCGGCTGTTCGGTGGCCAAAAAGAAGCCCGGCGGTCGGACATCGGCTAGGAGGTCCCTTCCAAGACACCAATAATGGTTAATGTCAGAGTATTGCAAACCAATATCAACCACTGCCGAACGGCCCAGGATCTTCTGATCCAAAGCGCTTCGGAGTGGTTGATATCTGTGGTGGTAGTGTGCGAGCCTCTTACGCTACAGCATAATGTTACCTGGATAGCGGACACAACTGGCTGGGTAGCTATGACGTCGAGAAGCGCAGTAGGGTCACCACCTTTTGTGCTGGTTGCAAAGGGTCAGGGCTACGTTGCAGCGCTTCGGGAGGACGTGCTCTATATCGGTTGTTACTTCTCGCCTAATAGACGTCGAGAACACTTCCAAGCCTTCCTCCGCGAGTTGGACAATCTCATTTGTCGGCACCGCTCTCACCCTGTGGTGGTTATGGGTGACTTTAATGCTAAGTCTGCTGCGTGGGGATCACGAGTTACAGAAGCGCAAGGTCGAGACTTAGAGGACTGGGCGAGGAACCTGAATCTCGTGATCCTGAACCGAGGCACGGTACCTACTTACTTGCGTACGGTGGAATGGCGATTCCATCGTTGACCTTACGTTAGCCAGCCCTTGTATCGCCGCCCGTATTACGGACTGGAGGGTCCTTGGAGAAGTGGAAACGGCCTCGGATCACAACTATATCCGTTTCACAGTCTCAGCCCAGACCTCAGGTTCCTCGGTCCCTGTGCCGCCTCGCGGTGGGGGTCCCCGGTGGACCCTAAGTCGTCTGGATCGCGATTTAGCTGCAGAAGCGTCCTTGGTGGAGTCGTGGCCAACGTTTCATCAAGATTTGACGGATGAAAGGATCAATGTAGACTCGGAAGCCGAATGGTTTCGGGGGGCGATGACTCGCATATGTGACGCATCGATGCCCCGCACCGGACTCCAACCTCCAAAACGTCGAGTGTACTGGTGGAACGCCAACATCGCTGAAATCCGTCGAGCTTGCGTGGTGGCGAGACGCCAGTACACTCGTCACCGTAGGAGGAGTCGCCGACTCTCGTACGACAGCGACCGTGAGGCCATACTGTACGAATCGTATAGAGCGGCTAGACTGGAGCTGAAGATAGCCATCATCAACGCCAAAAAACAGGCAAGGGAGAAAATGTTGGAGACGCTGAACCAAGATCCGTGGGGACGACCGTATCGTATGGTCCGGGGCAAGCTGCGCCCATATGCCCCTCCCTTGACTCAGAGCCTCCAACCTCAATTGGTTGATAGGGTGGTAAACAGCCTATTTCCTGCCAGAGGTGAACACGTCGCACCCTCCATGCTCTCTACAGAGGACTTGATTGTAACGGAGCAGTCTGAAGTGGGCCTGACTACTGTAACGACTGTAGAACTTAAAATGGCGGTCCTCAAAATGAAGGCCAAGAATACAGCGCCTGGTTTGGACGGTATTCCAGGAAAAGTTTTGGCCATTGCTCTGGAGGCTTTAGGGTCTCGATTTTTGAGGTTAATCAGTGCGTGCCTTGAGCAGGGCCAATTCCCACATATCTGGAGGATGGGGAAATTGGTCCTCCTCAAGAAAGAAGGTCGGCCAGCCGATTCGCCGTCTGCGTACCGCCCCATCGTGCTGCTCGATGAGGCGTGCAAACTTCTCGAACGAGTCGTAGCTGCACGCCTCGTAGCACACTTGGGAAGGGACGGTCCGGACTTGGCTGATCAACAATTCGGCTTTCGCAGAGACCGCTCAACGGTCCATGCGATACTGAGGGTGAAAGCGCTGGTGGAGGAGGCAGTTGCTCAGGGGGAGGTCGTCTTGGCGGTGTCCTTAGACATCGCCAATGCCTTTAACACCCTCCCCTGGAGTGTCGTCAGGGAGGCACTTCGGTTCCACCGAGTGCCTCTCTACCTTTACCGCGTGATTTGCGCATACCTTAGAAACCGTTGGGTGGTTTACCCTGCGCACGAGGATCAGATGGGTCGACGGGAGGTAACATGCGGTGTTCCACAGGGGTCAGTCCTCGGACCACTCCTGTGGAACATCGGATACGACTACGTTCTCCGTGGACGGAACCTTCCGGGTGTGGGCGTTGTCTGCTACGCAGACGACACGCTAGTAACCGCCCGGGGGAGTTGCTATATCACTGCAGCTGCTTTAGCTTCTGTGGGGGTCGAGGACGTGGTCTCTCGTATCCAAAGTTTGGGTTTGGAGGTAGCCCTGGAAAAATGCGAGGCCATCATTTTTCATGGTTCTAGCTACGTGGCACCACGTAGAGCGGTCATAGACGTGTGTGGCGTGAGAATCGCAGTAAAACCCTCGTTGAGATACCTGGGCCTAATGTTGGACGAGACCTGGGATTTTACGGGTCACTTCGAAAACCTTGCGCCGAAGATAGAGAGGTCAGCTGGGGCTCTCTGTAGCTTATTGCCGAATGTGGGAGGGCCAGCAATAACGTGTCGTAAGCTATATGCAGGTATCATAAGATCAATGGCTATGTATGGTAGCCCTGTGTGGGCAGACACCCTCACGAGCCGGAGCAAAGCAATACTGCGCAAGTCGCAACGCCTTATGGCCGTGAGAGTGATACGCGGTTACCGTACGGTGTCATACGAGGCCGGGTGTGCATTAGCGGGAGTTCTGCCATGGGACCTGGATGCGAGAGCTCTTGCGTCAGCGTTTCGCTGGCGTGAGGAGGCGCGCTCACGGGGTGACCGGCCGGCTCTACGGGAGGTGGAAGAGAGCTGGTTGGAGCTCCGCCAGGCCGCCATGGTGGAATGGGAAGCGCGACTGATGCGTCCGCAGGCAGGACACCTCACAATAGAGGCCATACGCCCAATGTTGGAAGAGTGGGTAGATAGGCAGCATGGCGTGTTAACCTACAGACTGACACAGATGCTTTCCGGACATGGATGTTTCGGAAAGTATCTGTGTCAGATAGCCCAAAAAGAGGTAGACTATCGTTGCCACCACTGCCCGAGTGAAGTGGATACTGCCACCCACACACTTGAGGATTGCGTGGCGTGGAGTGATGAGCGGGACGAGCTAAGGGCGGTGGTGGGGAGCGACTTAACACTCCCAGCCGTTGTAGCAGCAATGGTGGAGGATGATGCTGCGTGGGCGGCTGTTCTCCGCTTCGCCGAGAGTGTCATGACATCCAAAGAAAATGCGGAAAGGGAACGGGAGATTTTTCGGCCGACCAGCACCCGAAGACGCCTCAGGCGATTTTTTCAGCGTCGTGACGGCTTAATGCCACCATAATGGACCCATAGACGGCAGACCCGGGGGGGTCTGTCGTCGTACAGGGCTCCGAGCGGGGCGCATGTGGTTTCCCGTGCGCCTCCTTAGAGGCGTGGAGGCCGACCTCCACATAGAAAAGAGGGATCTGTGGAGCAGATCAACGCCGTCGGACTACTGGAAGAATACGAACGTGCACCCGTAGTTCTGACAACATGGCGAGAGAGGAACCGGTCTGGTTTTTAGTGAGTAGGCCGGCCGCTTCACGGTCGGAGAGCCTCACATACCCTATCGCTTCCCCCCGGAGACGGTAGGGATGCAATTTAATGGATTTTACAGACCTTAAAAAAAAAAAAAAAAAAAAAAAAAAAAAAAAAAAAAAAAGGTAGATAAATATAAAGATATTTATTGCAAAAAGAATGGTTATTAATTACCTACAAAGATCTTAAACTATTGAACGTTCCACATTCTTTGCCAACATATTGGCATGCAAATTTAATGTTACGTACACAAAATTACCAAAAAAATAAACAAATATCCCTTCAAGAGCAATAGAGCTTCGTACATGCAATCGTTAAAATTTCATTAGGAAGGGGTATTAAGTCGAAAGGGGGTTGTTCTAGAGGTCTAGGCCAGGTCTAACAACTTTTGTTCTACTCGCCATTGGTATGTTAGTTATCTTGAGACGCTCGATGTAAAGCGACCACAAGCGAGGCTCGTCGTGGAGCGATTCGACGTAAACTGTCAAATCATTCTGTCTATTGATACCTATCGGGAATAATTTCATAATCACCCATAATCTCTATAATTTGTTGAAAACTATTACAAAATGGACCTTTACCAGTTCTTTTTTTTTGCCTCTCGCAAAATGTCGCTTTCGCAAAATTTCCCTTAATAAATTAATAATTTTGCAATGCAAAGTGTTGAAAACCATATAAAATTAATTAAATACCTTTAATAAAACGCGTCGACGTCATTTTGATTAAATACTGACATTGTTGAAGGCATTTTTACTGAGATAATATTTTTTTACAACAATTTTGACATAAAATTTTCAAAAACGAATTTAGCCTGATAGCGTTTGAGAATATTTGTTTGAATAACTCCAAAACGCGTCACAGAGGCCGTCAAAACGAATTGATGATGTTTTCATTTTCCCGGGTCTTTATCGCGTATTATTTATTGTCTTACCTCGACGTTTCAACCATGTTACAATGGTCTTGGTCGCCGCTCCAGTCCCCTCGCGACCTCGCGAATAATACGCGATAAAGACCCGGGAAAATGAAAATATGATAACAAATCGTGTGAATTTAAAAAGAATTTGATGATGGTCATTGACTTACCATGCTGACTACCATTTGCCTCTCCTCTTCAGGCAATATCCTCATCCTAGAAGACCCGCCAGTTTCCGAGGAAGAGCACCCGCCTTGCGTGCAGCCATCTTCCACTTACAGATACAGCGACATAGCGCGGGATAAGACGCTCTCGTCTGTCGCTTACGACGACGCTAACACTAGCGACAGGTAAACAAAGTTTATTTATTATTTATTTATTTACAATTCTTACAACTTCATTAGAGGAGAAACCTAAATATTTGTTTACAACTTAAACTTTTAAAATTCACACGACTTTTTAACATAGTTACAATCCCTAGTTGTCCCTTCGCGACCAAGACCATTGTAACATGGTTGAAACGTCGAGGTAAGAAAATAAATAATAATACGCGATTAAGACCCGGGAAAATGTAACTATGTACAACTCAAATATTTGTTTTATTTTGTTTTTAGTATTTATTGGTATAGCGGCTACAGAAATACATCTGTGAAATTAACTGTTATAATTGTATGTTAAATACATTATCTGCGAAATCAGTTGAAATTTTCATATAATAATAATGATGTATTTCTGTAGCCGCTATAACAACCAATCAAATATATCACGTTTATTATACAGGAGCCCCCTATAAGGCTCCCGTATAATAAACGTGATATTAAACTTTTAAACCAACATTTTTGATTAAGTAAATATTCATTAATTAGATAACACCGTATCTTATTTATTTTCTCATAGAAAGGGGATGAAAAGTAGAGTATATGACTCAAAAGCAAATTATTTTTGCCTCGGGCGATGTATAATTTGAATCCCTCGCTGCGCTCAGAATTCTAAGTTAAAATCTTGAATTCTTCGCTTTTCTCGTGATTCAAAGTAGCGCCCTCGCCGTAAAAATACTGTTTTGCTCCCTTGTCATACAATCTATACTATTTTTTTTTTTCAGTATATCAAGCCATATATCCGAGTGCGGCGAGCCGAGACTTTTCCTTATCGACTTTGAGTACTGCGCGTACAACTACCGTGGGTTCGACATCGCGAACCACTTCCAGGAGTGGGGGTTCGATTACACCAACCCACAACACCCGTTCTACTTTGAGAACCAAGAGAACTGTCCCACTTTGGAGCAGAAGGTAAGATGGGGGTTAAGTTGGCGAGTTTTTGTGGGTTTATTGAAGATTTGTTGGTTTTTTTTGGGATATTTGGGTTTATTTAGAATTTGTTAGATTTTTTTGAAATTATTAGGCATATTTGGGTTTATTAAAGATTTATTGGGGATATTTGGGTTTTGTGAGGATTTCTTGGGTTAATTATGTTTTTTTGTGGTAATGGGGATATTTGGGTTTATTAAGGTTTTATGGGTTTTTTTTTGGGTTTATTGAGGATTTGTTGGTAATTTTTCTTATGGTTATTTGGGTTTGTTCCCCCTACGTCGATTCCCGTTACGTGGACCGGCTCAAATACATACGGCCGTTTTTTTTCAATATATTGCACATTACGTGGCTATATTAAGATTTTGCATATAGGTAAGTATTGAATTTTTTTGTAAAAAATATCTATTCAATATTTTTGTAACGAGTAGAAGAAGACTCAAGAAATTCACAGGTTTTTTTGCAACGATCATCAATCAAGGGCGTGGGTTTGAACCCCACTGGGAGCAATAAATTTAGAAAAAAAAAGAAACATGTCTTTTTGTATAGTTTCGTCATAAATCTCTCCACTACGCAGCTTGTGTGTGTATTTCATTCATTTCTAGGCCGTGAGCTAACTGCGCCCCCTGGCTTGGCTTGCCTTGCCTGCCTCAACACGTGCGCGGTAACAATTTACAATTCCCAACCAAATAGGTTGTATTTTTTAAACTGTTTGTGTGAACTTAGGAAAGTTTTAGTATTGAAAAAGAAATACGCTTTTTACTTTAAAATTTAATGCTTTGAGATTCGAACCTACGACCTTTAGTGTAATAGAATCTGTTTGTAAGACCTTTGTTTGAAACTTTTATATAGGGTATCTTGAACTTAATAACTTATATATAACTATATATTATTTAAAAACGTGGTTTTAAGGGTTCATTACCCGAAGGGTAAAACTACGCTGTCTGTCTGTCTGTCACCAGGCTGTATCTTATGAACCGTGATATTTTCACAGATGAAATATTTCTGTATGGGAGCCCCCCTTAAATATTTGTTTTATATTGTTTTTAGATTATCTGTGAAAATGTCAACTGTCTAGCTATCACGGTTCATGAGATACAGCCTGGTGACAGACGAACAGACGGACAGACAACAGAGTCTCAGTAATAGGGTCCCGGTTTTATCCTTTGGGTACGGAACCCTAAAAAGGGAAAAAGAATAAAATGACAAATTGAAACAATTTCAATAATATTTAAAACCAAATTCAAACAATATATTTAGTAATACCACGTTTTAAAATAATATAATGAACTCTTGAAAAACGAATATTAAATACCTTATATCTGCTGTATTGAATTTGAAAATGCATTCTTTTTTACGACTAGTTGCATTTCACGGTTTCACCCACGTAAGTCCCGAACCCGCGAAAATATCGCGATAAAACGTGGCCCATGTTACTCCGAAAGATTAAATACATTGTCATTGAAATTAAAGACATTTTTCGGACATTTTGGGATCAAAAGTATTTTAGCCGTTATTGAGTTATAAATAGTGTAACTAACACGACTTATGTGTTAGTTACACTATTGTTATGATGTTACTCCTTCACGCAAAAACTACTGAACCGATTGCGATGAAACTTGAAATGGTAGATAGCTAAAGATCTGAATTAACACTTGGGCGACTTTCTTTCCAGTTGTTTACACCTGCGTCGTAATGGTTGTTCCTGTAGCGTTAGATAGATGGCGCTTTAACGAGCCGTAATCGTAAACAATCAGAGGAGAATATAGCATTGGAAGTTTTCACGCCAACAGGCGTGGACTTGCGTAGTCTAGTTGGTATAGATGTTGGGGTACTGACCCAAAGACGCGAGTTCAAGCCTCGCCGCAAGTGAAATTTTTTGTATGCTATTTTTCCTTGAAAATAAATTTTCTAAATAAAATAGCCTTGAGCTACATACAAAAATTAAAAGAAATTTATAGTAATGGAAAAAGCGACATCTTGCGTTAGTAATGAGTTAACTGTAAAGTTAACCATTACGACGCAGGTGTAAACAACTGGAAAGTTGTTCCTGTAGCGTTAGATAGATGGCGCTTTAACGAACCGTAATCGTAAACAATCAGAGGAGAATATAGCATTGGAAGTTTTCACGGCAACAGGCGTGGACTTGCGTAGTCTAGTTGGTATAGACGTTGGGGTACTGACTAGGGCATGCAATATCGGAAGGTTTTCAATCTCGGGACGATATCGATATTAAGAGCTCAATCCCGGGATCCCGGGATTGATACTGAGATTTTAGATATCGTTAAAAAAAGCGAATTTAATACAATAAAAATGTGTTAAAACTAAAATATTTAAGACTGTAGTGGTTTCATTACGTAAATAAGTTACCCCGAGGGCCGTCCACCCCATCATTTTGAAAATTTGGCGGACAAATAGCCTAAACCCGAAAATGTCTAAACTTTCGGGCCAAATTCTAGGCGTACCACTAAAATGTTTTTAGCAGAAAAAAATTGCATGCGAGCTTGTATAAAAAATAATTGTCTTAAAAATTGCAATGAATCACGTTACTTTTATTGTTTTAAACATTTCACCAATTCCCTAGGCTTCTAAATCTTTACAGATCTCTTCCTCAGGGGTAGACTAATTTGGGTTTAATTTTAATAGTTCTTTTCAATCATTCCATGAGGAAAAATATAGCTAAAAACCTTAATTTATACCCAAATAGTAAATTGCTCAAATCTCGATATCGGATCACTCAATCCCGGGATTATAATATCGAACTTTTGCGTCCGAGATCCCGGGATTACGATATCCCGGGATCCCGGGATTCATGCCCTAGTACTGACCCAAAGACGCGAGTTCAAGCCTCGCCGCAAGTGAAAATTTTTGTATGCTATTTTTCCTTGAAAATAAATTTTCTAAATAAAATAGCCTTGAGCTACATACAAAAATTAAAAGAAATTTATGGGTGTTTTCTTTATATGATGTAGGCATCCGATAAGAAAGGGTTTTTGAAAAGTCCCACCGGAGCGTGATTTACGTGAATGAAACCGCAGGACTTAGCTTGTCCTTTTATAAGTAATACTAGCAGCTCCCCGCGGTTTCACCCGCATAAGTCCCGATCCCGTGGGAATATCGGGATTAAAAGTAGCCTATAGCCTTCCTCAATAAACGGACTATCCAACGCCGAAAGAATTTTTCAAATCGGACCAGTGGTTCCTGAGATTAGCGCGTTCAAACAAACAAACTCTTCCGCTTTATAATAGTAAGTAATATTAGTTTAGATTGAAACTCTTGACCCCATCTACCGTTGAACCTCTTAGATTTTTTGGACTAAGACTTAGACTTAAAACTGAAACTTTCGGGACTTTTTGGTTTCCAAAAAGTCCCGTAAGTACCAAAAGTTTTTAAAGAAACTCAGTAAAAATTTTGAAAGGCTGTTTCCAAATTCAACCCGGCAGATTACAATAGCGCTGTGCAATTAATAATGCACTGTCATTTCAAAGGTTGTCGATTCGAATCGTGCTAGGAGCATTAAATTTTACAAAAAACTTAGATAAAAACAAAAATAGTAGATACGGTATATTCTAACATTGCGTATTCGAAAAATGAGCTAGAAACACCTTCATGCATTATCATAAAATTATTGTTTTTAAAAACATTTGTCTTTAAGAATGATTTAGGCATTTATAAATAAGCAAAGAGGCTTTCTTATGGATGTCAAAAAGATAATCGCAGTGTGACAGCACGTGCTCACGCGGCAACGGTTCGACATACGACTGAGGCTAGTGCGTCAGTTAGACGCAGTTTTATCGTCTCATTTTCCGAGTCTAGGTACCGTATCTTTAGTTTTTTGTTTTAATCTAAGACAAAAAAGCCTTTCTTTTTCAATACTAAAAATTCCAAATCGAACCTTTCTCTTCACCCCTACAGGAGATCTTCATAAAGGAGTATCTAAAACACTACAATATGAATGCAAGTGAAGATAAACATTATACTCCGACCATAGACGATATAAACCATCTACTCAACGAAGTGGAGGCTTTCGCTCTAGCCAGCCATCTCTTTTGGTGTCTATGGTCTGTTGTGAATGCCTCTAAGAGTCAGATCACTTTTGGATATTGGGTAAGTCTTTTTATACCTCTTTTTAGGGTTCCGTAGCCAAATGGCAAAAAACGGAACCCTTATAGATTCGTCATGTCTGTCTGTCCGTCTGTCACAGCCACTTTTCTCCGAAACTATGAGAGCTATACTATTGAAACTTGGTAAGTAGATGTAATCTATGAACCGCATTAAGATTTTCACACAAAAATAGAAAAAATAATGAATTTTTGGGGTTCCCCATACTAAGAACTAAAACTAAAAAAAAAATGTTTTCATCAAACTTATACATGAGTGGTATCTATGGATAGGTCTTCAAAAATGATATTGAGGTTTCTAATATCATTTTTATCTAAACGGAATAGTTGGCGCGAGAGACACTTCCAAAGTAGTAAAATGTTGGTCCCCCCCCCCTGTAACTTCTAAAATAATGAAATGATAAAACTAAAAAAAGTACATGATGTACATTACTATGCAAACTTCCAACGAAAATTGGTTTGAACGAGATCTAGTGAGTAGTTTTTCTTTAACCGTCATAAATCGTAAACCGCAATTTACCTTTAATAACAAAATCTGTTGTATAGATTATGGTACGGAACCCTTCGTGCGCGAGTCCGACTCGCACTTGGCCGGTTTTTACAGTACAAGACAGCATTTTAAACCCCGGACGGAAAAAGAGGGGTGTTATAAGTTTGACGTGTCTGTGTGTCTGTCTGTCTGTCTGTCTGTCTGTCTGTGGCATCGTAGCTCACGAACGGATTAACCGATTTCAATGTATTTTTTTTTGGTAGTATTTTTACGGCGAGGGCGCTTCTTTGAACGATGATAGGTACAAAACTACACTTTTCAAATAGAAGAGATGAAAACCAATTTTCTTTTTTCTTATTACAGGAATACGCAATATCCAGACTGGAAACATATCAAAGGCTGAAACAGGAAGTCGTCAAAAAGGACAAATTCGGTATTACATCGAAACGCAAAATTTGCGAAGTCGACATATGATTCCGAAATCTCAAACTTGAAACGGACGATAAGCAGTGAATGTGTTAAACGGACGACGGGCAGAGACTGTGTTAAGTGAACGATAAAAGCAAGAAATGTACTATAAATCGGACTATGCGCAAGAGACGTGTTAATCGAGGGCTTTGAACGTGTTAAGGTGTCAATACAGGGATAGTGGAGTGGTATTTTTTGGAAATTTTAATATGGAAAAGTTGTAGTTTTTTTTTCTTGTAAGTAGGCGCGGTGAGAGAATCAGCAGTGAATGTGTTATTGGCAAGTGAGGTGTTAAAGGGATTTTTTATTGAAAAAGTTAGTATTGACTGATATAATGATACAGGAGTTTTGAGAATTTTATTCTGAACCTGCTGACTCGGCGGACTGCGTATCGCCGTCGGTCGTATTGATAAAAAAAAATTGTGACACTGGCAACACTGTAATGCCCAAAAAAACTTCTTTCTGCTCCATTTTAGAGATGAGCCTGAAAAAACATCGTGTATTAACTAGATTTTAATTTTAACCAATAGAAAAACTGTCCACGTGATAAATCTCAAATTGACCAATCGACTCGCATTAAGGGGAAAGTCTACCTACTCTTTTCTCCATACAAACTTTACAAACGTAGTCGACTGTTTCCTCCCTGGATAAAGATATTAGAGAGAATATGTTTATGCCATAAAACCTATATCTGTCGTGACCATGCCTATTATTATAAAGCTGAAGAGCTTGTTTGTTTGTTTGAACGCGCTAATCTCAGGAACCGCTGGCCGATTTGAAAAATTCTTTCAGTGTTGGATAGTCCATTTATTGAGGAAGGCTATAGGCTACTTTTGATCCCGATATTCCCACGGGATCGGGAGTTATACGAAATAAATAAAAAAAATCTGTGAACAACACAGCGCCATCTAGCCCCGTGGTAAGCGACTAAGCTTGTGTTACGGTGACTAGACAACGGATAAAATACTTATATTTATTTTTCTTTTATAAATACATACATATTATAGATACCTAGACCAGAAACAAATATTTATTTTTTAGAATAAATATTTGCACCCGGCGGGAATCGAACTCGCAACCTTCTGCATTGCAGTCGCCACAGAGGTCGCCAAAAATTAAAAAAACAGAAACGAAAGAAGACCGTTCAAAATGGACCAGCTTTGTTCCACAGATATCATATTCGACACTTCAAACAATTTGTTGTAATAAATTGTTTCAATCGCAAGTTATGAAATATGGATTACGTAAACTTAGAGCCATGGTGTTAGTATTTTCGTTCTATTCTTACTAGGTTAAAAGATATTGGGTGTTAAAGTTTCACATTTTTGGGAGTTTCACACAAAACACCACCAGATGTCGTTACTTGTCTCGAATGTCCATAAAATCTGAATTTGTAAAACCATTAAATGACTACAGAATTCCACGTATCGGTCCAGAATTTATAAAGAAAAGAATTATTTTTAATTAATAAGATTTATTGACTGAAAGATGACTTGATTAACTACCATATTGGTATACCAATTCAGATTTATCGATATTCAAGACAAATAACGACATCTAGTGGTGTTTTGTGTGAAACTCCCAAATGTGAAACTTTAACACCCAATATCTTGTAACTTAATAAGAATAGGACGAAAATACTAACACCATGGCTTTAGTTCGCATAAATCAATTGAATAATCCATGTCTCGTAATTTGCGATGGCACATAAAATAAAATTAAGGTACCTCTAACCCCCAGGTAAAATCCCTAAGGAAAAACGCCGATCTTCTTTATTAAAATTGAAATATGAAAGGCATGGTCGTGTCACGGCAGATATAGGTTTTATGGCATAAACATATTTGCTCTAATATCTTTATCCAGGGAGGAAACAGTCGACTATGTTTGTAAAGTTTGTATGGAGAAAAGAGTAGGTAGACTGTCCCCTTAATGTTCCATCCACACAGTACCAGTTTTCAAGCCACGCCAGTAAGTCAATACAAAACGCCATCTAGTAGCGCCAATCGTAAAAATAAAGACTGACGTTGCGTAATGTTGTCAAAGAAATTTTGCATAGATAATGGTACGGAACCCTTTCGGCCGCGTGTCCCACTCGCACTTAGCTGTTTTTTCTGATTCACTGAAATGCCTTGTGAATCGGTACTGTGTGAATTTTCCATAATCTCATCATCATCACTATGGGAACTAAGGTACCCGAAGATTAAAAAAACCGAGTATACACGGTGCTCCGAGGAGGGGGTATTAAGCCGAAAGGGGGTTGTTCTACGGGTCTACGCTAACAACTTTTGTTATACAAGTTTTGGAAATTCGAAGTAGTTTTAGAAAATTTTGAGTTTAAAGTTTGCATGAAAATCAGCTGTGTTTTAGAGTTTGAGGTCATTGGCCTTAAGGTGCTCTTTTATTTAGTTTGGACCCTACAATCTCAACATTAATTGCCTCTTTTTCACAAAAACAGCTGTTTTTTCTAGTGATACAACTTTAAAATTTTTGAAAAAAAAATGTTCGAATTTCCAAAAGCCGTAGAATAAAAGTTTTTCGGCTAGACCTCTAGAACAACCCCCTTTCGGCTTAATACTCCTGTATACTATATACGCTAAGTTAAACTAAAAATTTGTTTTAATGTATGTGTTTCGGGGAGTAACTTCATCCGAAATAGGGTAGTTCTAGACGTCTAGGCGAAGTTAAGAAAGGACTTCCTCGTGTTCTTGCGAGTAAGACCTCGTAGTGACATCTACCGGCGAACTTAATTTTCTATATTACATAAAAATTATTACAATATAAGATCAGACGACACATCCAAAACATCTAAACTTTTTCTTTTTTAATGTGAAACACACTTAGGTAGAAAATACTGCTTTCCTAAGTGTGGTAAACACTATAAAAATAATTATTAAAAAAAACTTGACCTCTAGAACAACCCCCTTTCGGCTTATATAACTTTCTCAAAACACATTTTAAATGTATGTACTTATTTGATATTTACCATTTTTATCTAAATTTGTACATTCCATTTTTCCTTTGTCTGATTTACACGAGTTTAGTGACTGGGCCCAGTGGCTAAGACGAAATTGCAAACCACTAGGTCCAGTCACTGACCTCTTTCTTATAGATTAGACATTATAGACCGTCCAGACGGTGCCAATTACCTAACCGATAAGAAAAGGCCGCTACATACATGTTTTTTCATATGTAGCGTGTTTTTTCATGTGTAGCGTGTTTTCTATACGTAGCGTGTTTTTTTTCATACGTAACGTGTTTTTTCTAGTGCCGGACGGACCGGGTTTTTTTCATACGTAGCGTGTCTTTTCATACGTAACGTGTTTTTTCCACGTGCCGGTCGGATCGTGTCGATTTTTGTCCCTGCCATTTGGTTATCAAACATAATTATTCCATGATCTTTCTTTACTATCGGAAATTTGCGCCGTCTAAATGGTCCATTAGCCTTCCATTCCATTGTTTGAATTTCCATTGTGTAAAAAAATATATTTAAAATAAAGTACTTATACCTAAAATCATATCTTAAAAAAAAGGCACTGAATTTGGCTTAAAGTGCCTTCATTTGCTTAGTAATATAAAAATACTATTTAAATTATTGTTATTAATATGGCAATGTGAGGTGAGGTCCCATTTTGGTACAAAAGTGGCGTAATCCAGTCGCTATGTATAAAATATTATTAAGATCAAAAAGACAGCAATGGGCACGATCTTAACATCGCCTCAGCCTGGTTAGATTTTTATCGCAAAAAGGGTAAAAGTTATAAAACCTTTTCTAAGAAAAATCTAACAATGCTGAGGCGGGGTTGAGACGAAAAATTATAGAATGGGTACGTGCCCCAGACTGTCTGCACAAACCCAGTATGGCTTAATTATACTGGATTTCTATTATAAAAATACAATTTTTGGATAACTAAAACCAACCAATTGTGGCTTGTGTCCATGAGGACAGAAAACAGTTTGTGACCGACCGACAGTAGTGTTAGGTACTTATAGTTTCACTTACAACCAGTTTTGACCAACTCGCTCAGACAAAACTAGTTTTGAACATCACGCTCAGTGAAAATAAGTTTGGACTTTTGACGCGTGTTGGTCAAAAGTTAAGTAAAAAGTTCAGCTAAATCTTGTTTTGACCATAACACTAACCCAAAGCTAAATTTGACCAACACCTCAAACAAAACTAGTTTTGACCAACGCGCTCAGACAAAACTAGTTCTGATCAACACGCTCAGACAAAACCAAATTTGAACAACACGTTTTAACTAAAAACAAGTTTTAACTAACATGATTAGACAAAACCAGTTTTGACCAACATGCTCAGTCATAACTAGTGTCGACCATCACGCTCACCCAAAAATAAATTTGACCAACACTTCAAACAAAACTAGTTTTGACTAACATGCTCAGACTAAACTAGTTTGGTCTAAGCGTAGTTTTGACCAATAGTTTGACCAACGCACTCACTAAATTTGATCAACAAGCTCAGACAAAATCCAGTAACATGTTGGTATGTTACGGTCAAAACTAGTTTTTTCTTAGCATGTTGCTCAAAACTAGTTTTGACTGTTTCTAGTTTTGACCATAACATACTGACTTCTTCTAACACAGCCTTAGCACGCTGGCAGTACCTTCCTATACAAAACTCACTATCCACTGACAAACAAACTTATAGATCATCCACACGGTGTCAATTCCCATGCAATCAATTACAGGTACGTACACCTGTAAAAAAAGTATTTTAGTCATATACATATACTTATTTAAATCTCGAAAATCGCATTGGCTTACCGGCTCGGGAACGAGCACCGTGACATAGACTCATATAATCTCCAAAGATTGACTAAAAGTTTAACCTAAATATCTACTTATTTAAAACTAAGAGAAATGTATTAAAATTATATAAATTAGGAATGCAAAATATTGTAAATTTTAGCTTTTAATTTATTGTAAAAAAAATTATTATTTGAATAAATTTTGATTATTAATTTTACTTGTATTTTTTTACCAAAGTTAAGACCACTTTTAGCCGACTGAAAAAATGAGGAAAGTATAAAATTAAAAGTAAAAAGAGCACCATTACCAACCTTGATGATCTTACTAAGGTTCTATACTGGGTTACTGGGTTACTTTTTACTGGTGCTTTTTAGGGTTCCGTACCTAAAGGTAAAAACGGGACCCTATTACTGAGACTTCGCTGTCTGTCTGTCTGTCTGTCCGTCCGTCCGTCCGTCCGTCCGTCCGTCCGTCCGTCCGTCCGTCCGTCCGTCCGTCCGTCTGTCCGTCTGTCACCAGGCTGTATCTCATGAACCGTAATAGCTAGTTTTACGGTCATCAGCTCTTTTTACGGTAACGTTATAGGTTAAATAATAAAATGTTATAAACTTTTGTATCTCCATTTTATTTCGATTCTAATCCTAATTGTAACAATTAGAAATTATTATAATACATAATAAAATAAAATATGGATTGACTAAAATACTTGTATACATAATAAAAAAATACTTAATTTTACTTAAAAATTACCAATAATATTAGACAGTCGACCACTTTGGACCAAAAACAGACCAAATTGGTCAAAAATCTAATTCGAGACAGAATTTTCTTAAAAATATACTTTTTTCTTCTAAAAAACAGAAATAAATCTTGGCAGTTGTTTCTTATAAATACATACAAAACATTATTTATCAATTAGAAATTAAATTGTTTTTATATTAAATCCTATTTTTACCTATTTACAGTTTACGGTTTTAAGTGTTTATTATAAGTGTCCGTGTATCTCGCAGTCCTATGCTGAAATATTATTTTTAAAAAGTAAGTTTATTATTTTTGTTCTATAGGAACGGACTACATAATATTATATAGAATACCTAGGTACACTAAATCTCGCAGTTCTATGCCAAACGATAAAAATAAAAAGTTTTTTAAGAAAAAGAACGCGAATTATTTTTGTACGATGTTATAAAAGTAGGTAACATAATTATATGTAAGTAATTGATTCTCGCAGTCCAATGCCAAACAAAATATGCGTAATAAAAAAGTATCTAACTTTTTCTTAGATAAAAAATTATAACTTTTTTAATTCCTAGGAACTGGAGTATTTTTATTTGCACTGTGTCTGTTATGGCACAATTCCAATTTGAAAAGGGCATTTTTTTATCTATTTACGACCATTTTCAAGGCACTTGCAATGCCCGTTGTGCTTATGACCTACTACTGATTGAAAACTTGGGTTGAAAGTAACCCCAGGGGCTACATACTGTGGATTTGTCCCACTGCCGGACGTTTCGTATCTAATAATTTGAGGCTTAGTCGTATAAGTCACAATTTTGGGCTTAGTAGTATAAGTAACGATCTCGGGCTTAGTTGTAAAAGTCACTATTTCGGGCTTAGTCGTATAAGTGACGATTTCTGGTTTAGTAGTATAAGTTACTAATTTAGGCTTAGTCGTGTAAGTGAAATACTCGGGTTTAGTTGTAAAAGTTACAATTTCGGGCTTAGTTGTATAAGTTACATATTTAGGCTCGGATTGGAAAACTTTCTTTTCCGTATAAGATGCACTGAAGGAGTTTGTTAAGGGTCCTTTGAGTTCTTGGCCCAAACCGACGCCGTTGGCACCGAAATTGGTCCCAAAACTACCAGAAGACGAGCCTGAAGATCCGAATTGGCTGAACTGTCCAAATTGAGCTGACCCCCTATTAACGCCGACTCCTCCGACTCCTTTAATTCCCGTCAAACCTCCCTTGATTCCTCCCTTTATGCCAGAGTTCAATTCGCTGGAGAAAGATTGCTTGATGTTGCTTCCGACGGCATATTTTGCAAATCGGACGCTTTCAATCAATCCGATAGCCCATTCGTACCATTCGAGATCGAATTTGTAGAATCCGGCGATTTGGTTTCCTATTTGACAACCTGTGGACAAAAGAATATCATTAGAGAAAATTTTAAAGTAATAAATAATCATAAATTTCTATTCTAGGCTTACAGAAACTCCAGATTTATGAGTTCTTTTTCCAGGTTTTTAAAAATCTAATCCTCGCAAAGGATTCTATGTTCAGATTTTGTTCTATTTTATTCTTATAAGTCCCTGATATCTTATATCAATCCTACTAATATTTTATAGGTGAAAGTTTATTGTTTATTGTCTTATTAAAATGTGGTTCCAGGATAGTTCCAAAACCACTTTTTGCTGCTTTTGCTTTGCTATTTCCATTTTCATATTTATTAACTTCAAATAATAATTATAAAACTGTTTTAACTTAAAACTTATTAAACGCTTATCAAAGTCTTGTGTTTACAATTTGTTATTTTTATCGCATTCCAGTTTTATAATTACCTACTATTCGAAGTTTATAATAATACTGTTCTAAGCTTTATAAATGTCTGATATTTACCCGAGTCCCAGGAGTAGATTCCTCGGAAAACGTAACGTCCATCACCAGTAGTACAGGCCAGGGCTGATCCGATGTCCACCTAAAAGAACAAAAATACCTCAATTAAAAATCTTTAACAAAGAAATTTATTTTCTCTCTTTTTCAGACTCTCTCGAAATAATATCAATGACAGACTTAGAACTTCCACCTTTCGCCATCGAGATAATATGATGTACTACCTACTAGTCGGTACGTAATCTATACATATAATAAAATCGTAACTCAGCGGTGTCTGTTTTTGGAAGATATAAAAAAAATATAAATTGTATGGGTATCTATTAACGCAGTAGAACCTATTTTTCTGTTTTTCTGGTTGTCTGTTTATCTGTTTGTCTGTTTGTGTGTGCCTTTGTGCCCGCTAATCTCAGAAACGGCTTATCCGATTTTAACCAAATTTGGTATGCAGATAGCTTTATACCCCGATTAACATATAGGCTACTTTTTATCCGGCTATTTAGTCCGGTTATCCGGATAAAGCGTTATTTCTACTTTTACCTAATTAGTTTGAATGTTGTATTGAAGAAGTGTGTTATGTGGAATCAACACATGATTAACCGGATATCCGGTAGGTAATTAAAAAGCCGGATATCCGGCACGTAATTAAAAAAGCCGGATATCCGGTAATTCCCGAAATACCGTTTACCTATGTCTCTCCATATATTCGGATCCTTCGGACATACGGAAATTTATAATGGTTGTTTTAACCGACTTTAAAAAAAGAGGAGCTTCTCAATTCTACCCACATACCTATTGTTTGTATGGGGATATGTTCACGCCGGACACCAGCATATAAATATTCTTTTTAGATTTGGAAAGTGAGAGTCTCGAATTGGTCCCTCAAATTGTTGGTGAAGATCTGATGAGAACCTTTGGAATGATGAGCAGAATAGCATCCCACAATGCAGTAAATTACTAATTTTTGGACTTCCATCAATAGAATCAGCTTATAAAGAACTCGGTACGAATTGATGGACCACCTGAAACTACCTTCTCATCAGAAAACTCCTCAATGATTAAAGTTACTGTTACAATTTTGATATTTTTTAGTGGCAGTCGAAAATGCACGAAAAAGGGGAAAAAAATATAGCTGAAATCGGGCAGTTTTACTGGGTAGATGCAGATTGCATTTAGTTTACGAGGCACGATGGCAGCTGCGGCAGAGTTTGGATTCCGAGTCGAGGGTACCGCGTTAGAGTCTCGAGTCCCGGGCACGACGTTACGTTTTACCCTCCAGATGTCCCGTAAACCCGCGTCAGCGGGCTCGGGGGTCCTTTCCGCAAGAAAAGGGCCGCGTGGATGACAACCACTGTGAAAAATCACCTCAGCCTCTGGTGGTGGCGGTGAACTCGGGGAAGTTTATCACCGGTTTTGGGGGCCACGAGACGGTAGTGTGACCATGCCGGGGGGACGGGCTTGGAAAGGCCGCCGTTGTCGGGGTTGACGGATGTAGTCCATGAGGAATTCCCACTGGCCTCGACACTTGTGGAGCGAGGGACGCCGTTGGGGTTTAGTTGACAAACTGTAGTACCCAGGGAGCCCAACAAACCGGGTCATTTGCCCCGAGAGTGGCCTGACGGTACATAAGGGGCATCACCCACGTAAAAAAAAATATTGCATTTAGTTAAGATGCCCGACTTCAGATTACATAACAAATAAGTCGGTTGCTTTGTTATGTACATATGTAGGCAAGCTTATTATTATTATTTTATCCTTTTTTTCGAAGTCGCGTTTCAACTTTTATAGATTTAGTTTATAGAACAAGTTACATACCGATATACAAAAATCACACTTAAACAAACTCAGCCATGATTCTCTTCTGCTCAGTACTTTCCTGGTCGTTCGTTTAAGTGTAGACCTTTGCACAGCGATGGGTAGATGTTCGAAAAACGCTGACGAAGTCGCGGGCACAGCTAGTATGAAATAAATATAAAAAGCCGTTGCAGCGCTGACGATATTGTTACGTCTATCCAAAAAATTAAAAAAGAGGATCGCTGTATGTGTTAAGTTAAGTGGAAACAAGCCGTTGAAGTAAAGTCAAAGCTTTACTTCAACGGCTTGTTTCCACTTTCTGCCACTGATACCATAACTAAGTATACTACATTTTATAATTGCCGATTATGATTTGACATTTCCTGAAGAAACGTCAAATACAAAGAACTAAAACGTCAGATTGTAGTCTAAAATAAAAAAAAACGAAGTATAGGTACTGTTTCAACCCCACATTTTTACACTCTAACCCTTCATCTCTCTCTTGCACTCTAACCTTGCAAATATTATTCAGCGGGTTGGTGGGTTGTCCACAAACGCAGCTGTCTTCATCATACTGGTCCAATAAATGAGGGTAGTCCTGCTGCAACTTCGCTTCGCACTCTCCAGGGTTGATCAGGGAAACGTTCAAACCGTTCATGATGGCTCCTTTGAGATGGGCTGAGGATTAAGAAAAAATAACCATTAAATTTCTGTCATGTAACCCACCTAGTGGTAGAATTTTTAGGTCGCTTTAAAGCCTGTAACTTGAACTGACGACTGCTATCCGAGATACCGGAGGAGCTCGGGAAAACGTTTTTGCCACACTCATCGTCGGTCACCCATTTTGGGCTTAGTAATATAACTTACTAAGCTTCTGCGCTGCGTTACCGTAAAGAGAGCTTCATGATCTTACTAAGGTTCTATACTGGATTACCGTAAAGAGAGCCTCATGATCTCACTAAGGTTCTATACTGGATTACCGTTTGTTTCAGCGTGTGAGTCACAGACGCCAATGGACTAATTGGTTATCGTTACTCCCGAATTGAGTTAAAATGCATTGTTGGTTCGAATCCCGCTCAACGTCGGCCATGCGCTTTTGTGGATGTATTTTTTCTTTTAAATATTTTTATGAACGCGCCGTGCAGGAATAAGCACTTTAAATAAAACTAGGATTATATTTATTTACTTCTAATGCCAAATGTTAGGTAAATATAGGTACCAATAATACCAAAGATTACGAAATTAGTGTCGGAACTCAAGGCGACTTAAATATTTGATTTAAGATGCGCAAGGGCAAGTGTGAAGCTTTATTTACTTAGGGGTTCCGTTATAGAATAACTTTAAGAGTTATCGAAAAATGCCGAAAAGGGGTCAAAGAATAGGTATATCAGAATCGAAACTCCTTTTTCGCTATCCTTTATGGTTAAGGAAATCTGACGCACCCTGTGTCATAAATCTTTTATCTATATAGTGCGTTTCATCTTTAATTACCTATGCCGTCATGTTGGCAGCAAAACAAAAAAGTCTTACCTAAATATCTTGAATGTGCTATACCCTAAACCTTGAATACAGGAAGATTCGTTCATTCATTCCATATACCTATACAAATCTCCCTTAATTCAAGGTAGCACATTCATTTTTTGTATTTTGCACTTTTTTGTTTTGCTACCAACATGACGGCATAGGAATTTAAAGATGAAACGCACTCTAGAACTATAACATGCTTTGGCATCCGATAACAAAGGGTTTATCGAAATTCCCAAGGGATCGGGACTTACGCGGGTGAAACCGCGGGACACAGATATAGTCTACACTAATTATAAAAAGGAAATATTTGTATTTTTGTGTGTGTTTCTGTATGTTTGTAATGACTAAACTCAAAAACTACTGGGCCGATTTCAAAAATTCTTTCACCATTAGAAAGTTACATTCTAGCTGAGTAACATAGGCTACTTTTGATCTAATATTCTCACGGTATCGGGACTTACGGGGGTGAAACCGCGGGTCGCAGCTATAGTACCTATCTAATAAAGGCAATACTTAAGCTTGAAGATAGATATTAAAATTATTAGTGTCAATAATAATTCGAAGATTTATTATAGATTTGACATTTAATTTTTGCTTAATACCAAAGATGCCGATTGAAAAATCATTAGCGAAAACTCGGATTAGAGACTAAACGGTTGACCGATCGATCGATCGTACCATTCTTATCTCGAAATAACAACGCATTTCGGAGACTGTACTTATGCTGCAAAGGGGATGTTCTAGATGTTTACATGCAAATAACTGTTGTTCTAAGCACTAAGCACAACATTTGTTATTATGTTTGACTGGAAGATAAGCTGTTATAAAAGTAGATCAACTTTGTCAATCAACTTAAAAGGGTTGTCAACTATCGGCGGATTTTAAGTTGCTAATCTATTTTTAATGTCAATTCTACTATAAATAATTGACTTTGCAAATGCTGTTTTTTTGCATTGATTAAAATACCAAAACCTATTATTTACCTGATTTAAAATATATTATTAAAATAAATATTGTGCTTCGAACTAAAGGTCGCGGAGTCGCGGGTTTAATTCTCGCTGAGAAACATTCTTTGTTCAAAAAAATAAACTAAGTAACTCCAAATTAAGTAGGTACCTAAGTACCATTATACATTTTAAAAGAATTGACCTTATTTTTAACCGACTTCTAAAAAAGAAGGTTACCTACTTATTTAAGTATAATCGAATGTATTTTTCTGCTGTAAAAGTTGGTGAAGATCTGATGAGAACCTTCGGTAGGATGAGCAGAATAGCATCCTAGAATGCAGTAAATTACTATTTTTAAACTTCTACTTAAATAGATACAGATTGATGGAGCATCTGAACTGAAACCATCTTCTCTTCAGAAAACTCCTCAATGATCGCATGACTGTTACTATTCTGATGATTTTTAGTGCACAGTGCAATAAAAATAATTGTTATCTCTGATAGCAGTCGTTAGGTCAAGTTAGAGGCCTTAGGGCGACCTGACAACTCTAACATTAGGTGAGACACACCACTATACGGTTGTTATCTCTGATAGCAGTCGTTAGGTCAAGTTAGAGGCCTTAGGGCGACCTGACAACTCTAACACTCGGTGAGACACACCACTATACGGTTGTTATCTCTGATAGCAGTCGTTAGGTCAAGTTAGAGACCTTAGGGCGACCTGACAACTCTAACACTAGGTGAGACACACCACTATACGGTTGTTATCTCTGATAGCAGTCGTTAGGTCAAGTTAGAGGCCTTAGTGCGACCTGACAACTCTAACACTAGGTGAGACACACCACTATACGGTTGTTATCTCTGATAGCAGTCGTTAGGTCAAGTTAGAGGCCTTAGGCGACCTGACAACTCTAACACTAGGTGAGACACACCACTATACGGTTGTTATCTCTGATAGCAGTCGTTAGGTCAAGTTATGCGACAATGTAAATCACATGATATTGATTACAATGTAAATCACATGATATTACTATATGCGACAATGTCAATCATATTATTACTACAAAAAAAAATATACAAAAAAAAAACCTCATGAGTTTCTTGTGTCTTCTTCTCATTGGAGGTCGCGTTCCGAAGACAGAGCTAACTGACATTTCTAAGAGATATCTTGCTAATATCCGAATGAATAAACGTACTTCGATTTTGATTTTGGTTAGAGGTCTTAGGGCGACCTGACAACTCTAACACCAGGTGAGACACACCACTATACGAGAAGAAGAAGACTAAAAAAAATGATCAAATAAATTATCATTGAGTTAATTTTTAAATCGAAAGTGTTGATTATAAAAGCTTTTTCTTAAATGGTAGTGCCCACCTACTCTCTCTTTGCATATAATTACAATAAAACATAATACAGGGTGTGGTTAACTCGCCCAAAATAAATATGAAGGTTTTTTTTGATAAAATGGATATTCTAGCTAGGAGGTTTATATTAGAAATAGCTATAGGAATTTTATAGATAGGTACAATACAATGTGTTTCGGCAAAACTTAAACTTATTTTTAGGCATCAATTCTATAACTAACATGTCTCAACTATGCCTCAGCTTTGTTATATTAACCCTTAATTCGACACTGTATAGTATTTTATACGTTTACTTTCAAAAATTCTAGCGGGCACAAAATAAATAAAAATTGGCAGTTTTTTCCTTCATAGTACTGGAAATACATCAATCTCAACAAAAAAAAAATCAACATGACGTTTTACGTCGTGATGTTTGAGGTACATCACTTGGACAGGAGATTATTGTTGAAAAAATGGAGCGTTGGCGAGTTGCGTCGGTTAGTTTTGCTTATTTTATAGTTTTTTCGTGCAAAATGCGTGTGTACACAATGAAATTTTGTTCCTTGATATTTTGCAAGCATGTGGTGAAATATTTTTCAAACGATTGTGTGTTTTTGCTGTAAAAATCGTGACTTGAATGATATGTATAGTCCGCTATCCATTTCCGATTGCTTAGTGAAATTGACCTAAAATGATTTGTATGTATAATCAGCTATACATTTCGGCTTCCTCAATAAAGTTATTCTAAAATTATTTGTATAATATGCTATACGTGTCGGCTCTATCCGGCCTCCTCCTCCATTAATGCCGCGGGGTGCGGCCGAGCCATCACTGGCGGCGCGTGTTCCTCGCGATGGGGGAACAGCGTCGTGACGATCGCGGTTACGAGGGTCGGCTCGAGCGTCGTAACCGCGATCCTGCACCCTGGGTGCGAGGGAAGGGCTGGCGACCGTGATATCCACGATCGACTCGCCGTTCCAACGCACGCAGGTGCTGGTCGACCCTCGGTTTAGGACCGTGAGTCCCACAGATAGAAGCCAGCTCCCAGGCTGCAGCTATATGCCATACCCGACATTGGCGATTTGGAGTTCAGGTCCCCCAGGAAAAGGACCGGCCTAGGTTGTATACGGTCCAGAAGGGCCCCAACCTCGACCAAGAAATCCCTGAACTCCGAGTCGCGTGAGTTTGGCGAGAAATGGAGTGGAGAGGCGCAGTCGTAGTGGGGGCGTCCCACTACGACTGCGCCTCTCCACTCCACCGCAACATACCCCATGCCGCGGGCGATGGGTTTGAGGGGTGGCAGTTGGCACGCACAACGGGCTTGGGACGATCGCGACCACCGGTGGGGTCGCCGTGTCCGCATGCCAATTGCTGCCTCGCAGGATGAAGAGGGGCTCCGCCAGCACCGCCACCTCTACCTGCCATGGCCTGCATGAGCAGGTTTTGCACCGTACTGCAATGGTTGCAGTTTAACTGCAGGAATTCGTGGGTCTGGTGTACAACCATTATGGTCCCACGAACTCCGAGCCCGCATCGTCCATCGCCTCCCGGGAAGCAACGGGTGCTACGAAGGCAGTTGGAGAGGCTGGAGCCGGCGGTGTTGTGCCGGCTGCGACAGCCTTCCTCTTTTTGTTTTTAGGTCCCTTCGGGGCCTGGGCCTGACAGGCCTTGCCCATAAGGTGGTTCGCCGGGAGATTGGCGGCCTCACACACAGAGCAGTGCGGGGTTGCCGTGCAGCTATTGGCTTTGTGCCCGGGCTTGGCGCATCGGTAACAGAAGTCGCTGCGGTCGACTTCTGCCGTGCACTTCGCCCTCACATGACCCTCCGGGAGGCAGCGCAAGCAGCGCCTTACTCTGGATTGCAGCAACTGAACTCTTGCTGCAACCCAGTCGACAAGGAGGCGATTGCTCTCCGCCACCTTTTTGGCCACAGCTACAGGGCAGTGGACCCACGCTGGGGCCATACCGGACCTCACTAGCCTTGATGGCGTCCACCTCGTAGGCTCCGGCCGTGGCAAGCGCCGCCACGAGCTCCGGGACTGAGACGGACTCGTCCAGTCCGGATATGCGGAGCTCCGCGGTGGGAGTCAGGCGCTGGACACGGACGTCAGGCCCCAACAGCTCCGTAATCCTGTTCGCCAACGTGTTCGCCTTTTGGGCGTTGTCCTCCCCGGACACCTCTATGACGCGTGCGCCAGTCGCAGCGTGGCGGACGCGGAGGGATTCTATGCCCATCGCTTGCCAATCCGCTTGGGATTTGCAAAAGCTGCCCCCCCAGCTAATATGATAAAATCTAAATTTTGTTAGTGTTCTAAGCCGACCGTTTCACCGTTTCACGTCAAAGCTATTGAACCGATTGCAATGAATTGCGATATATAGATAGATGAAGACTTAAAAATAACATAGGTACACTAGGTGCAGGGTCGAGATTTAGTCGGCTAAAACCAAGGGGTGTAGCTGGTTATGAATAAATAAATAGGAAAAATATTTAATTTTACTTTCATTTTGTGTACTTACCTATTTAAAATCTTATACGCCTAATTTTTAAGCTAACCGACGACATTTTCATAACATTATGGTCACAGATTAATCACAACTTTAATTATTTTAAACGTAATTGTATAGCCGACTATACATACTTTATAACTTTAACTATTGTAAGGATCTAGATTTGAATAGTATATTATACTTACGATTTCTCGACACCTATAAAACCTAGATTTTTTTTAAAAGCTTGCTTAGGCCTATTTATACGTAAACAACAATAAATTAACGAAAAAAATATAAATTTCAAGTTTTTTTTTGTGTCGAATTAAGGGTTAAGAACAGTTCATTTTATTTGTTATGTAGAATAGAGAACCTGGTCCACCCAGGACCCTTAGCCGCATTTAACGACAACCACGTGAAGAGATGGGGTTACCCAATTCAACAAAAGTCTCGAAATAATCTATCTATATCTATATAAAACTCTTTGTCCTGACTGACTGACCGATTATCTATCAACGCACAGCCTAAACCGCTGATAGTAGAGGGCTGAAATTTGGAGAGTGTGTTCTCTAGGTAACGTAGACAATAAAAAGGATTTTTGGAAATTCCCACGGGATCCGCGGTAAAACCGCGGGACACAGCTAGTCTATACTAATATTATAAAGAGAAAAAATTTGTATGTGTGTGTGTGTGTGTCTGTATGTTTGTTATAAATAAACTCAAGACCTAGACCGATTTAAATAAATATTTCACCATTAGAAAGCTACTTTTAATCCCGATATTCCCACAGTATTGGGATTTACGCGGGTGTAACCGCAGGACGCAGTTATATTAAATATAATAAAAATAATAAGCCGAAAATGGACCCGTCCTGTACATTATGATGGCGCCGACCGAAGCCACAAAATATATTGTTATTTAAAGGAAAGTACAAGTGGTGTAGGTACTCATGAAAATATTCAATTCTGGGTCAGTGGCAAACGTACCGACAGCAGAAAACTAGTATGTACCAATATAATATTTTCATAGAAATATTCTGAAGAAACAATAGGTACTTTTGCAAAAACTCAACGCACGATAGACGATATTTTTATCAAAGCCCAGTGCAGGCTTAAGAGGCTAGTCTCTATTCTCTTTCTCCATACAAACGTAGTTTACATTTTCCTCCCTGGATAAAGACATTAGAGCAAATATGTTTATGCCATGAAACCTATATCTGTCATGACAATGCATCTACCTTTTTATTTTTTTTTATTTTCTAATTAAAATTATATTAAAAAAAAATGAAAAAAGAAAATGGTAGATGCATAGTCATGCATGACAGATATAGGTTTTATGGCATAAACATATTATTATTTGCTCTAATGTCTTTATCCTGGGAGGAAAATATAAACTACGTTTGTATGGAGAAAGAGAATGGAGACTATCCTCTTAAGAACTTAAAATAGAATATTATATATTTTGATGTTTTTATAATTAATATTTTTATTAAAAAGGTTTTTCGTTTTTTCGGGTGGTGTTTATTACTTTTATCATTGTTTCAACGCTCAACGTTTCGAGACCTTCACAGGTCCCTTTTTCAGGATTGGCGATTAAAACCGAAAAATGTCAAGTCAAGACAAATATATATATTATTATATATTCACTAAATAACGATGTATAAATTACATGAACGTTTAGAAATGTCAAGATTTTACTGGGTTTCAAAATGCGCCCTCCGATGAGAAAAAAACACAAGAAACTCATGGGTTTTTTTTCGTTTTTGTGTTCATGTGCTACATTACAAATTGTCATAATACAGATATCTGTAACTTGAACAGAAGCAGTTATCAATCATGTCCATGGATTCTTTTATCAAAAATTATGTAATATGTATATTATGTAATCATATGTGTAATGTGTGTGTGTCTACGCCTTATTACAATATTTTTTGTTTGTTATTATTTTTTAGTTTAATATTAATATTTTTTGTATTTTGTAATGGACATGTCACATACGTCTTCAGGTAGTTTATTATAATAAAGTACACTAGTGCTACAGAACGACTTTAACTTCAATACAACATCGCGAAAACACAAATAATTTTCGTAATATGTAATACAGGGTCTTACAAGAGTAGGTAAACTGGCTGGATACTGCTAGTAATCCATATACCTACTATACCATTGACATAGAAGAAACTTCAAAATGTCCATTCCAAGTATTAAAAAATCAATAATTTAGATACTCGATTTGAACCTTGAACTTAAACATACTAAGTAGTTATTGGGAACACTCGAAATTAAGACTTATTTCTTTGAATTTAAATTCGCAAATAACTAGACAGGTATTTAAATAAACCACATTTCAATATTTGTTAATGTTAATGTTTCTATAATATTTATTTTATTTCTTATTTTGCACGTGTATTATTAAGTAGGTACTATAAAGAGTTAGTTTTTCCTTTGAATAACTTTTTTAATGTTGCTAAGGACATTTTTTCTCGTTTATATACCATGCGACCCCCGTAAGCCCCGATCCCATGGAAATTTCGGGATGAAAAGTAGCCTATGTGTTATTCTAGGTCCCCCGCTATCTATGTTCCAAATTTCATCAAAATTAGTTCAGCAGTTTTAGTATGAGGGAGTAACAAAGTCACTTACATATAGTATACATAGGTAGGTACTTGCGAAAATTCGCGTTTATAATATTAAAATTAAAAAAATAATTACATCAGAAGGAAGGCAGTTGAAACAAGCCACTGAAGTAACGCTACCTCAAATTCAATGATACTTTTGACGTTTTAGCCGCATTCTTTGACAACATAATTATATTACAGCGCACCCGCAGCGATTGTCATTTCATTTTAACGATAGACGTTACAATATAGTCAGCGCTGCAGCAGCTTTTCATTATCTACATCTACACTAATATTAGAAATAGGAAAGTTTTGTATTTTTGTGTGTATGTTTGTTATGAATAAGCTTAAAAACTGCTGCTCAAAAATTCTTTCACCATTAGAAAGCTACATTCACTCTGAGTAACATAGGCTATTTTGATCCCGATATACCCACGAGATCGGGACTTACGCGGGTGAAATCGCGGGACGCCGCTAGTGAATTATATATACCGTAATATGAATTTCTCGAGAGATCAGATCTTACGCGGGGAGCAGCTAGTAAATACAAAATCTACTATTTGAGCAAGATCCCTGCGCAACCGCAAGTCCGCGCCAACAGTATGACATCACTTTTGACTAGCAAATAGATAATGTACCACTCACACGATGTCCATTTACAGATCGAGCTGAGCTGAGTATTAAAAATAATTTAACAAATTTGGTTGTTATAGCGGCAAACATAATTTGTGAAAAATTCAACTGTCTAGCTATCACGGTTCATGAGATACAGCCTGGTGACAGAGACGGACAGCGGAGTCTCAGTAAAGGATCCCGTTTTTGTTACCCATTGAGTACGGAACCAGAAAAAAGCGATTTAGTGAACTCATTTCGTCAAATATATTTGCAATGTACACACTTTTGTATGCCTTAGATATATATCTAGTATGTATATAGTATAATGTATTCAAAACAGTGTTTGTATGTAAATTCTGTTTGTCATTCGAGGGCCTTGATTTTAATGATTTGAAGAGTTAAGAGATTATAGCGACCTTCTGTAGTGGGTTCTATTTTATACATATCCTTTGTGTCAACAACTGTGTATGTGTGTAAATAGGGTATCTGGTATAATAGATACCTACCAGATACCCTATATACCAGATACCCAAAATAGCAGAGTCCTATTATACTTGATTTCCTAAATACCATAAAAAACAAAAACCATAGACAAGATTTTGTAATTGAAACAAAATACAATCGCAACAGAAACAGAAACAAAAAACGTTTAAAGTAGAAACAAAAGACGATCAAAACAAAAACAAAAAAACGTTTTGTCCAACCACCAAATATATTACTGTCTTTGAAATAAATACAATACCCCGCAGTTTTACCCGCGGAAGTCCCGATCCCGCAAGAATACCGGGATAAAAAATAAATAAATAAAATAAATAAATAAATTGTGTCAACAACACACAGCGCCATCTAGCCCCGTGGTAAGCGACTAAGCTTGTGTTACGGTGACTAGACAACGGATATAATACTTATATTTATTTTTCTTTTGTAAATACATACATATTATACATAGAGGAACAACCAGACCAGACACAAATATTTATTTTTTAAGCATAAATACTTGCACCCGGCGGGAATCGAACCCGCAACCTTCTGCATTGCAGTCGGGCATTCGCACGACGCGCCACAGAGGTCGTCAAAAAAAAAAATAGCCTTTGTCTTAATCCACATCTCCAGCTATCTGCATACCAAGTTTCATCGCAATCGTTTTTGTAGTTTTTGCGTGAAGGAGTAACAAACTTACCTACACGTTCGCTTACTTAGTAGGTTCCTAAATTTTACCTCAAAAACCTAGCAGAGACCAGAGAAATATAACTATAAAAGCACCTTGTTCTAACAAAATGGTGAAAAAAATTGAAATTAAAATACGACTGCTGTTTTTTTCGATCTCACGAATAATGACATTAGTCATCTCGCTTTTTGCTTCAAACTCGAGGTAATTTACTTCAACTAAAGGAAATATAACTAAACCAACAGTGTACCATCTTAATTCACTAAACAAATTAAAATAATTAAAATTAATAATCGAAAAATGAGTCCCTAGGGATGGTACCCATAAGGCTGTTTGTATTGTCAATTTGTTTGTAGCCGTGAAAAATCAGAGAAGGCGTATTTAAGTATTTGTTTCTATGACACATCACTGCAGAGACCTGATAAATCATACGTGTTGACATTTTAAATTATAAATTTAATATAATCAGCAAATAATTTGCAAAGACTTTGACCCTGACCTCGGAAACAATGTAGTGGAAGATTATCCCAAGCATGCGAAAATTAATGAACCGATTTAGATGCAACTTTAGTATGTAGATAGCAGGAGAAACATTATAAGTATTCTTTATTTTTCGCAATGATAAAAACTGTCTTTTTCACGCAAAAAGACCTAATCTGAGGAGGTCTATTTGCTGAAAATGAGCCCGTAAACAATTACATGAACCGATTATGATGGAATTAAGTAAAGTAGATTGTAGGAGAGACATTATTTTCTTTAATTTCGCATTAACAAAAAACGGGTATTTTTCCACGCATAAAGGACCTAATGTGAGGAAGTCTATTTCCTGAAAATGAGACCGTAAACAATTACATAAACCGATTCAGATGCAACTTTGTACGTAGATAGCAGGAGAAACAGTAAGTATATCGTTCGCAATGATAAAAATTAGGTCCTTTTTCGCGCAAAAAGGACATTTGATTTGAGGGGGTCTACTGAGTAAGTAGATAGCAGGAGAAACATTATTTTTCCTTGATTTTCACAATTTTGAATCGATAAATGTTTTTAATTATATTTTCTTGTTTTTCTGCCAACCTTACTTTAAGAGACCGGTTTTGCAGACGCGAAATGTTCACCATACGTATAAACACAACATATCTGTCTGTCTATATGTATGTGCGTACTTATATAGGATTTGTCTCGAGATCATACATACATACAAAGATTATTTTTTAGTAAAAACTGGACCCTTTTACTAAGACTCCACTGACCGTATGTCTGTCACCAGGCTGTATCTCATGCATGAACCGTGATAGCTAGACAGTTGAAAATTTCACAGATGATGTATATTTCTGTAACCGCTATAACAACGAATACTAAAAACAAAATGAAAATAAAAATATTTCAGTGGGCCTCCCATACAACAAACGTGTTTTTTTTGGGATAATGCTACGGAACCCTTCGTGCGCGAGAGCTAGATTGCGCTACTGTGTTTATGAGGACATTTTTTTTAAAATTGCCTAATATCAGATATGTTTTTCGCATCTGACCTTCCGACCTTTAACTACTATGTAGGTACACTGCCTTTGACCTAATACCATTCATTCCGTAACACGCAACTACTCATTTCAAAAAGTTATATAAAAACCGGTTCAGCTTCTATATTTGCTTAAGGCGACAGTCTACCTACTCTTTTCTCCATACAAACTTTACAAACGTAGTCGGTTGTTTATTGACCTTTTGACCTACCTTTTGATTTTTTTCATTTTCTAATTAGAATAATAATTTAAAAAAATAAAAAATAATAAAAGGTAGATGCATAGTCATGACATGACAGATATAGGTTTTATGGCATAAACGTATTTGCTCTAATGTCTTTATCCAGGGAGGAAACAGTCGACTACGTTTGTATGGAAAACGAGTAGGTGGACTGTCCTCTTAAGAAACGATCGATTTTTTTGTATCGATTTTAAGGGCACTTGTTCACTGCTTCTAGGAAATGTATTGTATGTTTTCAAAGGTCATTTGTCCAAGAGATTTTTTGATGATTTGGCATTAATGTATTTTTTGTAACGGCCTTTGTGGCATGTTGGGCATGTATCCGGCGACTCATAAGGTTGCGGGTTCAGTTTCCGCCAAGGACTGACCAAGTTTGGATTAGATTTCAGTCTCCTCGTGACGAAGGCTATTGTCGCATAGTAGAAACGTCGATGTAAGAAAAATACAAGAGGGAAAATAACGAAAATATGACCCTAGTAAATATACTTAGCGCCTGACAGCATCAGTACTTTGATGGGCGACCGCTAAGTTTGGAATTTTGCACAGCGATAGTTGTTGCTGGTCTTTCTTCTTACATTCTTAATTTCTAGTTCTACATGACTGGTTTACCCTTAAAAAATCCTAAATAGGTACTTCTACTGGTAGATACCCTGACTGACATACTTAATTTTTTTTATACTTATGACTCATTACTGTAGGAGAGGTAGGTCACTAGGTTGCCTGGAAGAGATTGCTATTAGCGATAAGGCCGCCCATTGTTCCTTTCTTATAATTAACTGGCTGTAAGATTTTGTTTTTTTCAATGTGGTTTGTAAATTTTTGTTGCAATATAATTTTTATCACTGGTTTTACCCCAGAAATATCCCCAAAAATCCCCAAAAAATCAAAAAAACACTTACCTTGCAACACAATCTTGCCCCAGCCAGTCACAATGCACTCCCCAGCTCCATTATAAAACGCGTCCAAGGTATCCGAAGCCCGTGGCAAACAAATTGGGTAAATATTCTTGGCAAATCTCAAGTCTTCAGCCAGAACCAAGATGGCGGCGTCGTATTTCAGGCTGCCCCGTCGGTAAAACGGATGTCGGACGATGGTCTTGACTTGTACGATTTGGAAGGGAAGAGGCTCGTCGTCAATACCCAGTTTGTATTCTCCGCCTTTGATGAGCACGTTTCTTGCGTCCAATCTGTGGGTGGAAAGAAAATCTATAATTCTATGCTAATATCATAAAGAGGTAACTTGTAAGTATGTTTATTAGGGGTAATCTCCGAAACTACTGGACCGATTTCAAAAATTCTTTTACAAATAGAAAGCTAGATTATCAGGAACTACTTTGAACTCGATATTCCCACGGGATCGGGACTTATGCAGGTGACAGCGTGGGACTCGGCTAGTGCATAAATAAACCGGTCCAGTATGAGTTGGGCTCGCGCACGAAGGGTTTCATACCACTATCACAATCGGGTACGGAACCCTAAGATGAATACTGGTACAACCAATCCGTGAAAGCAATGCCCACTTTAAGTCTATCACTGCATCACTAAATGGCGCTAGTGGCAAAAATACATCGCGGTATCGTTGCGTTTTTATGTTTCACAAATCACGTTCGTTGTATGGGACTCCCCCTTTAAATATTTGTTTTTAGTGTTTGTTGTTATAGCGGCTTCGGAAATACATCATCTGTGTTTTCAATTTTTTTTAACAAACTTCTAGCTATTACGGTTCATGAGATACAGCCTGGTACAATACGGACAGACAGCGAAGTCTCAGTAAATAGGGTACCTTTTTTTACCATTTAGATATAGAACCCTAAAAAATGGGTACATTTACACTAATCACGGAATGGGCTGTACGAGAGAATAATTTTGGTCCTTCCCTCATATGCGACCTCAAAAGAAATAAAATAAAATCTCACCCATCGACACAAGCAGCCGAGGTAACAACGACATCAGGCCTGGTGATGACACCTCCACACAGCAGGCTTCTGTTGGTCTGCAGCAGAACCATGGCTTGCCAGGGGATCTCAGCGAAGTCGACCTCGAGGTCATTACGGTTTCCGTAGGGCTTCTGTGGCTGTTGGAGTTAAAATATGGATAAAAACGTAGAAGTTGACTGGTCTCTATGAGAGACTAGAAGGAGAAAGGTCGCCTTATAGTGATCCATTTCAAACTCGTCTCTGACGGACGAGACGAGCCAGTTCCAAACGTCAAACTGGAGGGAAAATTACTCACACACCTGAGATGAAGATGATGATGCAGTAACATTCGAAAGTCGTTGTTAGAATACTTGACTCTAGATTTTAAAATCTTAGATTAAAAAAATGTACTTATGTACTTAATGTACTTAATGTACTTTATTTTATTATTTTTCGACATTAATTTAAAACTTTATTTTATTATTAAGATAGAAATTATTTGTAATTTGTAATGTTTTTTTTTTTTTTTTTTTATATATATGGATGTATTATCTGAAATAAATGAATTGAATTTGAATTTGAATTTAAGTAAACATAAAATTCATACTACATTTTTTTGAAAGTGGCAGCTCTTTATTTACTTTTTTCTTTGATATTGACATCCGAAAAGAAAGGGGTTTTCACACGGGGCGGGGTCGAACTTATGCGGGCGAAATCGCGGCACATAAATTAAATTACATAGCTAGTCATAAAACATACTGTGAAATTCTTGCGTAAAATTATACAGGAGATGTCACAATATGGGCCATTTCCAGTTTCCGTTCGTGAAGGAAAAAAATGTAACATTTTTCGTAAAGGTCAAATTAATTCTTTTATTTCGAAACGATTTTTCTCACGGACCGATGGAAAAGATTAAATACCTATGATATACAGTTTTAAATGATAATGATTTTAATAATTAACTATATACCTAGATACCTATTAAATGGATGTCTTACCTGAAGCTCGAGAAATTTAAAAAATACTTATAAAATATTTTTACTCAAAAAGTAAGTGAGATTATTCTTGATTTTGTGCCTAACACTACACAGTATACATTATTTACCTTTTTTATTATTTATTTTTACCCTATAAAAAGTATAAGTAAGTGAAAGTATTTTCATTTTAACTCCTTATTCGACCATAACTGGATAAATATAAAAGCTTGTGTTATTTTACTACATACATGTAAAAACACGGTGTTTGCCGTGGAAAAAATATTTTGGTTACCCATTGACTTTTTATTTACCCGTTGCTTTTATAACCTACTTATCCATACTTATGCTATCACATCGGAAAAACCTGCAAAAATAGTTCTAGATGTATTTTACAAGGAGAAACGTATCATAAAAATCCTCCCATAACGGGGTTCGACCCCGTACCCCGTGCGAGTGCGATGACCACTATACCACACGGGAATACCTTGAGCATTATAAAAAAATATTAGTTATACTAGGAAAAGAGGAACAAAGAGAAAAAATATATAGTATGTTTGTTTGTAACCAATGGATTATTAATTTAAATGATGGATTACCATATATTAATTTTAATTAATTTATTGTTTTAAGATGGTATACTGTTGGTATAGTTATATTTATATTGAAGATAAACAAATAAATATATATCCACCAATGGACTCCGTAGGCACTAGACCGATTTCAAAAAATCTTTCACCTAATTTTTATCCCTATATTCCCACGGGATTGGGAATTACGCGGGTGAAGCCTTGCGCTGCTCGCAACTAAATAAAATTTACCGCGCATCCGGTACGACACTACATAATAACTCACTCTACCTGCATCAATTAAATTGTTGACCAATAAATCAATCAATGCTGTGTGTTTTTAACTCAAAATTCGTTTGTTAGCAATTAATTGTATTATGAATATTCAGTGTTTTTATGATTAACAGCTGTTCTTTAATCATTAGTTCTATCAATAAGGCATCGTCTTTTTTTTTTTTTAAAGGCATCGTCTTATTATTTGACGGTCATTTTAACGCAATTGTTGTGGGCTTTTAATCATTGAATTATGGCTTGTATTTTTAGGGTTCTGTACCTCAAAAGGTAAAAAGGAACCTTCATATGATCACTTTGTTGTCCGTCCGTTCCTCTGTCTGTATCTCGAGAACCCGCGTAGGTGTAGAGTTTTTTTTCCTAAACTAAGCAACTAGGCTTGTACTATGGGTACTGAACAACGGATATACCTACTACATAATAATATTTTTCTTGTAAATACCTACATATGTAGGTAAAATAATGACTAATATAGAAAATACCCAGAACCAGAAACCAAACATTTATGGTCAGCATAAATACATATACCTACTTAATTTGTCCCCGGCGGGAATCGAATCCGCAACTTAAACATTTAAATTTAAAACCCTAATATGTTTGAACAACATTCATTTATTGAAGATGCCGCCATGGCGCATCAGAAACTCGGTCAAGTCCTCTTATACTAAATCAACACCGTAGTTAAGGGTCAACGCAGACGAACAATTAATTTGCTTAGTCTGGGGCTATACAAACACATCATTTTTAACGTAGGTTGTTGCTTGGAAGAGATCGCCTAGCTAGCTAGCTAGACACTAGCTATATGCTCAGACACGTTATAAAGAAAAATAACGGTCAGGCTAGGCGAGTAGTTAAAAACGTTGTCGATCATATTGCCTAGCTGTTTTATTACAAAGCTGAATATCTTAAAAGAAGCTAGTTGAACGAAGCCATTTCTCAAGAAAGGTATTAACAAAATAGCCAATTGAGATAGTTGGCTGTGAAATATTAATTTAAAAGGTTAAAAAGATGAAGAAGTCTTTTGTAAATATTAATAAAACGACCTATATTCCTGAATAAATAAATTGAATTTGTTTTTTTTTTTTAATTTGAAGTCGCCCGATTCAAAATCTCCAGTCCAAATCGGGGCTTAATAGTGAAAAAATTGTGAAATATCATATCGTATGCCCTTGCCTAGATATTCTATATTACATCACGTTAATCAATGACTTGAAATTAATCAACAAACATTGGCATTATTGATGAGACGTACGAAGCCGCAAGTTGCGACACGACATGGCGGCGCCTCGCATTCTCCTCTATAATAAAGCCTCGTGCTTTAGCAAATTATCTTTTTTAGGTTCCCTTTCATGGATGGGTTAAAAGCATGGTTTAGGGCAAATAATAGTATACTACATACTATTATACGGTTTAGGGTAAGTTTTATTTCGAAACAGAAACGTTTTTAAACTATTGCATAGCTTTTATCGCGGGCTTTGAGTTTGAATGAAGAAATTTCCTATTGAAAAAAAACGTAACACCCCCAACAACTCGTATATAGGTACCTTGCTCCTTTAACATAGAGTTCATAATTATATTACCCAAGTTCACAGAATTTATTTATTATTATTTATTTGCCATTTTTTCTTCAGGAAGATGTGTCAAATCATAGTCTACAATTGAAAAACGACATGGGTTTTTAAGTTAGGACTTCACATAACTTTGTAATGCAAACTTCTTCATTTTATTATTAAGTTTGTATGCCAAACTTTTTTAAAGAACTCGCGGATTATTATATTACAAAATTAAAAAGTTATCTTTTTTTTCTGCAAGCTTGGTGGCCAGTCATTTTGTAATGCAAACTTCTTGATTTTATTAATAAATGCATGCCAAACTTTTTTCAAGAAATAGCGGATTATTATATTACAAAATTGAAAAGTTATCGATTTTCTTAGTTGTTTTTTCTGCAAGCTTGGTTGGCCACTGGCCAGTCATTTTGTACTTAATGCAAACTTCTTCGTGTATCACGTTGAGTAACAGAGATAGACTTTCAGCTTACAAATTAATAGGTTTCATTCAAAAAGAATCAAAATGGATGCCATCGACTATGCCAAAGACTTAATAGGTCCTTTTAAACAAGTTCCTTTGAAAACTACATAAGGTGGCTAAGTTGTAACGACTTATTCTATATTGCAATCTATGTTATTTTATGGAAACTGCGAATCTGCGCGTGGCCCGCATTCGCCTATTTTTTTGTTACCTCACGGAATCTGGATTTAGCAAACAAAACCACGGACAAAAGTTAGTATTTATCAACACATTTTACTTAACATATCTTGCAAAATCGTTTTTAACACATCCGTGCAAAGTACGGCGATCGACACTCGATTTTGAACTATAATGTCAACGTGATACAGTTCGATATTGTTTAAAAATCTTTACGCCACATGTTACCTTTTGGAATGAGTGATTTTTGTAACACTTTTGACATACGAAAATTGAGAATTTTCGAATTTTGCAAGAAAATTAACATTGCATTTTGATGTGTCATTTTTAGGGTTCCGTACCTGAAGGGTAAAATAGGACTTTTTTACTATGACTCCACTGTTCGTCTGTCCGTCAGTCACCAGGCCCATGAACTGCGATAGCTAGACAGTTAAAGTTTTTTGAAAGATAGTACCTAACCAAGTATTTCTGTTGCCAGTAAATGTAAATACTAAACAATGCCGCGGACAGACAGACAAACATGACGAAACTATAAGGGTTTCTTGTTGTTAACTACGCAACCCTAAAAAAAGAAAACTTAAGAAAAGATTCTATTTAACAAACGTGTTTTTATTGGGATAATGGTACGGAACTCTATGTTTGATAGTACCTAAAGAAAAAAACAGCCAAGTGTTTTTTTCTTTAGGTACTATCAAACTCCTCTGGCTTCGCACATGTATGCACATAATATTACTAAACCCGACGATAACATTATAAATATTATATCTACCTGATTTTTTTAATAGACCATAGACAATTTTTGCAAAAAGAGGTATCGGAAAATATTAATATTTAATGTTTTTAACAGCTATTAGGTACACAATATTTTTTAAAGATTTCGTAATTATGGTTTGTATAATAAACATTGTATAGTAATAAACACGCCTTCAAAACTGTTATGCGACGTGATGTTCTTGGTCTTATCAAATTCGGTGACCCTGACCTCAAGAAATATTATGAAAAGGTCAACTCACATTAAGCAGTCCACATTGACCGCCGCCATTGTAACCCGACAGGAACACCCTCTGAACTGATTCACTGTATTCATTCTCTACGCCAACGCCTTGACCTTGGATGACCTTGAACCCTTGACCCTTGATCTCGCCAGTTCCAACTTCCTGGGTTAACTTTTGACCTTGACCTGGAATCAGATTAAATGTTAGGATGATCTGGTTCAGTGAGATTCAAACCCCATAACTTCACAAACTTATGGTTTTATCGCGTTGCTTTTTCTTTTTGTGTTAAATAAAATGCTTAATTATATTAAGGTTTTTATTGAAATAAAATAAGTTAAATTTAAATCCAATATCGCGAAAACAGAAGGAAAATCGAAACTTTTTATTCCTACAGCTTTTAACCACCAGTACACCAAATGGTAAGTGACATTATAAGGTCTAAACAAAAGTACACTTTTCTAAAAGATAGCACACTGTTTAAATTATAAATAGTGCCTTTTCTATTGGTTATATGGTTACCATAGTACAAGCACGTACTCACCTAGTTTATTATTAAATTTGGTTACCATAGCACAAGCTTTGTTTAGTTTAACCCATTGGTCATAACACAATAGCTGCCCTTTGTTTTACGGGTGTCACGCTTGCACGTCACCTCTAATATAGGGGCAGCAATCGTGTTCATATTTTTTTTCATTCAGATGTTTATGGTTTAATTAATCCCATTATAAAACAAAATAAATATAAAAAGATAGATTATTTAATTGTTTAATTATGAGAATGTGTCCAATTTCTTGATTTATTTACCTTGAATCAACTGTTGACCTTGACCTTGGACGACCCCGAACCCGAGTCCTTGACTATACCCAAAGCCAAGTTGACCTTGACCGATCCCGGAACCCTGACCAGCAGAGAACTCGAAGCCAACACCTTAGGTAACACATTACATTTAGGCCGGTTGCACACCAAAATCTAAGCTAAGGTAATTTAACTTAGCTCGCATAGCTGACGCAGTTTAACAAAGTTTTTGTACTGCAGTGTGCACACAACTATGGAAGTCTGCGTTAGTATTAGAAAATGGCTTTTGGTCGGCAACCGAGGTTATTTAATTAGTTTTAGAATTGAAAATTTGCTTTCATTGAAGAATATTGTTGTATTCAATTTGCTGTGTAGAGTTTGAATTTTTTGGAAAAGCAAATTTTCAATTCCAGTTAAAAGCTTTTAAATATTATGTTCTGTTGTTATTTTTTTCATTTTTTTAGTACATAATTATCAATAAAATAATTCTTGAACCACTTAGCACACTTAATCGGCAGATATGCCTGAAGTATACCTAATTATTAATGTCATGCAGCGCCCAAGTTTTTGACCCCTCACGCAATAAGAGGGTTTCTATTTCCAAATAAGTAAAACATCATAATAGGTAGTAGAATTTGCGTTATTTGACAAGAAACACAAAAGCAGACAGACAGAATCACAGGTTTATTATTAGAAAGTTCTTATTGTTACGGATTAGAATTAGGTATTCAATTTTTATTTGTAGTTACGTTTCCGATACTTGAGGCTATAGAGCCCTGGACCATTGGAAGCCAACACGCATAGGCCTTTTAAGTAACAATGAAATAGCAAAAGCAGATTATTATCAATTAACTATTATTACCTGGGCGGACGATTTGGCCTTGCCCTTGAGATACGCCAAACCCTTGACCTTGAGTCACTCCGAATCCAACACCTTGGCTCACAGATTGACCTTGTTGCCCTTGGCCAACTCCAAATCCAATTCCAAAACCGCCTCCTTGACTAACTTGCTGTCCTTGACCCTGGGTCACACTTTGACCTTGACCCTGGCTCACAAGTTGCCCTTGACCCTGTTGCACAAATTGACCCTGTCCCCTAGTTACTTCAAGCCCTTGTCCAGTTGTAACTCCAAATCCTCCTTGATTAACTCTTTGTCCTGATCCAGTAATTCCAATCTGACCCTGTCCTCTGGTCACACCTATTCCTTGACCTTGGCTCACAGCCTGCCCTTGACCTTGGGTTACAGTCTGTCCTTGACCTTGGGTCACGTATTGACCTTGTCCTCTAGTTACTCCGATTCCTTGTCCTTGACTGATTCCAAATCCAGCACCCTGACTTACTGATTGACCTTAAAAATAAAAAATAATAATGTATAAACAAAAAAAATTAACGACGATAGAGGCCTAACCTCTATCGTAGAAACCAGAAAAAAAGTAAGTAAGTATATCATTGTTCCACATTTACCTTGACCCTGAACACCGAATCCTCCAGTCACAGTTTGTCCTGATCCTCTGATGACTCCAATTCCTTGCCCTTGGCTGACTGATTGACCAACTCCTTGAGATACGGTCTGGCCGACTCCTTGGCTAACAGTTTGACCCTGGCCCCTGGTGATGCCAAGCCCTTGCCCTTGAGACACGGATTGACCCTGACCCTGGGAGAAGCTTTGAGTCTGAGTGTATTGGTTTTGACCGGCCTGTTGAAAGAAAAAAATAGTTATTAGGTATAGATGTAATTATACATTTTTTTTGGGAAAAAATTAAAACCTTTGTGGTTACTTAAGAAGAAGCAAGCGAAGAGACTAACAGACGAAACGAATTTGCTGTTATATCTATTCTTATCCTTTATTATAAACGCAAAACCTTGCAAGGTTGGCAACCAGACAAAAATGTATTAAACCGATTGCAATGAAACTTGGTATGTAAATAGCTGGAAATCTTAGACTCTAAGGATATCATAGGCTCTGATGGTGGTAGTGGTGAAATCCCGACTTTCGTACCGTAGTGATTTCGAATCCCGTGTACCGTGTACCAATGTCTTTTTGTTTAAGAAAAAAATATCTGCGCTATTAACATCTGGTGAAAAAAAACATCGTTAGGAAATCCGCGTCTTAAAATCAGGTAGGTACGTACGGAAAATGTCCAGCGAAATCTTTTTAAACACATATGCTAAAATTAAATGTTATCCTGATTTTTCCACGGAATCAAGACTGAGGTAAGTGAAACTTCGGCACATAAGCCGCATAGTTCAAAGCAAAAATATCACATTAGTGGAAGTTTCGTTCTTAATTATGTTGTAAGATTTTTTCTTCATATTAACACAAACCTGATAGGTTTACGACGTAATAAAATATTTGTAAACTTATGTAAATAATGTATTAGAATATATATACATAAGTAGGTATATAACATCGCTTCCTTGCACGTATCATTGAAGTCAATAATAAAGATGTTTTTATATAAATAAAACAACAACCGGGCTGATTGATGATATTTATAAATGATAAAATTTTAAATGTATAATTTTCCAATTTAATTACATACATGTTACATGTTTCTTCGATGGATTTAAGTGTTCTGTTATTTATTAATGCAATATACTTATTTACGACTTTGTTGGATAGTAAATTCTAATTATCTGATTAGAGAATGAGATAGCACTGAATAGATCAATGTGTGTTTGGTCTTCATCATTATATTGTTGTCTGTTATATTTATTTATTTATTATAATAAAACTTATTAAACATTTTTCGAATTACATAATAAATAATTACATCGACCAAGCTCATTAATCGTTTCATCCTACATAAACATACTTGGATTTTACTTGTTTAGGCTGCGTTTCCATCAGAACTATGGAAGTGTGCGTAGCTAGGAACGTCGTTGAATCGATAGCGAGGCTAGGTAAATGGAGAGATTCTATTGGCATGCTCGCCCAACTCTGGTGAAAACGCAATCTTACTTTTTACTTAAAGGCCTGAAGGGCATTTGGTTGAAGCATATTTTGATCATGTGAACTCAGCCAATTTTTTTTTGGTATTGGCTTTATGCACAAGTCGTTCAAAACTATAATTCTAAAATAATTTAAATGTTAACTTACCTGTCCTTGAACTTCATATTGTCCTCTTCCTCCTTGACCGAATGAACCTTGTCCTTGGGTGACAGTTTGACCGACTCCCTGACTCACGCCTAGACCTTGTCCTTGGCTCACGATCTGACCTTGACCCTGACCGACGATTTGACCTTGACCTCTAGTGCTCTGACCGAAGGAGGATGATGTACTTTGTGTGAACCCTTGGCCGAATTGGCTTCCTATAAATAAGAAAAATGTTTAGAAATATTTAAAATAGGTTTAATCCTGAATCCCGTGTGACACAGTTTATGTACTCTCGCCCGGCATTCGAGAGGTACGTGGTTCAATCCCCGTAACAGGAGGGTTTTTGATTATCTATTTTTTCTTGAAAATACTTCATAAATATTTTTTATAAGTTGTCATTTTCTGAATCTCATGTAAATTCAAAAATAAAAACTCGTCCAATTAGTGTTTCTAACGCAAAATATTACGCCATGCTACATTATTATTGCTAATTACTTTGAGATTTAAATTTTATTGCTAATATTTAATTTAAAAATCATCGAGTAGGTAGGTAAAAATATTTTGAATTACAGGTTTTCTCTTAGGGTTCACCGTTTCTAAAATTAATATAAATGGCGCTGAAATTCCAACAAAACCGCTTTTCCATCTGCCTATTCACAAACATTGCAATCGAATCGATATCGTACGTACATACCAAAAAATTCTACTAAATAAACTTTGACGCAAAAACGACTGGACCGATTGCGATGAAAGTTGGTATGCAGATAGCTGGAGATCTGGATAAATACATAGGCTACTTTTTATCCTGAAATGCCGGAAGGATCGGTACTTAAGCCAGTGAAACTGCAAGACGCAGCTAGTGCGTCATAAATTAAATCATTTTTATGTATATTTGATCGCATGTGAAATCGAAAGTAGCTCTCGAATTTCTTTAAGTCTGATTTGGACGTCAGGCTCTTTACCTACTCTGTTTCCCGAAAATTATGCTTAAACCGTTTGTAAACAAACGATCTTTTTCTATTGACATTTCATACAGAAAAAAAATTTATAACTTAAAATTTTACACAACTTACGTTAACTTTGGAGGAAAACCCTGTATCGCGGGAGACCTAAATATAATAATCATTCTGATTTCAAATATTCAGTTCGAAAACAAAAAAAAAATATATTTTACATGTATTAAAAACTAGCTGCGCCCGCGGTTTCACCCGCGTAAGTCCCGATCTCCCGGGATTTACGAGATCAAAAGTAGCATATGTCCTTTTCTAAGGTCCTATTTATCTAGATACCAAAATTCATCAATTTCGGTTTTGCGGTTTGGGCGTCTAAGCATAACAAACAGACAGACAGATAGACAGACAGACAGACAGAGTTACTTTCGCATTTATAAATTAGTAAGACAAGATAAGATACTCTAGGTACGTCGCGTCGGCTTAGCCTGAGTGTTATTTATAACATTATAAAATATTGGTGTGGAGACGGGCTTGGTTAGTTGACAATCACAAGGAGATTTTCCACTTCACACTAATACGAATTTATAGGTACCTACTCGCAGTGGATATGCAATGATGCCGACAGTACGTAGAAACTTGTCAAAATTAGCGCAATTGCGCGCGCATTACTGTACCTAGTGAAAATTAATTTTATGTTTTAATACAGATAAAGTACCTATCTGTGAGGCTTTAAATACACGACGACATATAGAGTTAGAGCAACAGTACACCTACAGCACATATATAAAGAAATTGTCGATGTGTGCATTAATTAATATTATAAAATGGAAAGATTTGTATTTGTGTGTGCCTATATGTTTGTAATGAATAAACTTAAAAACTACTGTGCCAATTTCGAAAATTCTTTCACCATTAGAAAACTACATTCACCCTGAGTACATAGGCTATTTATAATTCTGATATTCCCATGGATCGGGACTTACACGGGTGAAACCGCGGGACGCAGCTAGTTTCTTCATATGTGTGCTCTAGCTGTAGCTGTATCTTACACTAAGTGTTAGTAAGTGTTAGGCCAACAATATTTTAATATAAAAAAAGGAATGATTTTGCGACATTTTTTATATACTTGCGGATGTCGAAAATTATGATTTTGATGAGGAAAACTTCCTTAATTAATATTAAAATTTTATTATTTTTTATCTTCTTTATCAAATGAGGCAGGTGTTGTAATTTATGCAATGTGTTTCCCAATACTATAATCTTTTAGATATCCTATAGATTACATTATCATCGAAAAGGGAAAGTTAACGACGAGCCGAGTCCTACAGTTTCACCCGCGTAAGTCCCGATTCAGTGAGAATCGGGATCAAAATTCAAACTACTCCTCGAATTTACTTTTTAATTTATTAAAAAGTAAATTCGAGGAGTAGTTTGAATCCTCGATAATGTAGCTTTCTATTGGTGAAAGAATTTTTAGAAACGGTTCAGTGGTTTCAGAGATTACCTGGAAAATACGTACATAAATTCTTAAATGTTACCAACGCTACCTCTTTACAATATTAAGTTAAAAATTAACGATTGTTTGAAACTTAGAACTTTAATTATTTGTTTCTATAGAGTCCTGCAGGGTACACAAAAAGGAAAAAAGTTTTTTTTAAATAAGGCAGTATTTTTTAAGTGTGGTAAATACTTAAAAATAATGTTGATTTTTTCTATAATAAAATTATTCCTAGTAGTCACGTAAAACATATTTTTGACCCTTTTGGCTGGATTCGAATCCTCCTGTACTCTAACCGGGTGTACCACTAAAAAGCCATAGGGGTTGTAGTCCACCGCCGGGGTTGAATTTTGTAATAAAAAATCCAAATAGGTACAGTAAGTGGCAGAATAGTTAAAAACAAAATGGCGGATGCGCAAAAGTCGATTTTTCATAGAAAGCGCATGTAAAATGTACTGCGCGAAGTTTCCTCTTCCACGGCAAAACTTTTCCACTTATCTGCCGGTCACTATACGAAATTTTCGCTAAGATGTGGCGAGTAACACAAAAAAAATAGGTAGTTGATATTCCAAAATAGTTCCAAATTAAAACTCACCCTGCGACGTCTGCCCGATGCCGCCGACTCCAAACTGACCCTGACCGTTCTGAGTATATTGACCTTGACCTCGGACTTCGAATTGACCTTTGTTGATGCTGCTTGGGGTCACTCCGAACCCAGGAGTGATCTGGTTAGGTCCTTGAGAGGGGATCGTTGGTTTTGGTGTGCTGGTAAGAAAAATATTTAGTTAATTATTTATTACTAGCAGCGTTAGCCCATGTTACTCAGGGTGAATGTAGCTTTCTAATGGTGAAAGAGTTTCAGAAAACAATTCAGTAGTTTTTGAGTTTATTTATAACAAACATACAGAAAAACACACACACACATACACAAGAATACAAATCTTTCCTCTTTATAATGTTACTATAGACTAGTATAGACTATAAGCGTCCCGTGGTTTCACCCACGTAAGTCCCGATCCCGTGGGAATTTAGAAAATTTCTCTCATGTGAATGGGTCTGTTCCTTAAGTCTTGTCTATTCATTGGTTGCCTGGAAGAGATCGCCCATAGGCGATAAGGCCGCCCATTGTACCACTATAGTTTTAAGTTATTCTTTGTATAATTAGTATTAAGTAAGTAAGTATGTGTTTTTGGTGCAATAAAATGTTTATCTATCTATCTATCTGTTATAGCTTTGAAGTTTTTGAAGCTTTTGAAGAAGCTATTTATCAACCGTTAAATTAACCGACTAGCCGGTCAAACGGTTCTAGTTAGGTTAAAGTTTACTAGGAATACTTTTGTGTCACTTATCTTATCAGACACGGATAGGTTATAATCGTGACAAAGCAAGCGCGAGCGAATCGAGCGTTTTGCACTAAACCTTGAATTCAAGTTTAGAGCATTAGCCTCAATGTTAAGGTTAGGCAGTAGTTCATCAAACGGATGATTAAGGGCCTTAGATGAAAAAAAAAACAGCAGATACGTTAACTAGTCTCGGAAAATGAGACGACAAAACTGCGTCTTGCTGACGCACTAGCCTCAGTTGTATGTCGAACCGTTGCCGCGTGAGCAAGTGCTGTCACACTGCGATTATCTTTTTGAAATACATTAGAATGCCTTTTTGCTTATTTTATAAATGCCTATACAATAATTTTATTAAAAAGCATGTAGGTGTTTCTAGCTCATATTTCGAATACGCAATGTTACAATATACCGTATCTACTATTTTGTTTCATCTAAGCTTTTTCCTTTAAAATGGACAGTTCTTTGTTTACCTTTCTTTCTTTCTTTTCGTGTAGTTATGTGGCTCACAACTTAGTGTTAGAGTTTTCAGTTTTTTTTTGTTTACCTAAACTGTAAAAATACTTACATGAAATTATTCAAGATGACAGAGCCAGTGATGGGCGAGATGGGCGGCCTGGCTGTCACCTGGCTTGGCCGCGGGTTGTTGCTGGAACTGCCGCGGCTGTCTGGCACGTATTGGCCATCGTTGCCTCCGAACACGCCGGGCACCCACTTGCCGAGCTGGTTGGTTGGCCAAGGGTCCGTGTAGTAAGGGTCACGGCAGCATTTCCCTACGCGGCCGGTTTGGTCTTTGCAGTCCTGGGGGGGAGATGGGAATTGAATGGAGAAGCCAAGGTTTCGAGGGTTTTACAGTTGCCGTGGTCATAGAGAGTAAATAAATGATACCTATTCTATTATTATAAAGCCGCTGATCGGCTTTATAATCGGACCAGCGACCGGAACCGCTGGTCCGATAAGAAAAATTCTTTCAGTGTTTGATAGACCATTTATTGAGGAAGGCTATAGGCTTGATTATGTTTTCAAAAACATTAGGCGGACAAAATCGCGGGTACTGCTAGTTATTGACAAATTTTGTGAACAATACACAGCGCCATCTAGCCCATTGGTAAGCTACTAAACTTTTGTTACGGTGACTAGACAACGGATATATGTATAAATACTTATAGTATTTTTTTCTTGTATAGGTATACATGCTTAACATGCCTCTGTGGCCTCTGTGGCGCGTCGGGCAAAGACCTGACTGCAATTCATAAGGTTGTGGGTGCGATTTCCGCCGAATGCAAGTATAAATGCTTAAAAATAGATATTTTTTTCTGGTCTGGGTGATAGGAAACACCCCATAGTACGACGCACCTACTGCTTAGTTTGGGCCTAGAATGCGCTGTGTGTAACATCGTGCAATATTTTTTAAGCCCGATTTCGATAACAAAACAGGGCATTGGTACTTTAAAAAATTACATTTTGACAAATTACTTACAGTGAGTGGCACTCTATAAGCATCCTGGTCTCTGGTCAAGATGACACTGGTGTTGGAGATGACACCTTCAGCTGTGCAGAACTCGATCGGGGTACATTTGAGGGCGGCAGCGCAACCAGACGGGATATCGACTGAAACATTTGTAGTGGTTAAATAAGGGGGTCTGTAACTGTCTTACTGGGTAGATCATTGGCCTAGCCAGCCGCGCTCGCCGATCTTGTATAATCGTGCGGGTTAAGCGACACTTGACGCGGTCATTACTTGGATGGGTGATCGATAATTTGTGGGGCAAAAAAAACATTTTCTCGAACTCCTCCGTGCTTCGGAAGGCGCGTTAAGCAATTGGTCCCAGTTGTTATTTCTGATAGCAGTCGTTAGGTCAAGTTAGAGGCCTTAGGACGACCTGACAACTCTAACACTAGGTGACTATACGAAAAGATGAAGAAGACTGTTGGAATTTTCAACCGATTAATTAATATTATAAGATTTCAAAATAATATTATATTATTTTATTTATTGGGCGTTAAACGAGTAGATTCTAAATCGTATAACCCCGAACTAAGAAGACAGATCAGCTAAACCGCGTTTTGTTTCGGTGCAACTAATCCGATCTTAATCCACGTTTATTAAAGGGGTGTTAACATTGAATAGACGCTTTTCCCTTTCCTTGTACTTTCCTGTTAGCTATCTTGAGGGACGTAAGATATTTAAAAAAATACTTATTATATTCTTTTGGGTACTCACTTGGTCCTGGTTGAGTTGGTGGCCTGAAGGTTGTCCTAGTCTCATCCAGAATTATAGACCCCTCATCGTAGTTGGGGTTAGGCAACCTAGTTTCCTTGGTGTTCGAGCTTTCTCCCTGAACTGGAGGCAAGTAACCATTTGCAGCAGTTGAAGGTCTTCGGGAAGTCACAGGTCTTGGGGTGGTGAAAGGACGTGGTGATGTCACGAAAGCAGTCGAAGAAATGGTGTTAGATGCAGCAGTTGAGGCGTCTACTGGAGGCAGGTAAGGGATGCCAGGTTTAAGTCCAACTTGACCTGGACGGTAAATTCCAGCTGTATCGCTTCCAGCAGAGAATGAGTCGGTCTCAATGAAATTGGACTGGCTTGTCGATTTGTAAACTTCGTTGTTGTAATTACCAGAGCCGAACTTGTTGATTGGTACTACAGTTGAACCTCCTGTAGAACCGAATTGCTTCCTGGATTCGAAGGAAGTAGATTCAACTACTCCACCACGGTTGAGGCCAGAATCGGCACCGAAAGACGCTTGGCCGCCAAAACCTTGACCGAAAGCTTTGTTCGAGTTAAATGATGAAGAGCTCGCTCCGAAACCGTTGGTCTGGCCAGATTGGCCAGCTTGGCCGGCTTGGTTGAAGTTTGTTTGACCGTTGAAACCGGCTTGGCCTTGTTGGTTGAAGGTAGATTGGCCTGCTGCGTTGAAGCTAGTCGATTGGCCTGCAGCATTGAATCCAGATTGACCAGCGGCATTGAAACCACTTCCAGATTGGCCGGATTGGCCAACGGCATTGAAACCACTTCCAGATTGACTAGATTGACCAGCGGCATTGAAACCACTTCCAGACTGGCCAGATTGGCCAGCACCGTTGAAGCCGGTTGTAGATTGACCCTGGAAACCTTGGGTGTTGCTGACGAAGAGTCCAGATCCTTGGGAGCCTAAATAAAGAAAATAAACACTTCTTCAGTACGATAAATACACCTAAACTTAACATTTAATAATATAATGTTCAGCTATGGGTATGTGAGCGTTTGGCCACTATCTCGCCAGACGATAAGGGGCGATGAGGTCTAAGATATGGGATGGTCATCTAGCTAGAAGATACATGTTCACTCGTAACTTTTAATTACTAGTAAAAAATATTGGCAGAGTTCTATTCCTTCTAAGGTTACTTGCTTGCTTCCACTTGGGAATATCGACTTTTTGTAATAGCTGTGTTCAGCAGTTACACTCGAGCAAGTCCCGATCCCTTCAAATCCCATGGTAATTTCGAAAAACCCTTTCTTATCGGATACCTACATCATATAAAGAAGACACTCTCCGAATTACAGCTCTTTACTATTACCTGTTTAGGTTGTACGCTGGTCCATCAGTCAGTCAGGCAGGAGCCAGGACAAAGCATTTTAAAGGTTTAAATAAAGCTTTATGAGTTGACCCACTGACCTGCTCCAGAGAACTGGGCACCACCAACGCCGAGGGAACCCTGCAGGCCTCCGGCTCCAGCCAGAGTCGAGACTTCAATCCTGCAGCAGATTTCGGTCCTTGTGTTGCAATACTGCTTCTGAAGGCAAAGAGGGGTGGGTTTTAAATTTGTATAATTACTCACCGGTTTCACCCGCGTAAGTCCCGATCCTGTGGGAATATCGGAATAAAAAGTAGCCTATTCGTTATTCCAGGTCTCCAGCTATCTACATACCGAGTTTCATGGTAATCGGTTCAGCGGTTATTACGTGATTGAGTAACAAACGCACACACATATTATTCATATACATACATAACTACTCACAAACTTTCAGCTTTATAATATTAGTAGGAAGTAGGATATACCTATGTAAAAATAAAAAATGCAGGACACTGCTATCTAAATTTAGAAACTAGGCTTGTACTATGGGTAATAGGCAACGGATATACTAGTAGGTAACGTATATTTTTTTGTTGTAAATATAGTAGGTACATAATATGATACAATCTGGGCACATCCAGTCCTAGTCAGCATAAATACTTGATCCCAGCGGGAATCGAACCCGCCACCTTTTGTGTTGAAGACGGGGTCTCGCCCAACGCGCCAGGTCGTCAATACGAAAACAACAGATGTAGACAATTTTACATGTAGGGATAGACAGATAGTATTAAATTTACTATCAATCATTATTTTGTTTTAGTAAGTAGGTATCAGTTTGGTACTAAAATGATTAATGATCAATCGATGATGATCGATGATCCAATGTTGAAGACATACACATAATACACAATACTTACAATATAATAATGACTGTCAAACAAATGTCAATCAGAGACTAGCGAAATCTGTGAGAAATCTTATACCTACTACTAACATTACAAATTTTAATTTTAATGAGCGTTTGTGTTTGTAGCGTCTTCGTGCAAAACCTGCTGAATCGATTGCGATGAAACTCGGTATGTGCATAGCTGAAGACTTCGAATTATACAAAGGTTACTTTTTATTCCGATATTCACACGGGATCGGGCGGGACTAACGCGGGTGTAAATGCGGGGCGCAACTAATACTATAATATTTTATTTTGTTGTATTTTATTTTGTTGTGTTTCTGTAATTTTTATTTGTAATTTTATGTAAAATTTTCTTTTTAAAGCGACGTTAAATGTACCTAAGTAAAAAATGAGAATCTGTAATTGGCAGTAAGCTTTGTGTAAATGTATCATAAGTTAGTTTTTAAATGCTGTTGATTCTGTAATAAGCAAATAAATAAAAAAAAAAAAAAAAAAAAAAACGTACCTACTTATACTTGTACTATAGGTAGGTATTCTTAAAAACAAAGTTCTTTTAAAACTATTACGAAACCGCGAGATTATAAGTCAGGAGATTCCTCACGATATTTTTCTTTACCGTAACATACATAGCGCACATAATTTAGAAAAATATTTTGGTATACGTGGTCGGTATGTTTTCTATCACTTGTCATCTACCTAGCTATTTGATAAACTGGCTGAAAGGCTGTCAACTGAACTGCCAATTAAGCTAGATACTAAGCACAGTCTTCATGTCCGAAAAATCGCAGATAAATTGTAAGAATGCCGTATACGGTGGTACGGTCACGTTTTACGAAAACCGTCTAAGTTACGTAGGGAACAAAATGTTTTACTATGGCGCCTCCGCCCGGCCGCGGCAGATTGGGAAGACCCAAGAAGGGCTGGCTTGGCGTCTAGAGATCGGATATGCGTGCAAATGGCCTCACTACGCGGGATGCCGAAGATCGTGCGAAGTGGAGACGTAAAAGTAGGAAAACGGACACCGGGCTGAGATTGCAGGATGCAACCGGGAACATTGAGGGATGCAACCGGGAACATCGCTTCGATGATGATGATGATAATCAAGCTAGATGGCCGGGAACATAGACATACATTAACCCAATGCCATTGCACCTATTTATCAATTAAAGTTTCGACGGACACACATCGCAATAAATTAAGCATTTTACATTTAAATGTCAATTGAAAAGTTCACAACTCGTTTAGTTCTCCCATAAATTGTAAAAAGGTCATCTTGTTTACTTGATGACATGATTACCATGATGCTAAGTTGAAACTTCAGACGTTCTATCTCTAATGGTTTATGAGATGCTTAGATGAAAACAAAAATAGCAGATACGGTATATTCTAACATTGCGTATTCGAAAAATGGGCTAGAAACACCGACATGCATTTTCATAAAATTATTGTATTTAAAAACATTTGTCTTTAATAATACAAATAAGCAAAAAGGCATTCTTATGGATTTCAAAAAGATAATCGCAGTGTGACAGCACGTGCTCACGCGGCAACGGTTCGACATACGACTGAGGCTAGTGGGTCAGCTCGACGCAGTTTTATCGTCTTATTTTCCGAGACTAGGTAACGTATCTGCTGTTTTTTTGTTTTCATCTAAGATGAATTGTAGAATTATATCGATGTCGCTTATTTCTTTGCAAAAACAAACTTTTGCTTTTTCCTTTAATTTTTCGATTTTCCCTCAATCAAAATCCTCCCACTATCAGGATTTTGAAAATTCATCAAATATTAATATTTGCGTCTGGTCTGAGTGTCCCACTATGTATAATACTATGAATGTATTTACAAAAGAAAAATAAATATTAGTATTATATCCGTTTCTAGTCACCGTAACACAAGCTTAGTCGCTTACCACGGGCTAGATGGCGCTGTGTGTTGTTCACAGAATTTATTTATTTTTAATGTATAGTGTTGATATGTATACACTCGCGTAGGGCCCGATCCCGTGGGATTATCGAGACCGAAAGTAGCCTATGTTACTCCTCGATAATGTAGCTTTCTTTTGGTGAAAGATTTTTTGAAATCGGTCAGCCTTTCTATATTAGCCATGACCTACGATTTTTTTTTTTTTATTTTCTATTTTTTCTAAATTTTATTCCTATTCTAATTAGCTAAAAAAATAAAAAATAAAAAAACAAAACATAGGTCATGGCAGTTTTATGGCATAAACATGATTTGCTCTAACGTCTTTATCCAGAGAGGAAACAGTCGACTACGTTTGTATGAAGAAAGAGTAGTTAAAAGAGGATAAAAACCGATTAAAACCCGGGAAAATGTATCTAATCAGTTCTAGAGTTCTACAAATAAAGCGTCCATTTATCTGTCATCTATCTTTGTATCATGACAAGCGTTGCTTAACCTGCCCGACGGTCGTCCATCATGTTTGAATACCTACTTGATTACGCACACCTAACTATCGTGAGATCTGCCTCATTGTCTCAGTAATCTATATTTTTTCTGATTCCTTGTAATTCTATAATAATTGTTATAAATGGATTAATAGTTGTAGTTGTAGACTGATGTATTATTGTTTCCTGTTTATCTTAGTAATACGTTAGAATTAACTCTTACGGCGAAGGAAAACATTGGGAAACGTCAATGCCATCAATTCATCAATTAATTTTATTAAATCGAGTTTTAAAAGGGGGAGTCTTTTAACCCATATCGAAGTTCTAGCACAGAACACTATCAGAACAACAGCTTCATAATTACGCGCCCGCGGCGTAGGTAATTCACTACATGCGCTTGCGCAGCTATGTGTGCGTGACCTCTCTCACCGACAGTGTGCCGACGGGTTCACGTACGTGAGCCGAGTAGGCGCTTCGGGCGGCCTCGGGAAACCCGAGCGGAAAGCGGTGAGAAGTCACGCACACATAGCTGCGCATGTAGTGGAGTACTTACCGCCCGCCGCCGCGGGCTTGTATGAAGCTGTTGTTCTGGTGTATTAGATATTCGCTGGGTCTAGCAATGTCTTACTTATCCTTCGGCATATTACAAAAACCGCGAGCGTTTCTTAACTAAAGACGCCGTATTACAAACAGCGGATTCATACAAATAACCTGCGACGTATATCCATGTTCACAAATCACCGAGAAGCCACTAGCATGTCATCGTAAGATACCGATCATTCGAGACGCCTACAGCTGGTATTTATTCGGGAGCCGCCACGCCTCGTGGCAAAGTTCAAGAATTAACAACACGATTACATAATGTCTAACATCATTTTAAATGAGTATTCGCCTTGTTGAACTGCAAATATACCTAAACGTTTGTAGGGTTCCGTAACCAAAGGGTAAAAACGGGAATATTCTACTCAAAGTGTAACGTTTTTAGGGCTCCGTAAAAACGGAAATATTTTACTCAAAGTGTCTCGTTTTCAGGGTTCCGTAACTAAAGGGTAAAAACGACCACATTACTAAGACTCCGCTGTCTGTCCGTCTGTCACCAGGCTTTATGAACCGTGATAGCTAGACAGTTGAAACTTTCACAAATGATGTATTTCTTTCTATAGCCGCTATAGCAACAAGTACTAAAAACAAAATAAATATTTTTTCTCATACAACAAACATGATTTACATAAAAACGCAGCGATACCGCGATGTATTCATCGATAGAGTGATAGATTGGCGCCAGTGGTAAAATTAATACACAATTTTATCGTGATAGTGGCACGGAACCCTTCGTGCGCGAGTCCAACTCGCACTTGTCCAGTTTTTTTCCGTTTAATTACAGATAGGTACTGGGCTTGTACTATGGGTACTTAGCACTAGGCTTGTACTATGGGTACTAAGCACTGGGCTTGTACTATGGGTACTAAGCACTGGGCTTGTACTATGGGTACTAAGCACTGGGCTTGTACTATGGGTACTAACTAGACCACTGATATACTACATATTTGACTTTTTTTTTAAATTTATAAGTAACTACATAAAATATGATTCACAAATAATATTTTCATGATATCATACCTATATGATTTTTGGTTACTTACCTACATATTATGATTTTCCACAAACTAGACCTGGCAACACTTCTCTAAGTATAAATTTCTCTCTATAGTTACAAATACCTATATTTACGATAACTTTGTCCGCCATTATTATGTTAAACGCTACCAGACTCAGAGCTTTTGTGACTTGCTAAGTATTTGCAAAACATCATGAATTATTTAAATTTTGTATTTAAGGAAACAAATATGGCGACCTCTGTGGCGCGTCGTGCGAAAGCAGAAGGTTGCGGGTTCGATTCCCGCCGGGTGCAAGTATTTATGCTTAAAAATAAATATTTGTATCTGGTCTGGGTGTCCCTCTCATATGTATAATATGTATGTATTTACAAAAGAAAAATAAATATAAGTATTTTATCCGTTGTCTAGTCACCGTAACACAAGCTTAGTCGCTTACCATAGGGCTAGATGGCGTTGTGTGTTGTGCACAGGATTTATTATTATTTAAATATTGTATGGCTCGTAACCCATCCCAATGGACTTGAGTTAGCATTGCCTAACCTATTTTTACTAGCAATCTACCTATATCTATAAAATTCTTTGTCCTGAGTGACTGACTGATTTTCTATCAACGCACAGCCTAAACCGCTGATGGTACAGAGCTGAAATTTAGAGAGTGTGTTCTCTAAGCGATGTAGGCATCAGATAAGAATAATACATAATCTATACTCTATACTAATTAGAGATGGGCCGACTAGTCGCCGACTAGTCGGCAGTTCAACCGACTAGTCGGCAACTAACAATTATACAATAAAACCAATATTTATTCAATTATTAGTACAGTTTAGAAGGTGGGTAGTCAGAAAATCGTAAACAAAACACGTCATAGCTTACATACATCATCTAAACATCTAAAATGTCATAACTATGCCTCAGCTCCATTTTTTTTTCCAACTTTTATTTTTATTTCAACCATTTTTTCGAAGTTTCGCTACAGCTTTTGAAGTGCAAACTTATCCAAAAATAGCAACAATCGCCGAGTAATCATGATTAACCCAATTATCTCGGAATTATAATGATCTGCATTGCCGACTAGTCGGCAATTTTGGAACCGACTAGTCGGCTAGTCTGCTAGTCGGCAGAACCCCTAGTCGGCCCATCTCTAATACTAATATTATAAAGAGGTAAGATTTGTACTTTTGTGTGTGTGTGTCTATATGTTTGTTATGAATAAACTCAAAAACTACTGGACCGATTTCAAAAATTCTTTCACCATTAGAAAGCTACATTCACCCTTTGATCCCGATATTCGCACGGGATCGGGACTTACGCGGGTGAAACCGCGGGACGCAGCTAGTTTAAAAATAAATTTCAACTGTCTAGCTATCACGGCTCATGAGATACAGCCTGGTGACAGACGGGCAGACAGCGGAGTCTCGAGGGTTCCGTTTTTACCCTTTGGGTACGGAACCCGAAAAAGGCTTTCGCTGGTGTTGATTTCAACAGGATTCTGGCTGTGAACGGGATTCGATATAATTATCTCTACTAATATACCTAAAGAGGAAAGATTTATTAGTTTATTTGTAACGCATACGCTCCGAAACTATTGGACCTTATCGAGGACTAACTATAAGCTACTTTTGATCCCAATATTCCTGTGGGATCGGAACTTACGTGGGTGTAACCGCGGGACGCAGCTAGTCATCTATACATATAATAAAATCGTAACTCAGCGGTGTCTGTTTTTGGAAGATATAAAAAATAAATAAATTGTACGGGTATCTATTAACGCAGTAGAACCTATTTTTCTGTTTTTCTGGTTGTCTGTTTGTCTGTTTTTTGAAGATACTAAAAAAAATCAAATTTTATGGGTATCTATTAACGCAAAAGAACCTATTAAAAAAATAAAAAGGTTGTCTGTTTGTGTGTGGCTTTGACTACGCTAATCTCAGAAACGGCTCATACGATTTTAATCAAATTCGGTATGCAGATAGCTTTTGACTCCGATTAGGCTTTAGGCTATTTTTTATCCGGATATCAAGTCCGGTTATCGGAAAAAGTGATTTTTCTAATTTTCTCCTAATTGATTTCAATGTTGTATCAAAGAAGTATGTTGTGAGCAATCAACACATAATTTCCGGATATCTGGATATCGAAAAATTAGAACAAAAAAACCGGTTATCCGGAAATTCAAAAAAAATCAGATATTGGACCTATCCGTATGTCCAGAAGGCCTACTGCGTTTCTCCGAATGATAATAATTTGTGACGTTCGAAATTTAAAATTTGTCTGAAACTGTTGAAGAAACTTTTTGGTCGGACCGACCGATAATTCAAAAATCTATAGGTACTTATACTAAAATTGTAAATGAGAGATGTCTGTTTTTGGAAGATACTAAATGAAAAATTTTATGAGTAGTATCTATTTTTAACCGACTTCAAAAAAGGAGGAGGTTCTTAATTCGACCCGTATATGGTTTGTATGTATGTATGTATGTATGAATGCATGGATTTCCATCAAAATAATATTTTGAAGTACTAGGTACAACTTGATGGACCACATGAAACCACTTTCTCATCAGAAAAACTCCTCAGTGATTAAAGTTACGGTTACAATTTTGATGATTTTTATTGGCAGTCAAGAATGCACCAAAAAGGGTAAAATAAGATAAAAAAAAAATTAAAACCGACTTCAGAAAAAAGGGACAAAATAACTTCTCATAAATACAGTACCACCAACTTATTTGTTATGTAAGATGAAGTCGGGCAGTTTTTCAGATTGCGTGTAGTTTCCCTCCCGATGTACGTCCACCTTACCGTAGTGGGGGGACTCAGTAGCTGGGCGGCGGGCAGTGAAGCTGCAAGGCGCACAAGGTGGGAAGCCGGGCTTGCCTGGCTTCTAACCCGTGAACCCGCATCAGCGGGGTCGGGGATCCTTTTTCGCAAGGAAGGGGCCGCGTGGAAGAAAACCACTATAAAAAATTACGAGGGGTGCCGGGCCGTCGTGGTTTTTGCCAGGGCCTGTCAGTCAACCGCAAGTCTGCGTCAGCGGGTCCGAGGGTCTTTAGGCAAGGAGGGAAATTACCGCCGGCTATCTCGAGACTCTCAATCTTGAGATAGTGGCGTGTCCGTGCCTCTTGGAAAGGGATTGTCCTTCGGCACAGAGATGAGGCCGTCCGAGTAGGTGGATGTAGTCCGCGAGGAATTCCCACTGACCTCGGCACTTGCGGAAGGAGGAACGCCGAGGGGGCATAATTTCTTCTATTTTTGAAGTCAGGTTAATTTTTTTATATTTTCTACAAAGGCTACTTTGTCGTTACCTACCCTACTTACAAGTTACCTACCGCTGCGCAAAATCAACACTTAAACAGACTCTGCCATGATTGTCTTCAGCTCAGCAACAGTCTTCCCTGGTCGTCCGTTTAAGCATAGATATTTGCACAGCGATAAGTAGTTGTTCGAAAAACGCTGACGAAGTCGCGGGCACAGCTAGTACATAATATGTATGTTTTTACAAAAAAAGTAAGTAGTATATCCGTTGTATAGAGTAGGTACTACACCCATAGTACAAGCCTAGTTGTTTAATTTGGGGCTATATTGAGCTGTGCGCAACGTCATACCTGTATTTATTTATTTCAAAGAAGAATCCAATCATAACTTCATACAACACAAACAAAAACAAAGTCTAATATGTAGTATATCCGTTGACTAGTACCCATAGTACAAGCTTGGTGCTTTGTTTTGGGGCTAGATTTCGCTGTGTAACGTCGGGCAATATTTATTTATTTATTTAACTAGGGATTCAAGGTAACTTCACCACAGACCAACTCCGCTCTTTGGAATATAACTGCATATTTTACATTTAATTTTTGCAACACACGTATTAGATCTGGGTAATGTTTGCCAAACAGCTGTTTCATGCAAATTGGTTGAGCAATTTTCGCAAATAAAACGTCGGTTTGATGGTCTCACTTAAAGCTGTAGGGTCAACATGAAAAGCTGTTTTAGGATGCGGTAGAATTTGTAGAAAATCGTGGAAAATTTATGTCCCTTTTGTAACTCAGGGACATTTTGCAGGGATGTTCCTTTTGTAACGCAGGGACACTTTGCAGGGATGTTCCTTTTGTAACGCAAGAATGATTTCCAGATATGTATATTTTAACATACAGAGCTAAACAAACACTACACATGTAGATATAATCAACGTCATAGTTCACTAAGTCTCCAAAACGATGAGCAAGTATTCAATAAATGTCAAGGCTAAACCGAATGACTGTGTTTAGACGGAACTTCGCGTAGGGTACCTATTAAAATAAAAGTTATTTGACAGTCTAATTCTTGGTGTATAATTTAAAATATCGGCGCCGTGAGGCTAAAGGGCGAAACGTGGGCGTACGTCTGTTACAAAAATAACATCCCTGCAAAGTGCCCCTGCGTTACAAAAATAACATCCCTGCAAAGTGTCCCTGCGTTACAAAAGGAACATCCCTGCAAAGTATCCCTGCGTTACAAAAGGAACATCAGGTATCCTTTTGAAAATATATCGTTTATTAGTGACGATTAGGGCATGAATCCCGGAATCCCGGGATATCGTAATCCCGGGATCTCGGACGCAAAAGTTCGATATTACAATCCGGGATCCGATATCGAGGTTAGACCTATTTACTATTTGGGTTCAAATTGAGGTTTAAAGCTGATTAACGCGGTTTATTACGATTTTTAAGACATAAGTAATTTTTATAGCTCGCATACAAAATTTTACTGCTAACATAGAATTTGGTGCGAAAGTTTAAACAGCGGCTATTTGTCCGCCATATTTCCAAAATAATGGGGTGGACGACCCATGGGGTAACTTATTTACGTAATGAAACCACAAAGTATTTAATATATCATAGAATTTTGATTTTACACAATTATATTGTATTAAAATTCGCTTTTTTAAAGATAGGTATACAAACTGCCAGGATTAATCCCGGGATCCCGGGATTGTGTTCTTAATATCGAAAACAATCCCGGGATTGAAAACCTTTCGATATTGCATGCCTAAGTGACGATGGCCTATGGTCTAACATATTGCACGGTGACCTAGAAGATACCTGTAAACTGTAAACTATTGACTTGACCTGATTAAAATTAAAACACATCTGTTATACAATTACATATGGCAAAGTAATTTATGATCGTTGTTTTATAATAATCATTATGCTTCGATCATATATAAACTATAGATACACGGTCCCATACAAAATCGAAATCAAAAATCGGCACTACTTCAACGCTTACTTATACGGACATATTACAGTTTAATGTAAACCTTAATCACTGGGCAATAAGGTTGTAAAACACTTATGCACGACTGACAGCGAAACAAGGCATATCGGCTGCAGTATGCCTTGTTTTGACGGCTCCATTTCTAGGCTACTGTGCATCTATAGTTTATATATGATCGAAGTCATTACGTAATGATTTATTATGAAACACGTACCTAGCTACATATCTAATTGTTTTCTACCTCCAGGGTGTTTGACATTTGACATTATATGTAATTTACTTTATAACACATTTGCTCGTAAAGGGCCTCTTATTTCACCAATTTCAATATCGTAATGTATGTCATTAGGTACTTGTGCGTAATCGTAAAGTAAAACGCACGAGTTTCTTTCTAATAAGGTAACACGTACGGTTTATCATGCTCCGTCTAAAACCAACGGTACTTTTTTAAATCTTAAGAAAAAAAAAGCAAAGAAAGCAAATCAAAAAGTTTTTATGTCAGAAAAGTGGTCAATATTTTATGAATAAAATTAACTTTGGCAAGTGATTAAAGATTTATTCGTTTAAGAAAGTCCGAGTTTTATTTATTTCCTCGCAAATGTGTTATAAAACGTCGTATGACATACGTGCGCTTTGATAATTACAGCCTCTGCTTTCTTGTAGCCCTCGCCTACGGCTCGGGCTAGCAATATCGCCTCGGCTGTAATTTTCAACTTACCGCACTTATATCATAATGTACTATTATGAATGGGTGAAGTTTTTTTTTAATTTTTGACTTTAAATTCAACTTTGACGGCCTTTGTGGAGCGTCCGGCGAAGGCTCGACTGCAATGCAGAAGGTTGCGGGTTTGATTCCCGCCGAGGACAAGTATTTATGCTAAAAATAAATGCTTAGGTATGTATGAACTGGTTCTATATTTTTTAGTATGTATACTAAGACTTATTTGTTTGTAACGAATAGGCTCCGAAACTACTAATATATCGATTTAAAAAAATCTTTCACCAATTGAAAGCGACATTATCGAAGAGTAACATAGGCTATTTTCGATCCCGATATTCCCTCGGGACACAGTCAGTGTATCATATTATGTAAGTATTTAAAAAAAAAAGTATTGTATGCAGTATATCAGTTGTCTAAGACCCATAGTACAAGCCTAGTTGCTTGGAACTATATTGTGGGATGTGCAACTTCCTGAATTATTTATCGTTAGTTAGTTATATATTGAGCAACGCTGATCTTCCGACTGGATTTCAAACCGACCTATGTCGGGCTAAATGCAAGCAACTAAACTATGCTAAATAGTAAATAATTTCAAAATCCTCTCGCTTGATTATTAGATATGCCTGGATTTATGCCTATGTCCTTTTCCACTAGTTATTTCGACATGACCTCTCGACCCGGGTCTAAGATATACCAATTTATGTCTCAGATAAACAAACATTAGCTAAACAGGCATCCCCTAGCGGAATTAATGCGAAAGTTAAGACATCTAATTTGGTTTGTAGATTTTTGTAGTCGTACAAAACTGTAGTGTCTTGTTTGAAACTAAGTTAGGCTAAATTAACTAAGGCTGGATTGCACAGCTATATAACGAAATAATTAACCAGGAATAAAACTATTTGCTATTCGCAAATGACAATACAAAATGTAAGACCATCCATTAAATACGACATTTATCGGTAGTACCTACCTATGCCTACTATAAGTATTAAAAAAGACGCTAATTTAAGTATGCTTAAAAGTAAATATTTATTTCTGGTCTGGGTGTTTTCTATGTAACATGTATAAGTATTTACAAAATAAAGTATAAAATGTAGTATATCACCTAGTGCTTTGTTTGGGGCTAGATTGCGCTGTGTGTAACGCAGTGCAATATTTATCTATTACATATTATTATGGTGTTTCATGAAAGTTTGCAATTATTTTTTAACCGATGAATATACTTCGTGGATGCCTCGTTTTTTAATTGTAAACATGTTCGAAAAGAAAAAAAAGTCAAGTTCCTACAATAGTAGTATAGTTAGTTAATTCGAATTTAATAGGTGTGCAAGTGAGCCGAAGTTTAGTTGGTCGTGGACGTTGGGCTTTTATGCATTGTCATCAAAACGGTTACTTAAATTAAATTTTAATTGGTAGATCCTGTTTACAGTAACCAGGTAGGCTGATCAACAAAATAGTTGCAATATAATATTAACTAATTACATTTTTTTGCTACAACACATCAGCAATTTTAATAAGCTTAGCAAAAACTAAGTTTCCGGTTTTTTGAGTATTTTTTTCTCGCATTTGTGGCTAAAAATAATATGGTAGGCACGACATTAGACAATGCTACGTTGTGATATGGTGATTAATGATTATGCAATAAGCTTTAGGTATGTATATTTATTTGATACCTAGTTTGGCAATCTCATTATAAGATGTAAATGAGAAAGTAAATTTTAAAAATCGTATCGTAAATGGAAAATATTCGGGTGGGCAATTCGCGTATTATAATTGTTATTATTCGTACTTTCAATTTAATATCATTGCAGGCAATTTTGAATTTAAAATATAAGAGTTGACATTATTCGATATCATTTTCCTTGGTAAATAGAGTTATTCAGACATTTTTGAATAACTCAAGTTTCGAGTGCAATTCAGTTGCAATTTGTATTTTTTTTTTTGAATTCTAATAACGTGATTACCTACTGTCAATGAGCCAGCTTTATTTGACCGATCTGTATTAAAATACTTCCACCATGACGGGAATGAACTTACAATCATCTGAGTCACAAAGTTGTACCGTATTAAAAAATATGGATAAATTGCCTATAGAACTTATAATAAAAAAAAACTTGCAAATATTTCTAGCTTACAAAACACACGTGCAATATGGCTAGGTGCTATAAAGAATCCTATTCATACTAGCTCATTGTCAAATGACCTTTAATATGGCCTTTAAAAGTGTAAACTCCATAATAATTGACTCACGTTTTTTTATACATTCCTATAATAGTCTTGCTAATAATATTAATACGAAAGTCTGTGTAAGTATTTATGGTTAGAAAATGTTACCACGTTTACCATAATTATATTTATTTTTGAGTATATACCTATTTCGGATTAAAATATAGTTTCAACCATTTTGAGGGTTCCGTACCACAAAAGGTAAAAGAGGAACCCTTATAAGGTCACTCGCCTATCAGTCTGGTTTCACAACGTAGTCATAATAACATCGTCTAGATAAATTAACTTAGACGTATTGAATACAGCCTAAACTGAATGTCTTTTAGAAAACAGTGAAAGAATGAAACCTTCCTGCCCTAAAGTGTTGCAATCCAAATCTCAACGTTCAGCAAAAATACAAAATATTAATAAAAATGCACTCACATGTGTGTTAGCCGCCAAAACATTAGCTCCATTAGTGTTGACAACACCATTATTGCACTGGGACTTCGGAACACAGACGTAGCCTTGTCCAGCGCAGGTCTGCTGCAGATCTCCACCTGTATGCTCATGGGCGTTGACGTTTCCAGTGCTCTGGAAAGCCTCGTCCACGTTCGTTTGACTCTGCTGGCTTTCAAAGTCGAATTCGTTGGTCTTTTGAGAGTTCTGGATGAGATTCACGTTGGATCCGCCTGAGGAGGCAGTGAAAGGCGATGGAGAAGATCCTGTGTAACCTGTGTTGGCGCCGAATTTGTTGAATTGCGATTGGCTGTAGGCGTTTTGTGCTCCAAAGCCAGTCTGTCCGAAGTTTCCAGCACCAGCAGCGTTAGCACCGAAGCCAACACCACCTTGAGCAGCAAATCCTCCCTTTCCACCGTTCAAGAACTGGTTTTTAGATAGATCTAACTCTCCTCCTTTGCTGGAAGTGCTAAATGATGATGATTCGAAAGAGCTTGATTGAAAACCGCCTGGTTTCCCTCCTGCACCGGCCGCGAATTCGGCCCCAGAGAATTGTTTCGAGAAATCACCGTTTAAGAACGGATTTGCATTGATGTCGAAACCGCCTGCTCCTCCAGCCCCAGTGGTACTGAAACTAGATGAAGAAGACTTCTCGAATTTCTCAAAGTTTCCACCACCTCCAGTCGCTCCGACACCCTTGAATGGAGAGTTCTGATTCATCCACCAGAACGGACCACCTTCGCCAGCCAGACCTCCTTCTAGCAAATTGCCAAGGCTACCAGCAGCGTGGAAGGTAAATTCGTTGCCTGTATCTTGAGCTGCGGCGGCTTTGAACGCATCAGTGTTGCCAAACCTCTGTACCACTTTACCATCTTTAACTTTCAAGCCTGCACAACCTTTTTCACTAGTACAGGATTCAAAAGACTGTTGTGTATGGATTTCAGCACCTGGCAACTGCTGAATGGCAGCCAATACATCTTTAGGTGATTTTATGTTCAATTTTGGGCCGCATGTCGTACATCTTTCGACTCTGGCTTGGATGTCGGATTCTTCGGCTTCTACGATGGGTTCCTTGTTCTGTGGTAGCTCTTTCACATCTTCAATGTTTTCTGGTAGAGCGTTGGCAGTGAGAGCCAAAATGGTGACCACTATGGGCAATAGTGGCTTCATTATTCTGTTGGCAAAGAGAAAGTGACTATTAGTTTTTAGTAATCTTTTATAAAAATAAATATCTAAATAATTCAGGGTAAATTATTGCCATCATCCCTAAAACTAAACAAAAAGGGCTTATGTAATGGTGTCCAATGATAGCTCTACATGTTTGAGACCTACCTACAGGTCCACAGAGGTCATAAATCGTTTAAAATATAATTTTCTATAATATTAATAATTTGTGATGGTCAAAAATATTTAATTAGCTTCATGTGTAAGAACCATTATAAACGAATACCTACACTAAAACGTTAAGACCATAATAACCAATTTTCTTAATTAAACCAAGAGTAACCCAATTAGGTAGGTAGTTAGATAAATATGTAGTTACTTATACCGTAAAACTAATATTAATTTTATTAATGTTATTATATTTTAGAGTTGACAACTGCAAATTGTTGTCACATAAACCTTTGGATGTTTTGGGTCACGGAAAACTAATACCTATTACTAATTAATTCACTATTTACATCATGTCGACTACCAAACCAATCCAGTATAATGTAAAAAGAAACATCGTGTGATAATCCTGTTTTACTGGCCTGTCTTAGTGATATGACTTGGAAATCGACATCATGATAATAGTGCTTAACGACATTTAAATGTCCTCGTACAAAAGTAATTTCATACTAATTTCAATTTAAATGTCCCTGCGAAAAAAAAGAGGAAAAAAAGGGGTCTAAAGGAACATCCCTCCAAAGTGTCCCTGCGTTACAAAAGGAACATCCCTGCAAAGTGTCCCTGCGTTACAAAAGAAACATCCCTGCAAAGTGTCCCTGCGTTACAAAAGGAACATCCCTGAAAAGTGTCGCTGCGTTACAAAAGGAACATCCCTGCAAATGAGAGAGTCAGATCATGTGATCATCTGTTAATCAATTCTCAAATCATCTATTATTCAAACGGCACACCCTTTTTATATTAATTTTAATGAATGATTTGTGAGCAACCTTCGATTCTTCCGCGATTTGACACGTAAATAGAAGAGATTAATTGATGATTTCAAGTTTTTTATTTTATTTGTAGTAGGAATTTGTCTTTCAAATGGTAATTAGTCAAAAGCTTCCGAGTTTACGTATTTTTTTGACTTTGAATTATTGATAGACGGAACAATGACATGAAGTCGCAGTGCAAGAATAGGTATAACCGGTAGTTTAGAATCATGTTGTTTTTTTGAAAAATAACTGGGTAGTTTTTCTGAAACATGATCGGCTATGCAGAGTGGGAGGTATAGCTACTGGGCCTACATACATATACATTTTCCAAGCACTACGAGCCAACAGCATGACCCAGAAGCGCCTCGTTCTTTGTGTATTCTTTTTATGGACTTGCTGTCAAAGTGGCGAGTGGATCCGAGGACCAGTTGGTGGCAACTCGCTGGTCGCATGCTTGTGATGCGTTGACAAGGCATTGTCACTACACAAAAATTAAATTTAAAGTCCAATCGCGAATGAACAGATACCTTCTAGGTCAGTGTGCTTCAACTAGGACCGCAACAACAATTGCTATGCCATCAAAAATCTGTTGTGATTGTGGTCAAGTTCTGGCGCTATACAAATCGTAGATCACGCGATACGTTGAATCAACTTGTCGACACGGAACGACGACTTATTGCTGGTTGGGTTTCGAGTGGCTCCTACGAGCTTATGACCTTAAATAAATCGTCTAGATAAGACATAAAAGGCCAATATTATTTTCTTATTTATTTATTTAAACCCATCTTGACGTCAAACAATAGATATTTTTTGAAAGGAATGTGAATCATTTAAAGAATATTTTATTAAAAAAAAATCATCTTAAGTTCAAGGTCAATTCTAGAGACCTCTTATAACCGTCTTATAATGACTGTTAAATGGCCATTTTTAAATTGATTTTGATTTTATTGGCCTTTATATCGAATCTAGACGATTCATCAATGCCAGTAAGGCGCTGTAATGCCTGGGATATTTTATTAGACAACGTGGGATATCCCAAAACTTGTCCCACCCTCTCTGCTTAATCGACTTTGCCCAAGAGAAAGAATGGGTCAATAGTCTAAAGACAATTAAAACAAGAGTTTAATCACGATGTTTTCCTGTATCGTAGGAGCAATATTATATTAACAGCACATATAGATATTCCTAATTAAAAATTACATCGATCCGCAGCTGACCGGGATTCGAACCAACGACGATATTCAGATGGTAAGGTAGATATTATCTACTACCACTAGACCAATACCAGTCCTGATTGAAATAATTTTAATAATTTGATTTGAATGGCTTAATAATGATTATATTTGATATTGAACTTTACTTCAGTAAAGTGATAAAAATTGATTTCTTTAATTTCGTTTTTTCATCAATCAAAAAACACTTATAAAACATAATTAAAATTAAAAACTAAATTAAAACTAAAACTTATTAAAATAAAACTAAACTAAAAACTAAACTAAATCTAAATCTGCTAAAATCTTGAATGTTTTATTTCTTTAATGTCATGTTAGTTAAGTTTCGAGTTAATTTGTATTTGATTTCTAATAGATTTGCAGCCACTAATTATAGCTTGGAACCTTGTTTATCATTTTAAAAAAATTCGATGTGTACTTCCTCCTTTTTGAAGAGGTTAATAAGACATCTGATGACCTCTGTGGTGCGGGGAGCAAACGACTGACTAGGGTGCAGAAGGTTGTAAGTTTTATTCCCACTATGTAAAAAAATCATCTACTTCGACACCATCTACAACTTCTATCGACGAATATGTATTATTTTCTAAATACTTCTGTGTAGCCCCGGCAAAGAATAGGGCTGGGGTGGGAATCGTTTATTATTCGTTTATTAAGTTTGAGCTCAGCGTTGATGGTTATGATGAGAATAGATAAATAAATGTTGCTCTTGATAAATAACAGATCATTAGGGTACCTACCTTTTTTTTTTTTTTTTTTTTTACGTTAGGAAAATGTATTAAATTACATCCCCTCCACCCCCGGGGGGAGGCAGAGGGGTATGTGGGGCTCTCCGGGCGTGAAGCGCCACGGCCTACCCACTAAAAACCTAACGAGTTCCTCCCGTGCTTTATGTTGGGGACACAGGCGCATGTGAGTATTCTTCTGTGTCTCCCAACAGCACCGGTCTCTGCAGACCTCCATCTCTCAGAGTTTGAGCTCTGTTTCTTCTAAGTTGGCGCACCGGAACTACAGTGCGCCCCACTCGGGCCCTTTACGACGACAGACCCCCCCGAGTCCGCCGTCTGTGGACCCTGTTAGGGAGGCATTAGGTCGTTGCCTATGCGGCGCGGCCTTCTCCGCCCAGCCCTCCGAAAGCGGCAAGGGAGAGTACTAGTTGCCTCTCGATCCCTTTCGGCTGCCTCCTTAGTGCCCATTACCGTCTCGCAGAAGCGAAGGACGGCTTTCCAGGCACTATCGCTCTCCACCATGCTGCTCACTACTCTTGACAGCGACAGGTCCCTTCCTACAACCGCCATGAGAGCCTCCCGTGGGGCGTCCCAGGCAGGGCACTCCTGCAGAGTGTGACTCGCCGTGTCCACATCGCATATGCAATGATGACACCGCGTGTCAGGCTCTCGTCTCGCAATTTGACACAGATACTTACCAAAGCATCCATGGCCCGTAAGTATCTGTGTCAAATGGAATGTTAGGGGACCGTGGTTCCTCTCCGTCCATTCCTTTAAGACAGGGCGCACAGCCTCTACTGTGTCTCGGCCATACTCTGGGCTCTCAAGCCGCTCAGCCCACCTCGCCAGTGACACCTGTTGGAGTTCCAACCGACGAGCTTCCACCTCTCGCAACGCCGGTCGGTCACCCCGCTCAAACGCCTCCTCACGCCAACTAAACATCAGCGCAAGGGTCCTCGCCTCCAGGTGCCACGGCACACTGCCTGCTAAGATACACGCAGCCTCCACAGACACCGTGCGGTACCCGCGTATCACTCTTACAGCTAGTATCCTCTGTGACTGACGCAAGAGGGTGATGCTGCGACGTGTAAGACTGTCCGCCCACACTGGTGCCCCGTAGAGTGCCATGGATTTAATAATCCCCAGATATAGCCTTCGACAAAAGGACAAAGGACCACCTATGTTGGGCAGTAGCCCGCCCAAGGCTGAAGCAGCTTGCTTCAACCTCGGTGCCAACTGTTCAAAGTGGGCTTCAAAGGTGAGACGACCATCGAGAACGAGACCGAGATATCTCATTGTCGTCCCGACGTTAATGCGCTCACCATCCACCACGATATGGGCTCCACGTGGCAGAGTCTGGCGAGGTCCTCTGAAAAGAAGGGCCTCAGACTTGTTTAACGCCACACGTAGGCCGAGCCTCCTAATACGGGCCAGTACATCCGCTACTCCAGTCGAAGCCAGAGCAGACGCTTCAGCAAAGGATCTCCCCCGGGCGGTGACAAGGGTGTCGTCTGCGTAGCATACAACGCACACGCCAGAGATATTGTGACCTCTCAGTGCCCAGTCGTAGCCGATGTTCCACAAGAGCGGCCCAAGGACCGACCCCTGCGGAACACCACACGACATGCCTCGACGTCCAATCCCCTCACGACCCGGGTACATGACGCAGCGATCACCGAGGTATGACTCCACGACGCGGCGGAGGTAGAGCGGCACTCGATGGTAGTTAAGTGCCTCCCTAATGACACTCCAGGGGATAGAGTTAAATGCGTTAGCGATATCCAGGGACACCGCTAACACAACCTCCCTCTGAGTAACCGCCTCCTCCACTAGCGTCTTAACCTTCAGGACCGCGTGAATCGTGGAGCGATTTCTACGGAAACCAAACTGGTTTTCGGCCAGGTCTGGACCTTCTCTCCCTAGGTGTGCAACAAGACGTGCCGCTACAATTCGTTCGAAGAGCTTGCACGTCTCGTCAAGCAACACAATAGGGCGGTACGCAGATGGCGAGTCAGCTGGACGTCCATCCTTTTTCAGGAGGACGAGTTTACCCGTCTTCCAGATCTCTGGAAATTGGCCATTCTCCATACACGCACTGAGAAGCCGAAGGAAGCGAGGACCTAAGGCTTGAAGAGATAACGCTAGAGCTCTGCCCGGGATCCCATCAGGGCCTGGAGCAGTTTTCTTCGCACGCATCTTAAGCACCGCCATTCTGAGCTCCACTTCAGTCACCTCAGTTTGTGTGTCTCCAGCATAGTGTTGTTGCCCCGACATCGCTGGTGGCTCAAAACCCTGGTCATCAGGGAACAAGCCTTCCACCACTCTTTCTACAAGCTCAGGCTCAAGGGTCTCTGTCAGCGGAGGAGCATAAGGGCGAAGTTTGCCTCGAGCCATGCGAAAAGGCCGTCCCCATGGGTCACTGTTTAGAGACTCCAACATCTCTTGTCGTGCTCGTGCCTTCGCTTCTCTGATAGCCTGTACAAGCTCCTTTTTGGCGGTTCTGTAAGCTACATAGAGGACAGTCTCCCGCTCAGCGTCGTAAGAGATGAAACGTCGCCCTCTCCGGTGCCTCGTGTATTGGCGCCTCACCACTACGCACTCCGCGCGGAGCTCTGCAATATTTGCATCCCACCAATACACTTGACGTCTTGGGTGTCTGGGTCCACACCTGGGCATTGCTGCATCACAAATGCGCGTCAGTGATCGCCGAAACCATATAGCTTCCTCGTTCACGTCCACTGGTTCCTCCAGAATGGGGTTCCAGGCCTCAACCAGCGAAGCCTCTTTTGCCGTGTCACGATCCAGGTGCATAAGAGCCCATCTTGGACCTATGTCGCGAGACGATGATGTATCAGCCATAGAGCCAGAGGTTTGGTCCAAGACGTCGAACCGAATATATCGGTGGTCCGACATCGACTCTATCTCTTCAATGACCTTCCAGCCTCGGATCCGTGTAGCAACGCCAGGGCTTGCGAATGTCAAGTCGACAATCGAGCCACCTCGCCCCCGCCAACACGTTTGCACCGACCTACGATTCATCACCGCTACGCCAAATGTCGCCGCCCATGTCTCCAGCTCTCTGCCCCATGCATCGGTTCTAGAAGACCCCCACGCCGTTGACCAAGCATTGAAGTCCCCTAAGATTATCACAGGGCGTGATCTATTGTGGCCAATTAGATCCTCCAACCCCTGCAGAAACTCCTCAAACTCTGCGAGCGTCCGGTTAGGGGAGAAATACACTCCCACAAATAGGATACCCCCAAGCAGCCCGGAAACACAACCTTGACCTCTCGCAACTGCACTGAAAGGTGGGGAACCGACGGCAGCTCGGGAAGTCATGGCCACAACGCCCGTGGAATCCGCGACCCAGTCCGAGTACCGCTGTACCGAGTAAGGCTCACAGACAACCGCCACTGATATTGCCCACTGCGCTGCAGTCGCAACCATAAGGTCTTGAGCTGCAGAGCAGTGGTTAAGGTTCACCTGAAGCACTTTTATGGTTTTATCCATTATTTAGATTTGATGGTGTACCCCTCACGCCCTGGTTTCTTTGACCACGACCTCTACCACTTCTCTTTGGCAACCCTAGCTTGCAAGAGCTACCGCCCACCACGTGAGTAGCCGTGTTCCCCGCTGAAGCACATCCTTCGCAGTATGGATCTGCCAAGCAACTAGAGGACTTGTGCCCTGGCCTGCTGCATCGGAAGCACAGAGCGCTTCGGTCCACATCTGAGGTGCAGGAGCGTCCCACGTGGCCTCGTTCCATGCACCGGAAGCATCGCATTGGTCTGGGTTCGAGGACTTTAACCGGAGCCGCTACCCAACCCACAAGAACTTTTCCTGCCTGGGCAATCTTCTTGGCAGCTGTAATAGGGCAACGCGCAAAGACCACTCCAACGCCTGAAGGGCCCCGGCGAACCTCACCGGTTTTGACAGAGGTAACTGGCACCTCTCCCAATCTGGCCAGCGCAGCTGCAACTTCCGATGCTGTAACGGAGTCATCCAAGCCAGTTACTCGCAGATCAGAGCACTTAGTCGGCCTGGAGACTATAACGTCATCCCCATAGGAAGTAAGTTCCTCCCTTAACCGCTGTGCTAAAGCGTCCGCCTTAATGGGATTATCCTCCCCAGCGACTTCCATGATGGCCGCTCCCGTCTGTGCTTTCCTGAATCTGACTCCGTTTTGTATACCCAGACTCCGGAGGTCAATCTTGGCCTTCACTTCAGCAATCACCTTTTCATATGTGACACTCTCTTCTGCACCCTGGCGCAGAGTCAAAATAACCGCAGCTGACTTGGGTGCCTGCAGTCTAGGTCTTGCAGTCGTTGCCACAGACCTTAGTAACACTTCCGGTCTCTTCGCCGATGCTTGCTTTGCAGTGGCCTGGGACCTGGCAGCTCGGGGTGTTCTTCCTACCACTGTCGACCAAGAAACATCCGTACTCACAGCAGAGACAGGCTGAGTAGCAGACGATGAAGCTTCACGTCCGTGAGTTGCTTCTTGAGCAGCTAAGGTCGCCCCCCTGTTTCGCCTTTTCCTCTTGGTGTGTGCTGCGGGAGCCTGGGAGAGGATATTGGGCTGAGATGATGAACCCGCTATCATTTCTACACCTCTTCTTCGCTCTGCCACCAAAGGTGGCCGCACAGCTGCCGGCTCTATGGCCACGAGACGAGCGTTAAGCATCGTTATCTGGCTCTGAATAGACCTATTGGTCTCCTCTTGTGAGGGCTGATCTTTTCGCCCACGAACATTTACCAAAGGGAGTTCCTCTACCTCCATAGATTGACGTCGTACGGACGATCGGAGCTCTGTTCTAAGCTCCTCAACTTCACCTCTTAGCGCTGTCAGTTGAGATTGTAGGCGCGAATTTTCCGCTTGTAGTTTGTTTGTCTCATCGTTGACAGAGCGTCGACCTAACTCGTCGACCACTTCCGACATATATAGGACTGCATCCTGTAGGCCCCTTTGCCAAGAACCGTTTAGGTTCTTTGAACGAGTGGCCACCTGTTTCACAGCCGCAAGGCAAATCGCAGCCTGCCTGTTGAGAGCCGCCGCAGGCTTGTCTTCCGCCGGTAGCTGATCCTCCACCACGACCCCGGTTCCAGCTATATCTCCCAGACGCTTGAGATCATCCAAGCGTGAACTCTTACTGGGCCTAATAAAGCTGGCAACGGGCAAACAGCCGCTATCATTTCCATCGCTGCCGTGACCATCAGGCAACCCGAAGACGTAGGCGCTCCGGTTACCCCCAGCCTGGCCCGTTCCCGCAACGCGTGGTCTGCCCCGTCTAGCCGTTGTCACTTTAGGGGGAGGAGCTCTGTCTTCCGGTAGGACGAACGGGTCCGGAGGATATGACCTTTTAGCCGACGCAGACCGACTGCCATTGACAGACGACGAAGCTGACGGCACAGCAGTCGAGTCTGATTCGGATTCCCGCATGGCGTTTAGATTTCCTCCTGCCAAGTACCTCTCCAGTACAACTCTAGAGGTCTCAGTGCCACTAGAGCCATCCAGTACGCCTTCATAGTCTTTCTCTCTCTCTCTTTGTGTCTTTACTCCTCTTTTACCCTTTCCCTTTCCTTTATGAATCCTACTAGGTTTTTTATAGGTCTTGCTTTCTCCTGGTGCTATCTTATCCTTCAGGTACATGTCCCTCGTGCATGATGAAGACGGAGACGGAGTCGGAGTCGGAGTCGGAGTCGGAGTCCGAGTCGGAGGCTCGGTTTGCGACTCTTTGCGCGACACCGGCCGCACCCAAAGGTCACCATCATCATCCCACTCCAAACTGCACTGACTCTCGCCCCTGACTGAGCTTGTGTCCCGACTTCGGGTCCTAGAGCTCACACTATCATCTATTCTTTCTCGTACTTCTCCATCTCCCCCGTTCGACTTTCGCTCTACTTGCCCTTCCCCCCCATGCAACACTACCCCCCCTTCACTAACATTCCCCACTTCCAATTCCATTTCCCCCCCTCCCACAACATCAGCGTTAGTTGGCCCCCCCAGATTACGATGGGGCCTGCCGACCGAAGTCGGGTGGGATTCTCCGTCCGCAATGCGGCCGGTACCCACCTGGGTAGAAATATTACCAAGCGCTTCCGTCATTTTTGTTTTATTTTTTTGGTGTGTTTGAATAGAACCTATGCTACTGTTTGTGTACGTATGTGTGTATGTATATGTGTATGTGTACGTGACTCGAACTCATCGGTGGTGAGCCCATCGGTAAGGACGAGCCGTGTGTGTGTAGATGCATGCGAGTGTGTGTGTGTAGATATGTGTGTACTGTGTGAGTGCGACCCAAGGCGGTGAGGAATCACCGACAAGGAAATTAGGGTACCTACCTACCTTAACTTGTTGACTGTCCAAATACATAGAATGTTATTTAGTAACAATTGACCTATAACGACTTTTACAGATCTATTATGGGCCTAAATATTATGTAAACAAATGTCAAAAGGCAAAAAAGATGACCTTAGATTAAAATAAAAAAGTGATATTTTCGATAGATAAATCCATCAATCAAAAAAAAATATTATGTAAGTGACCTCCTTAAATTTATAGAAAGAAGTTCAGGTAGATCCATCCATTTTACTTGTTAATGTGTTGTAAGAATCAGTTGAACAAAATTGAAGGGATGTTACTTTTGTAACGCAGTGACACTTTGCAGGTATGTTACTTTTGTAACGCAGGGACACGTTGCAGGGATGTTCCTTTTGTAACGCAGGGACACTTTGCAGGGATGTTCCTTTTGTAACGCAGGGACACTTTGCATGGATGTTCCTTTTGTAACGCAGGGAAACTTTGCAGGGATGTTCCTTTTGTAATGCAGGGACACTTTGCAGGGATGTTCTTTTTATAACGCAGAGACATCTGGCAGGCATACCTACCTACTTAGGAAATAGGTAACTAGACAGATAAAATCGAAAACAAATATACCCGAACAACGAGTTTTATCTCAAATGATGTATGAAGAAAGGTCATCAATTTGACATTTCATTTACTTAGCTCTTATGTACCTAGGTATGACGCGTTTTGTCAAATATGCCGAGGTTCAAATATTTGTATTATTGGTACCAGAGAACAAATGGACGGCCTTCTTTAGAGGTGTGATTCTTAAATAATAGATTTGGAGGTTTGTGCTGTTTCATTTTTATGGATTTTGGCAGCTTACAAGAATTGAGCTACCTAAAATTTAATTATTATAGGAAAAGGTGGTTATTTTTGTAACTACCTCAATTCATGATGCTTAGGTACAGCTGACATAGTAGCCTAGATGGAGTGGGGTTGCCTAGAATCTACCCATACCGCCCTTCAGTTATGATTCAGTGACAGTCAGATTATGTTATTTTTTTGTCTTGGATTGTGCACTTTAGTTAGATTACATAAGGTTACAGACTTTGACATTCCAGTCTGAAAAAGCTCCTCTATTATTTTATTTTTATTTTAAGTGCACTGCACTGGTGCACTGCACTGGTTAATCAGTTACTCCCGCATTGAGTAAAGATGCGTAGTTGGTTCGAACCCCGCTCAGCGTTGACCATGCGTTGTTTTTTTTGTATGCTTCCTTTAAAATATTTCTATAGCTACTCTATTATGATTCTCATAAAGTATTTATGATATAGGCGTTGACATTTACCTAAACAATACAATAAGAACATAAATGAGTCAAAGGCACCCATTAACACACATCCTTACCTCAAGATGAGTAAGTTGGTAGGTCACCGTTTGTATTAGCTAGCAGCTAGCCTATTTAGGAGTGTTCGTGCGTGGGATGCAAGGTTGGAACGAAAGTGTTAGGTACGCAGTCCGGTAGCAAGCTTTTGTTATGTCGATTCGCCGAATTTTTATGATAATGCGTGACTATTTTAACTTAATTTAATAAAAACCGGACAAGTGCGTTTCGAACTCGCTTAAGAAGAGTTCCGTACCCCAAAATAAACACTGGACCAAGCGAAATCCGTGAACGCAACAACGACGCACGTTTGCATTTTTCTTTACCACTGAGCCAATTTAGCACTAGAATCGCGCTTACGTTGCGTTTAACTTTTAGGAACCACATTATCTGTGAAAATTTCAATTGTCGTATGAGACACAGCCTGGTGACAGACGGACAGACAGATAAACAGACAGCGGAGTCAGTATGGGGTTCCGTTTTTACCCTTTTAATAATAAGTAGTATATATTAATAATGACCGGGTTCAATTAATTAAGAACAGCTTTTCTTATTCCTTTACAAGTTCTTCTAAAACTATTCAGTTTTACACGGCTTGTATTTAAAAAGTAATCATTTTTCAATAAACATAATAAGTAGGACATAATATTATAGCTCAGCTTCGCATTTACAAAACAGTCCTAAATATCTAAGTAGGCGTATGAAGGACTCGACAAACATTTGACACCTATACTCAAATACATACATATAGGTAGGTACATAGGCGAACGGATTTGTAAAAGTGGAATCTATAAATCTAAAGTTGCCTGAGGGAAATAACCTATGAACTAGGTACCTAACCTAACTATTTGTAATATTGTCATTGATTCTAAAACATAAGAAACTGCCATGCAAAGTGTACCTACTTACATACTATGTTTTTCTATTAATATTATAAACGCGAATGTATGTATTAGCTGCGCTCTGCGGTTTCACCCGCGTATGTCCCGATCCCGTGGGAATATCGGGATAAAAAGTAGCCTATGTGTTATTCTAGGTCTCCAACTTTCTATACTCCATGTTTCATCGCAATCGGTTAAGTAGTTTTTGCGTGAAAGAGTAACAAAGTCACATACATACAGACATACATACTTACAAACTTTCGTGTTTATAATATTAGTAGGAAAAGTAGGATGTGACTTTGTTACTCCTTCACGCAAAAACTACTGAACGGCTTGCTATGAAACTTGGAATAAAGATAGCTGTAGACCTGGTTTATAATAGAATAGGTAACCCCTTGGCAACAAAAATATGGTAATTGTTATTATCTGCCCCACCAGTAGTATTGATTGTAATTATTAATCAGAAATAACTGCGCCACGATTTGCAAAAATCCCTTGCTTAGTGGATACTTACACATCACAAAGAACACACTCTCCAAATTTCATGTCTCTAGGACCAGCGGTTTGGGCTCTGCATTAATATATGTATAGAGCAGTCAGGACATTGAATTTGATACAAAATATATAGAAGAAGAAGATAACTCCAAAGTAAGGCACTCTAATATAATTCAGTTGGTCTATATCTAAGTTCATAATTTATAATAATACCTAGTATTTTTGTAACACCTATTAAATATAGCAATGTCTTTACCAAGTAAGGAAGTTAGGTATTTATAAAATGCCAAAATTGTAAAATTAAATATCATTCCAAAATCTAGACAATATCCTTGCTAAATTCAGATTATATTATCTCATTATGGAATTATTATTACTGAATTGTTTATATGACCTAGTTATAGATCGAAAATAATGTTTGGACATAATAATATTCTACATTTGCGGACATTCTATTTAGGTCGACCAAAAGCTCGGCTTCGAGCAAGGACGCGAGAGGTGCGGTCTCGAGGGATAATGACGAGTGTGTAAATGACTTATATTTATCTATCACCGTGATTTGTTTAAATATATAATGAACTAAATGAGTTCCACGGTTGTACACGCTTAAGTGCTGATCCCGCGGGTTTTTCCGAAAACCTTTTCTTAGTAAATCCCCACACACTACAAAGAACTTACGCTCCAAATTTCATGTCTCTAGGACTAGCGGTTTGGGCTCTGCGTTGAATACCTATAGGTCTTTGACTTTGACTCAGGACTTTGAATTCTATAGGTATAGATTACGAAAAAAAAACACACTTTGACACACAGCATACATCAACTAAGTAATACGACTACGACGTCTCCTTTAAACACATTAAATAAAATGCAATGCGATTAAAACAGAGTAAAAAATAAGTTTAATTGCACATTACACGTGTTAGAAATAAATAGGAAATAAACTACTTAGGTATAAATAGGTGCCTACTTAGGTATAAATAGGTACTTATCCTTTTATGAAAATGCTTTTTGAAATAATGTCGAAATATCGAACTCTCGAAAATACTAATTCGAAATATATTTTTACGACAAAACGAAATAATGTAAAACTTAAGAAAAAAAGTTTTTATTTAATTTTGGGGTGATCATAATTTAATGCTCGCTACTACAAAATTAAATTTCATATTACTTTCTAGACGTCTTCGAGATAAATTTCATCACATTAATAAATGTATTTTTATTGAGTTGGAGCAGGATGTAAACAAATTGAATGACTTTTAAACGATTTGTAAGACTATCTGCATCTGGAAATTTACCAAAATGACTGAGAGTTTTATTGATCAACCGTATAAAAATGTGATGTAATATTGTATTAAAAAGCCTATCTAGTGCCAAAAGCGTTGGTTCAAATATCACCGAGAACTTATAATTTTAAGTGCGATAAGTGTATAATAATATCTCTGATTTGATTTGTAACTTGAAACATACTATTTATATTTTTGACAAAATTGTAACTGATACTGGCATTCCAACACCACCCTTGGTACAATATAGTTGAAGTTATAATTTATCTACTGTAATACCTTTGTAAATACAATAATCTATGTGATATGATAAGTGTATTTTTCCTAAAATGTATTATTTAACATTATTTCCGGGTCCTAATACTTTAACGTTTTGTCTATAATACAATAATTTTGGTCACGAGGAGACACAGTGAACTCCTGGTTAGTAGCGACTAGCTGCGTCCCGCGGTTTCACCCGCGTAAGTCCCGATCCTGTAGGAATATCGGGATCAAAAATAGTATATTACTCGAATATAGCTTTCTAATGGTGAAAGAATTTTTGAAATCGGGCCAGTAGTTTTTGATTTTATTCATAACAAACATACGACACACACACAAAAAAACAAATCTTTACTCTTTATAATATTAGTGTAGATATAGATAAAAAGTTTACTATAAAAAGCTGATTATAAAAAAAAACGTGCAAACATAACTTATTCTTGTGAAAACGCATGATTGATTTTGACAAGTTAAATATAGTTGGTATTATGTGTGCAAAACGCTTCGTTGAAATTTTTATGCAAAAACGAATAAATTTACGATGTGGGTAACAAATATATAATAATTTTAAATAACCATTTCAAAATTGAATAGTATTGTCAATTAGCAATATTTAATACGTTTCGAAGAATAAGTTTGTAAACTCAGTTAACGGAAAATCAGCGACCGGAGTTCCGTGCGCTTCCATTATAGATTTTTTGTTAGCTCAGTTATCATTTTTACAGATATACGCAGATTTTTGAAACTGCGTTACAATAGGAACATCCCTGCAAAGTGTCCCGGCGTTACTAAAGGAATATCCCTGCAAAGTATCCGTGCGTTACAAAAGGAACATCCCGGCAAAGTGTCCCTGCGTTACAAATGGAACATCCCTGCAAAGTGTCCCTGCGTTACAAAAGGAACATCCCTGCAAAGTGTCCCTGCGTTACAGAAGAAACATCCCTGCATAGTCCTGGGTAAAAGTGCTAATTCAGTGTATTGTACTGGGTTGAAACTAGGGTCTCCTATACGATCCTAGTAGTTCGCCAGCGCAGTAGTGCTACAATGGTAAAATCGGGCGAAATAGGTGCATTTTGGAAATCTGGATTTTATGTAGTCGTATTGACGATTCGGTTGTGAGACATTTGTAATTTCTAGTGTCATAGTTCAAAGTAAAATTTTGAAATTTGATTTGTCCGACGAAGTGCACAGCGAATCACTTCTTAAATGGCCGTTTATGCCTGGCTGGACTGGGTCACTAGGCTGTCATATTACAGACCGCGTGTAACGCAGACTTTACAGAGTATTTATCGAGAAATCGATAGCTGAGAGTCTGACCTGACCACTTTCTTTTTCATTACGATGTCAGCTTGTGACGCAATGATCACAAAATGGTGTCAAGGTCATTTCGCGTCTAAAATGAGGGGAGGTACTTTCACTAGTTTTTGTGATAATACTTTTTAATTTTCTCTATTGTTAAGCTCGGGTTTATGTAGATATAAAAACATTTTTTGGAAATAGTTTATAAAAACTGGGTAAGTTTTAGACGATTATCTCACCGGATGGTAATTAGGTGACGTACGGTCTAAGATGTAGCATGCCCAACTCGATGTAGGACAGATACCTACATAATAATATGATACATGGAAAACACCCAGACCAGAAACAAATATTCATTTTTAAGCATAAATATTGCAGCCGGCAGGAATCGAACCCACAACCTTCTGCATTGAAGTCGGGGCGTCTTCCAAAGCGCCACAGAAGCCGTCCTCCTTTTCCAGAGTCGCTAGTCATTTAAGTATGTCTCGTTTAACAAGACCTGCCTTCAAAATCCGATATCACATGATAAGAGCCAACCTTTACACTTACGCTTCGACTTGTATAATGTTTAAACATCACATTAAAGCTACAACATTCCTTCTTGTGTCGCAACTAAGGTAAGCAACTATTGACGTCTTTAAAAAACAAGTTTTCGGTAAGCAAGATGTTACCAGAAACGTATTGTATCGATATGACATAGATTTTAGTGGGTACTTCGACTAAGTAGGTACCTACCTCTGTTACGTTCTAGTAATTCGCCTCAGCTTAAGGTCAAGTAACGCTCAGCGCGGTTATTACTTGGATGGGTAATGATCGAGATACCGATAATGAGTGCGGTAAAGAATCATTGTCTCGAGTTCCTCCGTGCTTCGGAAGGCATGTTAAGCAGTTGGTCCCGGTTGTTAGCTCTGAGAGCAGTCGTTAAATCAAGTTAGAGGTCTCAGGGCGACCTGAACACTCGAACACTAGAAGAGACACATGACTATACGAAAAGAAGAAGAAGTAGGTACCGATAAATAGTCGAGACCAATCATAGTTTTTAATTGCTGTATGATTAGAATATTTGATGTTTAAGAATTAAGTTTATTATTTTCAAACTCACTAAACTTTTAAGTTATTGAGCTCATCACGTTTTTAAGCTATTTTAGTTTTCAGATATGTCATAATAAAAACAATATTCTACTAATATTATAAATGCGAAAGTTTAGATGTTTGGATGTTTGTGTGTCCACGGAAAAAAGGCTAAACGGATTTAGCTGTCAAGTAGGTACCTAGTTTACTTATAAGTTAATTCGATGGTTTTCAGGTCTAGATCTTTTATCTGTGCATAAAATTCAGTCAATCCTGAAGACCACCAGTAAAGGTCTCAAAACGATATAGTTTAATTTCAATCTAACATCACGAAAACAGAAGAAAAATGTAGAATCAAATCAGTTAAAAGTTGTGAAAATGTAACGGAAAATAAATCAATATGATAAGTATTTTTTAAATGTAGGTATTTGGTAGCTAATGACAAGAGTCCATTTCAGACTTACGAAAACCGGGCATAATAAAGAGCTTTAATTCTCTTATGGTAGGTAGTTACCTATGTATCGTAGTGAATGCCAGTGTCAAGTTATTTTTTTTAATGATATTACCGAAGGCGATACAAAGAACGCTGGGTCAGCTAGTTCAAATTAAATAGATGAAGACCTTTAAAAATTCATAAAGTTATTTATCAACTAAGACCTCCGGTTTGGGACATCACGATTATCTTAGTTTCATGCAAATTGGAACCTTGAATCTCAGATATATAGTCCAAATAAGTTGCTTAAAATTCATAGATTTTGTTTAATATGAAAATTTGTTACATTTCATAACAATGGATGCGGATTTTGGATTAGTTTTTTATTGTATTTTAAAATATGCATGTTGTTAAATATTTCGATGTCAATCTGTTGATTTATATGTTCAGATATTCCGATTATGTTTTTTTAACAAAATAGTTTAATTTATTTAGGTATTTATTGGGAAAACCCTGAACATAATGTATGTATGTCTGGTGTTATTTTGATTCATTAATCTAAATAATGTTTCTGCTTCTAGGTTGGTATTTAATGTAAGTACCTACTTGTTTGTTTTTTTCTATTTCGTGATAAAATTGACAGTTTTTTTTCCTTTTATTGTGGCTTCACACGGTTTGGGCATTTGGCCAAGCCAGTTCCTAATAGTTACCGAAGAATGCGTTAGAGTGAGCGCCGATATTTATCAATTCGAAGATGCCACTTGAAATATAAGTAGGTATTTAATATTTGCCATAGTAAGTATGTACATAAAATTAAATTAGTGTTTACTTGAGAAACATGTTTTTGAATTATCATCAAAATACATTTTAAAACTTATACATGTTTTTAACACAAAAGATCGTGTTTTATTAAACACAGGGACACTTTGCAGGGATGTTTCATTTGTTAACGTAAATACAGTTTGCGAAAATGTTGCTTTTGTAACGCAGGGACTCTTTGCAGGGATGTTCCTTTTGTAACGTAAAGACACTTTGCGGAAATGTTGCTTTTGTAATGCAGGGACACTTTGTAGGGGTGTTCTTATTGTAACACACTATACCTACACTGACTTTGACTAGAATATTTTACATGTTTTTTTTTTAATATTTTAGACTTTTTAAAACAGTATCTCCATTAGCCTTCAAAAATTAGTATAAAATATTTTTCAATAATTTTATTTGTGACATCATTTCGCAGAAACAAAAAAATTACAAATTAGTTAATAGTTTTGATTAATTCGTTAGAGATTAAAATGTTATTTTAAGAGGATTATTGACTGGCTATTATTTATTCAATAAATCAACTTATAGCGGATTTTTTAAAATCAAATATCGATTTCGTCGCCATGTAATTAAAATAGCTGTATTTCAAAAATAATCGCTGTGTTGAGAAAATAATTAAAAAGAAGTTAATTCAGGTTCCTAATACATCGTTCCTTCATTGTCAAAATTTAATGATTCTAATAAAAACTTAATTACGGAAAAAAAATTATAAATGCTTTTGTTTATCTTTGATTTTTGTGGCGCTCGTTCTGCGCTGGTACAGAATATATGTTTAACACTTTCAAATGAAAAACATTTCGAGTATTTTACAGTTTCTGTAAAGTCGAGCTACAGTTTACCTAGTAAATGTGCGTCTCGGCGCTATAATAACATTGGTACATATTATTATAATACATTTATTTCTGACTAATTACGTATCCATCTTTTTATTAGTCCTTAACTAGCTTTTGGTCCCCGTTTTTAACAGCATAAGTTGCGATCCCGTGGAAATTCCGTAAAACTCTTTCTTATCGGATACCTACGAAGGATGGATTTGAAAAAACTAGCGAATTAAGCTAAACTAACTTAGTTTAGTTGGTGGTAGACATTTCGCTTTAATGAGGTCTTCAAAATTAAACATACTGTTATTGTAGCTATAGTTGTATTTTGTATGAAATCTTCGAGCTAGTATTTCTAAACGAATATCGAAATTGTTCCATGTCGACATTTTCGTGGTCCCCGTAGGTCACGTGACCCCGAGGGTCAATCTGATGTCATCGCGAACTTGCTTGCAATATGTATTGATTTGAATAAAATGGTAATTATTTATTTTTGTTTTTCTAACGATAACTAATTTAATTATGTGAAGTTCTTTTTTTTTATCGTCGATGTGCATAAGAATTTTTAGTAAAGTCCGTGAAGACAGTGGGTTAGGTAACAAAAAATTTATAAAGCACTAGCTGACCCGGCAAACGTTGTTTTGCCTTATAAATTATAGATAATTAAATTTTTCCTGAATTTTCTTTGCTATAAACCTCACGGAGCCCGAGACCTTTCCAACGAATGCAAAACCGTGGAAATCGGTTCGTGCGTTCTGGAGTTATAGCGTCAGGAAGGAAAACCCGACTTATTTTTATATAGTAGATTTTTGAACGCAAAAATATCTATAAGGTATGTAAATATAATGGTGCTTAAAAATGTTCAAGATGATTTATAAGCATAAATGGGACACTACTCATCTTTAATTCTAGGTTATTATTATGTTAAATAACACACTTTACAGCGATAGCCTTTTAAAAACGCCCTTTTTCATTTCAATAGCTAGATCCAGATCAGTGACCTAGTAAGTTAGCAAATAAAAAATAGCTTATTGACTTGACCATACGTGCCTGTCTGCCAAAGCCTTATATGTCCACATTACAGCAGACAAATCGGGTTTCTTACCCAATGTTTGTCAAACAAGAATTCCGACTTCTAAATATAATTTAATAGTCAATCAATCAACGATATGATTTGAATTTTGTTTATGATTATGACGGTCAATTTAGATTGGTATATTCTTGATGAGGTAACGCAGGAAGCCTAGATTGTTTTTGTCACGTAAAAATTAGGTTTAGAAGAATGTTGTGAGCCTTGAAGATGGATTTGGCAATCTATCTTTACTATCAATCTGTGGTGTCGCGAAATCGAATCGACCGATTGTTGTTAGAATAGCTATCGGGGGACTGTTTGATTGTTTCACCGTTCTATGCAGCATAGATATATTCAGTCAGTAAATGAACATGGTCTTAGCTCGTTTTACTACCGTTTCCCAATATTCTAGAAAAAAAAGGAAATAAATAATATAATAATACGTTTTACTTGCCACCTGGTGAGATAGTAGTCAAATAGTTCAAAAATACATATAGGTAGGTACTGAGAAGATTGAATTCAGTCTGCAATTTTTAATAATGAGGTTTCAATGTTAACTATTTCTCAAAATAGTTTCAGAGCGCAGATAATCAAATACTAAACCTTATGTATGACACATTATATTAATAATATTTGCATGTAGTTTTTTTTAACTCGATACACAGGTGACACAGGTGTACCATCTAACTAATCAATAATGTGCTACCAACGTCATTACCTACTCAATTTAGTAACTAAATATGAATATTTAACACAAAACAGGAAAAAAATACTAGTTTCTACAAAGACATAATGTAAAACTTAATAGCTGAATAACGTGATTCGAAACGGACCGAGGATGGGTACATTTTAATAAAATAAATTATTACCTATAAGTAATAAATAATCATAAGCTTGATAAGCAAATAATGGATATATAATTTAATGATAATACTTTTCTGTCAGTAAATTATGTCTAAGAATCCTACTATGTTACAAAAAATACACCCTTGCAAAGTGTCCCTATGTTACAAAAAATACACCTGTGCAAAATGCCCCTGCGTTACAAAAGGAACATCCCTGCAAAGTGTCTCTGCGTGACAAAAGGTACATCTCTGCAAATTGTTACAAACGTTACAAACATTAATTACCGTTATAATCTGTGTGATTTAAATTGATTAAACGTGATATTTACATTGTATATCGATTTTATTGCTATTTAATATCTATAATTTTCCTCTTGAGTAGGCACCTACAAAAAATATTGCTCCTGTATTAATAATTGCCCTGTAATAATTATTAGAATCATTATAATAATTTCCGTGATAGGAAATGCAAATTGCGGATCTTGTGATTGACAGACAAGACTTATCAATTAGTTTAACTTGATTTCCTTTTCTGTTTTAGGGTTCCGTACTCAATGAGAAACTGTTTTTTGTTAGTTTAATAAATTTCCTAGTTTTACTTAATGCAGGTTTGGCTAATATTTTAGAGATGTTTGTAGGTATTTTCCAGGTTGTTTATTTTACTATATAGGAAGGTACCTACCTAACTAATATTAAAATAATTTATTAATTATGTAATTAAATTAAATATTCATTTAGACTCCGACCTCTAGCCCTTGGCACAGTATGCAGACATATTAAAATGATGTTTATCTTGTGGACATAACATGATGGAACCAGACAGTTCCATCTTTTATTGACTGCTCATAAATGGTATTCCTACACACCCCCTCACGAAAATGGTACGTCGTCGTTTTAGTAATAGTAACTGAAGGTATTTGCGCAATCTAAGGTATAGATAGGTAACGCATCGGCCAATCAAAAAGTTTGATTATTACCTCACCCCCTGCCCGCAACAGTGAGTTGAGTTTTGTAGAATAATTCGCGGTATTACAGTCAATGAGGAAGAACACTAACTTTTTATCCCGGCAGAGGGCGTTAGTCGAATGATCTTAGGTTTGAATTAAGAACTGTCAAACAGGTGTTTTTTACAACTCTCGGCGCCAAATTGGCCATATCAGTCTCAGACCGAAAGAAAAAAAAAACTCGGCGTTTTCATTCGTGGGGGACCATCACAACAAAAAAAAAAGATCATCCGATGCCAGCGCCATCTGCTCACAGCTTTGCGTGTGCCACCCCATTGGTTTAGGTAAAATTTAGTGTAAGTGTCGTGTATTTTGAGCTTTACGCCGAGTTCGAATGTCCGGGATGTCGTCATCTCAACGTATCATAACAAAGACGTAGGTATTTAATACATAAACCATTGAAGAATTACCTATAACTCGACGAAGTCTGAGAACTAAAAGAGATTGATTAAAACGAGTATTAAACAATTATTTGCACACAACGTCGATTGTTTTATGCCACGTGATTTAAGAGGAAACTGACTTTTTTTCTTTTATGTAAATGGAGTATAAATAAGTATGTGAAAATGGTCGTTTGTTTTTACATTGTGGATAAGTAGGTAGACAATTGATGCGTCCTTTGCTATATACAGCGTGTACGATGACGGTAATATAATGTAGCAAAATAAGTAATAATGTAATTAATAATTTATGTAGTTGTATTTTGAATTTTTGTGTGTTTTAAATAAATAAATTATCTATGTAGGTACCTACCTACCTTACCTAGCAAAATAATTAGCACTAGGTACATTTTTTTTCTTAAATTTTTAAAGGGTTTTCGTTTTTGGAGCGTATGGACCCATGTATCCAATTTTCATTTGTAGCGTAAACGGTGGATGGATTTTAGCATTAAAAATTAAAAAGTCCTAAAACTAGATCTGAAAGTATTTGGATGAGATTCTTTTGCAATTTGTTAGAGAGGACAGTCTATCTACTCCTTCTCTATACAAACGTAGTCGACTGTTTCCTCCCTGGATAATAACATTACAGCAAATAATATTTATGTCATAAAATCTATATCTGCTATGGTCATGCTCCTATGTTTTTTTATCTAATTGTTAGAATAGAAAGAAAATTAGAATATGAAAAAAAAAACATGATCATGGCAGATACTATAGGTTTTATGGCATAAACATATTTGCTCTAATATCTTTATCCAGGGAGGAAACAGTCGACTACGTTTGTATGGAGAAAGAATATGTATCCTTTTCTCTTAAGAGAAATTCGTAAATGAAGTAGGTGGCTGCATGGTGGCTGTTTGATTTGCCAATACTGTTACGTACTCCGAGGCTTGAGTAATGATCCAGTGGTAGAGATCCGGTTTCGAAAAACGAGAAGGGAGGTTCGATTCCAGGGTAATAATTGTAATAAACAGCACGCGCTTAACACCCAAAAATGTCTTTAATTTCAATTGTAGGTAAGTGAAGTTTTGTCCCCCTTTTTTAAGGTGGAGAAATACGCATTAAAAATTCAAAGTAGATAAAAAAATAGCGCTAAAATAAATCTATATCTATACATATAATAAAATCGTAACTCAGCGGTGTCTGTTTTTGGAAGATATAAAAAAAATATAAATTGTATGGGTATCTATGAACGCAGTAGAACCTATTTTTCTGTTTTTCTGGTTGTCTGTTTGTCTGTTTGTCTGTTTGTGTGTGCCTTTGTGCCCGCTAATCTCAAAAACGGCTCATCCGATTTTAACCAAATTTGGTATGCAGATAGCTTTAGACCCCGATTAACATATAGGGTATTTTTTATCCGGATATTTAGTCCGGTTATCCGGATAAAGTGTTTTTTTGCTATTACTTAATTAGTTTGAATGTTGTATTGAATAAATATATGGTGTGGAATCAACACATGATTAACCGGATATCCGGTCGAAAATAAAAAACCGGATATCCGGTTTTTTTTTCAGGAAATTTCTCAAATACCGTATACCTATGTCTGTCCATATATCCGGATCCTTTGGACATACGGAAATTCTTTATAATGACTGTTTTTAACCGACTTTAAAAAAAAGAGGAGCTGCTCAATTCTATCGCATATTATTTGTATGTGAATATGTTCACGCCGTACTCCGGCATATAAAGTCCGATTTCGATCATTCTTTTTAATTTGGAAAGTGAGAGTCCCGAGTTGGTCCCATAAATTGTTAGTGAAGATCTGATGAGAACCTTTGGAATGATGAGCAGAATAGCATCTCACAATGATGTTAATTACTAACTTTTGGACTTCCATGAATAGAATCGGCTTATAAAGAACTAGGTACAAATTGATGAACCACCTGAAACCACCTTCTCAAAAATTCCTCAGTGATTAAAGTTACGGTTACAATATTGAAAATGCAATAAAATGGATTAAAAAAATATATCTGTAATCGGGCAGTTTTACTGGGTAGATGCAGATTGCATGTAGTTTACGTGGCACAATGGCAGCTATGGATTCAGAGTCGAGGGTTCCGCGTTCGAATCACAGACCGGCGCATTCCCTTTTTAAGGAACGGTGGCCTACCGAGCCGAGTGATGGCTTCCGATTCGACGGCTGCGCGTTCGAGTCACGAGTCCCGGACACGACGTTACGTTTTACCCTCCAGATGGTCGTCCACCTTGCCGTTGTGAGGGGACTCAGTAGCTGAAAGCTAAGAGGTGCACGAGGTGGGAAACCGGGCTTGCCTGGCTTCTAATCCGTAATCCCGCGTCAGCGGGCTCGGGGGTCCTTTCCGCAAGAAAGGGCCCGCGTGGTAGACAACCACTATAAAAATCACCTCAGCCTCTGGTGGTGAATTGGGGGGGGGGGGGGGGAGGTTATCACCGGCTTTGGGGACCTCGAGACGGTGGCGTGACCGTGCCGAGGGAGGGAAGACGGAGAGGGGTTGTCTATGGGGAGATACAGAGATGAGGCTTGAAAAGGCCGTCGTTGTCGGGATGTAGTCCATGACACTTGTGGAGCGAGGGACACCATGGGGGTTTACATTATAAGCCTATGGTAGGGAGCCCAACGAGATTGGCCTGACGGTGACGGACATTAACCACGTAAAAAAAAAAGATATCATGTAGTTAAGCTGCCCGACTTTAGCTTACATAACAGATAAGTCGGTTGCACTGTATTTCGGAGAGCTCAATATTATTGTTTTGTCCTTTTGTTCGAAGTCGGATTTCGATTTTTTTTTATTTTTTCGATAAAGGCTACTTCTTATAAGCATGCAACACGTTACCTACCGCTGCGCTGTGCTAAATCTACACTTAAATAGACTCTGCCATGATTATCTTCTGCTCAGCAACATACTTCCTTGGTCGTCCGTTCAAGCACAGCGATGGGTAGGTAGTCCGAAAAACGCTGACGAAGTCGCGGGCACAGCTAGTAAGGAATATGATTCAAGGATTCTATTTTCAAAAGTACGAAAACCGGGTACAAATAAGTTTTTTTTTCTTTATTGTGTTGTGTACCTAACGGGGCCATTGTAGTGCTGCAAGTGGCAAGTCATTTTTTTTTCGATGACTGAGGGCGAAGTACGCCGGGGCAGCTAGTGTTTAATAATTTATCGAAAACTACAGATTTTCATTGTAAATCGTGTTTCATTGTAAATAGGTATGATACCTAATCCTTTATGTATACACAGGTACATAGCAACCGGATTTAGTCTCGAGAAGAATCGAAAATGCTGATTTTTGGGAAACCCGTTCTTTTCATATCCAAGTTTGCATAATAAATGACTCTGGTATTACCATTATAAGCCATTATTGACAAATTATGATCGTTTTTTTTTCTGTTCCTATTGTCATCTGTTTAAGGTGAAGTTTGTAGTCGACCGCACGTGGCAACTGCAGGTAAAACTATAAGTCGCATCGGGGTCGTGTTGCCGTAGCGTAACGAATTTTGACTCAACCACAGAATAGGCGTAGTCACAAAGGGATTTCGCCACGCTACGGCGACGCTCTTCCGCCATACATTAGAAGGAGACGTCGCATTCTAACTGACGCGATAACGGTAGATAATCTCCACAAAAGAAAAATAAATATAATTATTAATATCCGCTGTCTAGTCACCGTAACATAAGCTTAGTAGCTTACCATGAGGCTAGATGGCGCTGTGTGTTGTTCACAGAATTTATTTATTTAGTATTAATGCACTAGTACACAGTACTTATGCATGATTAATTTCTGCACCTAGCTAGCGTTGTATTTAGGTTTTTTGGCGTTTCTGACTTGAGCCCTTGTACGTGATATAACGCATATTTTTTTCTTCTTAAAAACAAAAACATTGGTGCGCGTCGGCCGGGGTTCAAAACAACGACGAATATAATATGGCAACGAAATCGTCTACCCTAGACCTACTAAGCAGAGATAAAGTTGCACGTCGTTACACACAACGCAATCTAGCCCCATTTTTTTTTTTTGTAAATACATACATATGATACATAGAAATACTGAATATCCCATGTCTTCGGACCGTGGTGAGTCCTAGGACATGTTGGTTTCCTCACGATGTTTTCCTTCACCGTAAGAGCGATGTTATTAGCGCACATACCTTTTTCTTAAAGAAAAAGACATTGGTGCGCGGTCGGATTCGAACCCACGACTCTCAGAATGAAAGCCGGGGTATCTACCACTAGACCAACACCGCTCCAATCCCGCTCCAGTTGAATTTGCTATATAAATAGAACCTGCAGTTGTCATATGTAGTTGCCTACCAACTCTTACCTTTATTAACAAACTACCTACTAATAGTGTTTTTTTGGCCATTAGCTTTTTCTATATAAAAAGCTTTGTCCTGACTGACTGATTGATCTATCAACGCACAGCCTATACCGCTAATAGTAGAGGGCAGAAATTTGGAGAGTGTGTTCTTTATTATGATGTGTGTTTGTATGCAAATATGTTTTTGCCATAAAACCTATATCTGCCATGACCATGCCACTACGTTATGATTTTTTTCGTATTTTTTACATTTTATTTTTCTAATTAGAAAACGAAAATCCAACACGTAGGGGCATGGTCATGGCAGATATCGATACCTCGGGGCTCAAAGGGCGTAAGCCCCAAAACTCGACTTTTCAGGAGAGCCAAAAAACAAAAAATATTTTTTTATTTTGAACATAACTTTTTTAATTTTTGGCCTAAATTAACCATTCAACGACCAAAAGTCTTAGTTTTATTAGATGCAGAACACGGTAAAATAATGATTTCAAAAACATTTAAGGCTAAGAAAATAGCTTGGCTATACGCCCCGGAAAATTGAATGTTAGAGGGGTTTACACCCCAAAAACCAATGGATGTGTGATGATTGATGGTTGTAAGCGACAATTTGCCTACTAATTTGATCAATTTTTAACAGTTTCTTTGTTTTTATCAGTTGATGTCAGATATTGATATGATTTATCCGTTAGATAGATAGATTTATCAGACAAATATGATTTACCAGTTCTTTTTTTTTTATTTCCTTTTTAACGGCAATTTTATAAGGCATTAATTAACGTACCATACATTATTTGTTAACTCAGATAACTAATTAAACAAATAATTATTTAATTTACATAATTTCCTGTCTTCCTATTCATTAACTTATCTTACATAAATAAATAGTTATTGACTAACTATCTATTTGTATGAGATCTTAAATTACCTTAGATTAAGTACATAACTTAAAATATTGTATGCCTGTAGTGGGTAAGTGATTGTATCCAAAGTATTTTTATTTAAGACACCTATCATCACTTAAACAATCAATATTCTTGATTCATTGTCATTACAAAAGGAAAATAATATAGAAAAATCACTAATTTTTTAACTCAGATATTGGCGTATAAAATTTCAATAAATATGATAAAAGAGAGAAAAGAAAACATCAACTAAGAAAAACAAAGAAACTGTAGAGAAATTGATAGAATTAGTAGGCAAATTGACGGTTACAACCATCAGTCACCACCCTTTTATTTTTGGGGTATGCTGTTACGTCAAAAATGTATTTTGTTTTGCTCTACTGTAAAATCGAATTCTAAGGCTCACGCCCTTTCATCCCCGAGGTTTCGATGTCATTTTATCTTAGAGAACAGAAATGTCGGGCGTATCGGGCAAGTTGATTCTTTAAAAATGACCATGTTCGGGCCTAAGCACCATTACGTTACTAGGTATGTAACTTACGACCCAAAATCTAAAAAAACGGATTTATTTTCTTCAAAAAATGGGGTTGTAAACGCCATTTTTTGGCGAATTGGAAGATTTTAAATATACAGATCGATAGATAATGAAAAAATAAGTAGGACTGCATTAAAAAGTCATTTTGGCCAAAATGGCGGTTACGCCCTTTGAGCCCCAAGGTATCGATATAGGTTTTATGGCAAAAACATATTTTCTCTAATGTCTTTATCCATGGAGGAAACAGTTGAGTATGTTTGTATGGAGAAAGAGTAGGTATCCTTTCCTCTTAACTAGGTACAATGGATTTAAGCACCTATACCTATCTATACCTTAAATTAATTTTAAGATATTATATGTAAGTAGGTAGATAGGTACTTAAATTACGCAAAATTTGAATGGATGTGTGCAAGTTAGGTACCACGCAAATACAACTGGACCGATTGCGATGAAACCTGAAATATAAATAGCTGGTTTTCTGGGAAAAAAAAAGAGGCTAGTTTATATCCCGATACCCCATTGGGATCGGGACCAAAATGGATGAAACCGCTGCCTGGGTGCGGTGTATATTTTTGAAAATACATTGCCTAGGGAGGAAATTATTTTTGAGGTTTTAATTTTTAGTTAATTTGGTTATATATACATATATCCGACCTCTGTGGCGCGTCGTGCGAAAGCGCGACTGCAATGCAGGAGGTTATAGAATAAATATTTGTGTCTGGTCTGGGTGTTCCTCTATATGTATAATATGTATGTATTTACAAAAGAAAAATAAATAAAAGTATTATATCCGTTGTCTAGTCACCGTAACACAAGCTTAGTCGCTTACCACGGGGCTAGATGGCGCTGTGTGTTGTTCACAGAATTTATTTATTTATTTATTTATATATTTTTTATTGTTTTAATTGAATAAGTATGGTTTGATGAATAGCACGTGGTATAAAAAAATATACTTATAAAAATCGGAATTTGACGCAAAAAAAACCGGACATTTCCCTAACAAAAGACATCAACGCGATCAAAACCTCCAAAAGTTTTAAAAATAAAAAATACAGAAAAGAAACTGAATTGTTCAAGGAAAAATTAAAGGTCGAAAAATAAAGATGATATTTTCTAACATTCAGGAAAATAATCAAAAAACGCCTCAGAGTATTTAATACCTACTCATAAAAAAAAGTGAAACTTAAATAAAATTATTTTAAACATTGATTACCTATTACATAATAAAAAAATGTCTACAAATCGGACTAAAAAACATCAATAATATTGTGATAAAAAATCCAGTTTTCTTTAAATAATAAAATTCAGCTGTAAAAACAACCATCACCCAAAAAAAACAATAAACTAAAAAAAATGAAAAACTTACACAATTTTCTACAAGCCAACCGTCTCACACTAAACACCACAGAACACTGCCCACAAAACCGACAAACTATTTTATAAATTAAAAAAAGAAGAAAAAAAAGAACCCACAATTCTTTATTTAAAATTTCAAAGTTCGTATTCGCGCGCGTTTCGTAGAGACCTTTGCAAGACAAGAGGTGAGATGGCGCGTCCATTTTATATATCGTGCCGGTTTATGAAATAACCTGACCTTCGTGTACGGGATAAACGCCTCGCGGTTTTCCCGGTTATTTCTCCCGATCCTGCGGGACTTATGGACCTTTACATGTTGCAGATTTCGTAGAAATTTCGCTAAGTTAATTAAAATCATAACTAACCTAACTATATTTAGCTACCTACACCTAAATATACTTACTATGTTTTCTGTACTGTAATGTATGTAATTAAGTACAATTAAAAAATATGTATAACATTATGTAGTATATATCCGTTATCTAGTTCCCATAGTACAAGCCTATATAGTGCTAAGTTTAGGGCTAGATTGCGCTGTGTATAACCTCGTGCAATAAATATTTTTATTTAAGTAAGTATATCCCATACCTACTTTTTTTTTAAAGCACATCTTCTTCTTTCTTCTAATATATAAAATTTCCATGTCACAATGTTAGTTACCGTACTCCTCCGAAACGGCGCGACCGATTTTTACCAAATTTTATATGCGTATTCAGTAGGTCTGAGAATCGGCTACTATCTATCATTTATAAGGCAAAACAACGTTTGCCGGGTCAGCTAGTATTTTATAAACGTTTGACGCAAGTAAGTGATATGGTCTAAGATGTAACACGCTCGTTAGAAGAAGGAAGATAGGTTGGGAGGGGGAGGGGTCATCTTACCTCATTAGTACCAACTGGAGACTTATATGGTGGAAAGAGTAGTAAAAGTTATGTCTAAAAAACTCGGTCAGTTTTTTTTTTCTTTAAAACTAAACTACTCTTTCCACCATATAAGTCTCCAGTTGGTACTAATGAGGTAAGATGACCGACTGCCCCCTCCCAATCTAAGACGGCAGTGGAACAACCCAACCCGTCTTTCTTAGTAGCTGCCCCGACCAACGTATCGGAAACGGACGAGTCCGCTTTCGCGCTGCTCTATTATAAACATAATGTGAATGTTTGTTACTCCTTCACGAAAAAACTACTGACCCGATTGCGATGAAACTTAGTATGCAGATAGCTGAAGATAAGGGTAACACATAGGGTACTTTATATCCCGGTATTTTTACGGGATCGGGACTAACGAGGGTGAAACCGTTGGCAGCAGCTAGTATCATATTGTTTGAAATACAATCGCGCAAAAACGGCTGAAACGATTTTTATGATGTTTGATTAGAGTGAAATAAATTACTTTATAATACACAGATTCCCACGGTTTCACCCGCATAAGTCCTGATCCCGTGGGAATATCGGGATCAAAAGTAGCCTATGTTACTCAGGGTGAATGTAGCTTTCTAATGGTGACAGAATTTATGAAATCTGTCCAGGAGGGTTACTGCGGTTCGTTTCGATACGACATCGATACTGTCATACGATGATTCTACTGTCACATTCTGATAGTAGGGTGACAGTAGAACCATCGTTATGACAGTATCGTTGTCGTATCGAAACGAACCGAAGTAACCCTCCAGTAGTTTCGGAGATTACCCCCAATATACATACATACATACATACATGTTACCAACGTTACCTCTTTATAATACTAGTATAGAGTATAGATAGTATAGATTTTTCCTGGGTCTTATTCATTTCATTTCACAGTAAAAGACAAACGATACATAGTTTATGCCGCTGTTAATCAACGTTTATAAGTAAAGGGGTTATTATCTAGTACCCATATTACAAGTCTAGACGCTACACGGGTAGATGGCGCTGCCTGTGCACAACATTCTGTAATATTTAATTTTTTATATACGTAACTTATTTCTTTTTACCCTATCAATTTCATATCTCTAAGATCTTTGTAATAAAAATGAAAGAAAACATCTTGAAATTAATGAATAATGTTGCAGGTTGTGTATGAATTTTGTATTTTATCGACATGGCTAATACTGTAATAATAAATGTATTCGTATTTATTTTTATTTAATAACAATGTAAAAAAACCGGCAAAGTGCGAGTCGGTTCGCGCTCAAAAGGTTCCGTACCATTATCACAATTGGGTACGGAACCCTAAAACGAACACTGGACCAACCAATCCAATTTAAATTTATTTCACCACTGGCGCCAGTCTATCACTCCAGTACCAGGCACCAGTAGTAAAAATACATCGCGGTAACGTTGGGTTTATATGTTAAAAATCACGTTGTTGTATGGGAGCCCCCTAATATTTGTTTTTAGTATTTGTTGTTATAGCGGCTACACAAATAATCATCTGCGAAAATTGTCTATACATATAGCTATCATGGTGCATGAGATGACAGACGGACAGCGGAGTCACAGTAATATGTTCCCGTTTTTACCCTATGGGTACGGAACCCTAAAAACATAAAATAAAACCGATGCGCATTTATTACCTGAGTCCCGCGGTTTCGCCCTCTTAAGATCACCCCGATCCGGTGAGAATTTTAAAAAATCCTTTCTTATCAGATGTGTACTCGTACATCTTATTAAAAAGGACACTCTCCAAATTTCAGCTCTCTACGGTTTAGGCTGTGCGTTAATCCATCAGCAGGACAAAGCATTTTTTAGTTATATAGATTTTGTTAGGATTTTCATTTTCATAAACAGTAATAAGCATAATACGCGCTCTAATAAGTTCTTTACCATTTGGTACTACAGAATACGTGATAGTCACTTATATTATATGAGTAGCTGCGCCCCGCGGTTTCACCCGCGTAAGTCCCGATCCCGCGTGAATTACGGGATAAAAAGTAGCCTAGGTGTTATTCTAGGTATTCTAGGTCTAGTTTCATCGCAATCGGTTCAGTAGTTTTTGCGTGAAAGAGTAAAAAACATCCACACAAACTTTCACATTTATAATATTAGTATAATTTCGAAACGTAACGAGTGGCGACTTATCAATGCCTATAGGCTGTGCTTAGCCTAGTGAATTGATCCTAACACATACATACATACAAACTTTTACATTTGCAATCAATACCTATAAAAAGCAAGATTAGATAATTCATTCTATTCTTCGATTAATTAGCCCAATTAATCTAAGGCTCGGTTCGACTAAACTAGAACCAGCAACGACTAGTAATTCTCCGCATATATCGTCTTTTGTTTGAGAAATTCTCGAGCTGTTTATTCGAAAACAGTGACGATTAATGCGAACAATTGTTAGGTAGTTAGTTAGTTTTTACTTGTTTTCGCAACTAGCCCTATAACTGGGCCTTTTTGCGTGACTTCACCGTAAAAGCGATGTTAATATAGCGCACATATTTTTTTCTTATACAAAAAGACATTGGTGCGCGGTGTGCGGTCGGATACGATTCGAATCCACGATCTTCGGAATAAAAGTCGTGGTATCTACCACTAGACCAACACCGCTCCCAATTGTTACTCGTTGCTTATTATAAACTCTATTCCAGAACATTAAATAAAAAATGTAAACATAAAACTCATACATTTATTTGTAAGTGTATGAGTTTTTTGTTCTTTATTTACTTTTCCTTTGATATTGACAGTGCTTTGTTTACATTTATGATCTAAGATTCTAAAATAGAGTAAATAGTGGCCGGTAAATTAGTTGAAAGAATGACGGAAGCACAGAAAGTAGATTTTTCATAGAAATCGCATGTAAAATGTACTGTACGAACTGTAAAAAAAAAAAATCCAACTTACTTATCGGGACCTGTATAGTTTGGTCGAATCAAGCCATTAGTCATTTTACATAAGGTCTAGTTTGACAAATGAACTGCGACACGTACTATGCGGTTCGCCCACGATCGGCGCCCGCGCAGGTAAATCCGGGTCCTGACTGATCAATGACCTATTTTATTCTCTTTTCTAGGAAAAACTCATTAACCGACTTCAAAAAAGGAGGAGCTCGATTTTACCTGTATATTGTTTGTTTATATGCAAGTATGTATAATATGTGTGAATATGATTTAGGTACCTTCGTAGTTTTTTTTTTAACTCATTTTTCGGTGTTTAATCGCGTGGTGTTTATTACTTTTAGCATTGTTTCAATGCTCAACGTTTCGAGACCTTTACAGGTCCCTTCTTCAGGTTAAGTTTAATTTCCATCCAAGATCACGAAAACAGAAGAAAAATATACTTTTCTAGGTACAAAAAAGGTTAATAATACCGTGCGAGCTGAACTCGCGCCTTAAGGGTTCCGTAGCATTATGACAAAAATGAGTAGGTATAGGGTCCCGTTTTTACTTTATGCCTTTTTATAGACTTTTTATATAGATAATGGTACGGAACCCTTCGTGCACGAGTCCCTCTCGAACTTGGCCGGTTTTTATTTAAATTATTTGTATATTAATTCAAATGAACCGACCGACTTACCTACAAGGAATAACCCAATTAGTTTTTTTTTATAGTTTGAATGAGAAGACTCACGTTAGAATAATTTGTCTATGTAAAGTTTGATCTTTTGACCCTATTATACTAAATCTAAATAATTATAACTAAATCCTGTCTGTCATTTTTACGTGTTTTTAGGGTTCCGTACCCAAAAAGGTAGAACGGGACCCTATTACTGAGACTCCGCTCTTTGTTTTTTTGTCTGACTGTCTGTCCGTCTGTCTGTCTGTCTGTCCGTCTGTCTGTTTGTCTGTCTGTAACTGCCACCATATAATACAAATATGGAGGGAGGCTCCCATACAACAATAGTAATTTCACCTATAAACGCAACAATACCGCGATGTATTGTACCACTAGCGCCATCTAGTGATGGAGTTCTAGACTGGCGCCAGTGGTGAAATAAATTTTAACGCTCGCGTGCGTGGATTACTTAGTCCAGTGTTTATTTTAGGGTACTGTACCCAATTGAAGTTGTACGGAACCCTTCGTGCGCGAGTTCGACTCGCACTTGCCCGGTTTTTTAACATTGTTATGTATAACAATAATGGCGCCTATGCGCCATAAACAGCGACTATCTAATGCTACAGAGAAACAGCTTCATACAAGGCCGCGGTTTTTTTACCGACTTCCCAAAAGGAGGAGGAGGTTCGCAACTTTGCTATATTTAGAAAAAAAAATAAAGGAATAATATGCATTAAAAAAAATCACACGGTGAATCCTAACCGAAAATCGTGAAGCGTTCCACATTTTACCCAAAGACGCGAGTTCAAGCATCGCCGCAAGTGTTGTGAATGTGTATTTTTCCTTAAAAAAAATCTAGTTGAACTGCCTTGAACAATAAAAACGAATTAAGAAAAATTTGCTATATATTTTATAAGGATAGTTGGTCCAAATAGTATCATTATTTCCCGCTCCTCCGTGTTTTTTTTATTTTTTTTTTCTTTACGATTTTGGCCATTTGGAAAGTAGCCCGTGTCAAGCATTTTAAAGAGTTTGCAAGTTAATTGCATATACAAAACGAGGGAGTCGAGTTAATTATTGCAATATATGATTATTTTTTTTTATTTTAAGTCGAGGGAGTTATTGTAAATGGCGGCTAACAATTTTATAACTATATTTTTTTCTTGATATTCTTGATAATATCAATATCGATTTTGATATTATCAAAATCGTGGAGCGCAGTTAGTGATCTTTAATAGTAGTAAAGACAATAATAATCGAAAATCGAATCGAATCGTCGAAAATTGTTAAAAACAAAAAAATCTTTTGTCTTTATGATAGTTTTTATAGGTAGGTATTAGTTATAGATTAGTATTATATTAGTATAGATAGATAGATTGAACTATGACCCTATTATATTAAATGGGTCCAATTTAAACTTTATATTGTTATTTGAAAATAATAGGCGACATTTGATTAAACAGGACACAATGGACATGCGACACAGTTGAAAGACAAATTGTAAATGACGCCAAGAAAGTAGGTAGGTACGGTGGTTAAAAGGATACCTACTAAATATTGTATTATTGTAATTAAATCCAGAATAAAAACAAATTAAGGTCACTCGGGGGAAATGGGACTAATGGGGGAAATGCGGCTAATTCATTTTACCGGACGTACAATTGTTCTATTGATAAAATCGCTATCTAGTCACGATATTAGAAGATATTTCTCCAATCACGATTGGCGATTTTTTCAATATAACAATAATTGTAAGTCTGGTAAATTAAATTAGCCGCATTTCCCCCATTAGTCGCATTTCCCCCGAGTGACCTTAACTTATATTATTTTTTTCTTAATTTTTGTTAAGGCTAAGGCTATTACCTAAATTTTATCTATAACTTCTTTTTAAGGTAAAATACGCATTTAAATATATATTCACTTGCGGCAAGGCTTAAACTCGCGTCTTTGGGTCGGCACCCCAACGTCTATACCAACTAAAGGGAACAAGGGGACTTGGGTGGTCTAGTTGGCTATACCAACTAGACCACGATGGGGTACTGACCCAAAGACGCGAGTTTTTTTAAGCGTCGCCGTAAGTAAAAATAATTGCTTGCGTATTTCTCCTTTAAAAGATTATTTTGTCTGGTGTCAATTTTTGAATTTAAGAAAAACCCTAGGTAAATGTTTTCTTTCTTTATTCGAATAGGCACTTTTAGTGTACCTATCTACAGGTCTCTATTACCTATTGTAGGCAACTTTACTGTTTGTACGCTTTGGTTTTGCATGTCAACTTTGAACCTATAATGTGACTGGAATTGAGAAATTTGAAATTTGAAACAAAATGCAATTGCAGATTTCACGTCGTGAGTCACCGAACGTGGGTAGATGAATGTACGCTAAGTAGCTTGGCCATGAAAACTAACAAATGCGGGTTCGAGTCCCGCTATGCTTGTCTTTTTGTAGTTTTTTTTTTCCTTTAAAATATTTCGAAAATAGTTTTGTGTTAAAAGGCCCGGGACCGCTGTCCTTTTTTTATTGTCGGAGGAAAATATACACTGTCGCTTTTAATCAATGTGCGCTGTTCCAAATACCTACTTATTACTACAGAAAAAAGTACCAACTTATTTCATAGTGCAAGGTTTTTGACCTTTGATTTTATTTTATCTAAAACTATAACATCAAAATTATATAGAAAGCAACGTAGCTGTTTCTGTCTGTTACTAACTTCAAACTACTAGCGACGATCCCCGTCTTTGCCCATTTTATTTTAACGTTCGCGCGTTCCTACTAATATTAAAAAAAAATATATAGGTAGTGAGTTTTTACGTGTTTGATGCTCTTTCATGTGGAAACCTCTGAAGCGATTTTTGCGAATTACGTTTATTTAAACTTTAGGAAAAACAAAACAAAATGATTTTGGAAAACATATATCAAAATCGGCTATTACGGTTAAGGTTTAAGAAATCTATATTCAATCAAAAACAACATTCAAATAAAAAAACAGTAAAAAAGGTGAAAAAACAACACTAAAATTAAAACTTAAATCTAAAATGAAAAAAGCCCGTCTTCGATGACACGCTCCCGAGACATGGTCCCCAAGATGCTGGCGGCATTCTCCCTCTGAATAGCGAGGTGAAGGTTTTGTTTTTAATGTTCCGTACCTAAAGGTAAAAACGGGACCCTATTACTGAGACTTCGCTGTCTGTCTGTCTGTCCGTCCGTCCGTCTGTCCGTCTGTCCGTCTGTCACCAGGCTGTATCTCATGAACCGTAATATTTTTTTATTAACTAGCTGCACCTTGCGTTTTCACCCGCGTAAGTCTTGATATTATTTATTAAATTGAAATATGAAAATTTAAATCATTTTGTTTTGTTTTTCTTCTAGCTTTTGTTATAAGCGTCGTTTATTACCCGACTGCCGAAGGATATTCATTTACATAAATCACTTAATCATTGAATGAAAAATATATTACGTAGGCATCGTATTTTTTTACCTGCAGGGCTTTTCTTTAAGAAAAAACTACTTAGATCCGATGTAGAGACCTGTGAAGTTAAGTCGCTATTCTGCAAGCCAATGACGTCACACAAATATTCCCAAGTTTTGTGGTAAAAACGGTGGTCAAAGGAAAACGAAAAAAGTACGAATAACTCCAAATAAGCCGGCCGGCATCTACACGGTTTTTTTCTTAGAGAATAACCCCGCTGATAGACTAAGTAGTAAGTACATACTTAGAGAATGACAAACAAAAACCAATGATAAAAATAAATCGCGCTTACGTTGCGTTAAACTTTGAAAAATCACGTTTGTTGTATCCTTTAAATCAGGGGTTCCCTAACTGGGGGGCGCGCCCCCCAGGGGGGGCGCAGAGATATTTCCAGGGGGGCGCGGGTCACTTGTGTAGTTAAGTATAAAAACCTGCGATCGCTGAGAGAATGCATTCCGGCTCGACGACCGCGACGGCTCGATACGACCAATGAAATTATTTGAAATTGACTTTGAAAACTTTAATGAGCAATAAAAACACCTATTTTGAAAAAAAAGTTCTGGCCCGATAGTCTAGACTGGACGGGGGGGCGCGGATTTTTTTTTATGGTCGAAAGGGGGCGCGTCTCAAATAAGTTAGGGAACCCCTGCTTTAATATTTGTTTTTAGTATTTGTTGTTATAGCGGCTACAGAAATACATCATCTGTGAAAAATTTAACCATTTAGCTATCACGGTTCATGAGATATACAGCCTGGTGACAGACGGACAGACAGACAACGGAGTCTCAGTAATAGGGGGCCGTTTTTATACATCAATACATCGACAGACGGACAGACGTCCGTCTGTCACTAATACCGTGATAGCTAGACAGTTAAAATTTTCACAGAAGATGTAAGTATTTCTGTAGCCGCTATAACAACAACAAAATAAAACAAAAATTCAAAGGAAGTTTCGAAATTATACTCCTCACATCTTTTTCAATTAGTTAAATATTTGAGTCAGAAAATCATCGTTTACAAGAAATTTTTATGAATGGCCACCTAAAATGGCCACAATTGGCCACACTGCCTTGCCATTAGTCAGGGTCGACCGATCAATCGGCGAATGCGTCACATTTTAATACAAACCCATCAGAAACAACGCAACCTAAGTTAGGATGACGACAAAATGATTAAGGAAATATTTACTAATAAAATGATGAGGAAATCCATATGTTTATTGGTCAAGGGTAAGTTTTATTCATAGTTATTGAGAATTTTGCTTATTTTCTAATAATTATCATGTTTTATGTAGGTTAGTCGGTTTTACTGCGAAGGGTTTGAAAGTACAAGTTTAACATGCTGATTAAACTTGGACTTTAGCCCCCTATGTCAATAAACAAGGTTTAAAAGATCAGTTTATTGGCATAATCCCCACTAAAAGGGGAATGTGCCAAATTTGAAAATTGGCACATCGCCCTTTTTCAAAAAAGCAATTTTTCAAAAACAAATTGTCGTTTTCCCCGCTATCCTTGTTAATCCTCGTTAGTGGGGATTGGTCAAGGCTTTCTACTATAAATTAAACTAAAGATTTTCTTGTGGCGGGATTCGAACCTGTGCCCCATAGTTTGCAACAACTAGGAACGTATTTGTATTTGTATAAATATAAGTATTATATCCGTTGTCTAGTCACCGTAACACAAGCTTAGTCGCTTACCACGGGGCTAGATGGCGCTGTGTGTTGTTCGGAGAAATTATTTATTTATTTATTTATTATAGGAACGCGTATTTGATGGTGAATTTTTTCACCTATAGAAGGCTAAAATATCAAGGAGTAACATAAATAATTATAAATGTAAAGGTTGTGTGTAAGTATAACCAAACGTGTTATGTATGTTTGTTACTCCTTCACGCAAAAACTGAACCGATTACAGCGAAACTAGGTTTGCAGTTAGCTGATTTTTTTATCCTAATATTTCCGTGAGATGGTCTTGCACTGAAGAAATCGCTGGGCACAGCTAGTTTATACTTCCTATTCTATACTTACTAAATACCTAGTTTATAGAAGTAAGAGGGCGTCCATAAATTACGTGAGGTGTTTTTTGAAATTTTTTGTTTATGGACGCCCCCTAACGTTGGTAACATGTCCCTAATGTATATAACGTGTGTATTTTCCGAGTAATCTCTGAAACCACTAAACCGATTTCAAAAAATATTTTACCAAAAGAAAGTAGCCTAATGTTATCAAGGAGTAACATAGGCTACTTTTGATCCCGATATTCCCACAGGATCGGGACTTACGTGTGTGATTATTTAATATGGATTTGTGGGAAGATAAATCTCTTTCTTCATAGCTAGACTAGCTATTATTTTATCCGTGGAATGTAACTATGACTTCTAATTAATAATTAATTACAGACTAGTTAGATTAAGATTTAATACCACTGATTAGTTCTCTGATTGTAATTGTTGTTATCACGAATGTTTGTCCGTTTGTTTAAGTAACAATTGTCTTTATTACAATGTGTAGGTAAAATAAAAGAGGATCTTTTTTTTAGGGTTCCGTACCCTAGGGGTAAGAACGGGACCTTTCTTGTCTCCGAGGAGAGTATAGATGGTGTGTATTCTAACAACGACATTCGAATGTTGTTTCATCTTTTGATAAGAGGACAAGGAAACAGTCGACTACGTTTGTTTGGAGATAGAATAGGTTGACACTCTATTTCCATACAAACGTAGTCGACTGTTTCCTCCCGGGACAAAGACATTAGAGCAAATATGTTTATGCCATAAAACCTATATCTGCCATGACCATGTCCCTACGTTTTGTTTTTTATTCATTTTTAATTAGATTAGAATACTTATAAATAAAATTCTAAAACATAAACATAAACATAAACAAGGCATAAAACATATTTTTTTGCCTCGGGCGATGTATACTTTGAATCCGCAGCGAGGCTGCGCTCAGGATTCTACGTTAGACTCCCTCGCACAATTCTTCGCTTTGCTCGTGATTCAAAGTCACGCCCTCGCCGTAAAAATACTATTTTGCTCCCCTGTTATACAGTCTACTATTCTAATATCTTTATCCAGGGAGGAAACATTCAACTACGTTAGTAAAGTTTGTATGGAGAAAAGAGTAGGTAGACTTTCCTCTTAAAGGTGTGTGAGTAATGTTCCCTCCAGTTTGACGTTTGGAACAGGAGGGTTACTGCGGTTCGTTTTGATACGACAACGATACTGTATAACGATGGTTCTACTGTCACCCTACTATCAGAATGTGACAGTAGAATCATCGTATGACAGTATCGATGTCGTATCGAAACGAACCGCAGTAACCCTCCTGGCTCGTCTCGTCCGTCAGAGACGAGTTTGAAATGGATCACTATCGGGCGACCTTTCTCCTTCTAGTCTCTATTGACCAGTCCAGTTCCATGTTATTTAACTTATTTTTTGTTTGTCTATAACCCAATTTTGTAGTTATCAAAACGGTTTTAAAGCCGTTAACCTGTAACCGTTATCAATAAAATTACATGTAATCTTTGCAATAACAATAGCGAAAGAAATACATTAATTTTTTTGGTAAAGTTCAAGATTGGTACGTTTAGCCGTTAGTTCAAGACTGTTACATCTATTAGCCGACTTCTAAAAAGAGTAGGTTATCTAGTTACTTGAGGACCTTGAGGTCTATTAGTAGATACCCTGAATTTCATTCCGAGGGTTGTGGTTTCGAATCCACGCCGACCGCGCACCAATATATCTTTTTCTATGAGCTATGAGCCGGGGTTTTGCGTGGTTTTGCCAGACGCGCCACACAAGTCTGGGAATCGAAATATAATAATAAAAATTAGTCAGGTCAAGCCACCTGCAGGAGGTCTCGCACTGAATTTTGTGCCTATTTGATCTGCGCCATATTGTGCTGTCACTAGAAAACGCGCCATAAGAGCGCAACATGGCACAGATCAAATCGGCACAAAGATCTAATGTCATTTTGTTTTGTATAGCAATTCCAGCGTACTTGTATAGTTTTATTTCAGTGTTTTAAACAGTAATTTAAGTTAAACTGTTTTACCCATGGGTAATTTAAAAATCCCCCGTTACGTCAGATTTTTATACTAAACAAAATTTAAATCCGGTAGCAAGTATAGGTAACCTTATACCTACTTACTTACCTAATCATACTAAGATTACGAAAACCAAAGAAAATACCACATATTCTTAGCAAACAATGATTCATACAGTCTTCATACGTTGATACCCAATACATTAATGAGTTTTAAGGCAGAGACATACGTGTCTGTAAACTTAGATGAAAACAAATTAGTAGATAGGTACTACGGTATATTCTAACATTGCGTATTCGAAAAATGAGCTAGAAACTGGCAGTGTGACAGTACGTGTTCACATGACAACGGTTCCACCCACATACGACTGAGGCTAGTGCGTCAGCTGACGCAGTTTTATCGTCTCATTTGCCGTGGCTAGGTACCGTATCTGCCCTTATTTGTTTTTATCTAAGCCTGTAAAGCGTTTATTTTAAAGTAATTGGGTGGCAATTATACTGACTTCTATTTCTATCGGGCGAATACTCGACTGCGATGCTGAAGGTTGCGGCTTCGATCCCCGCCGAGGACAAGTATTTATGACTAGCTGCGTCCCGCGGTTTTACCCGCGTAAGTTCCGATCGCGTGGGAATATCGGGATCAAAAGTAGCCGATGTTACTCAAGGTGAATGTAGCTTTCTAATGGTGAAAGAAATTTTGAAATCGGTCCAATAGTTTTTGAGTTTATTCATAACAAACATACAGATGCACACAGACACACAAAAATACAAATATTTCCTCTTTATAATCTTCTATACATATTATAAATCTGTAGACATAAAAAAATCTGTAATTGAATTATATCCAGAAAAAAAAAATGCAGATCGCCTCAAAATCGGTAGCTTAACACGAATTAAATGTTTTTAGAGACTTTGTCTGTTTGTTTGTTTGTTTGTCTGTTTGTTTGTTCCCGCTAATCTCAGAAACGGCTAATCCGATTTTAACCAAATTTAGTATGCAGATAGCTATAGACCCGGATTAAAATATAGGCTACTTTTTGTCCGGTCAGGTTATCCGGCAATAGTGTTATTTCTGCTTTTACTTAATTCGTTTGAATGTTTTATTGAAGAAGGCAATTTAAAAAAAGCCGGATTTCCGGAAATTTTACTTAATTAGTTTGATTTTTGTATTGAAGCGGTGTGTTGTGTGTAATTAAAACATGCTTTTCGGATATCCGGTCATTTGGAAAACGAAACCGGATAGAAATTCTTAAAATACCGTATACCTATGTGTCTCCATATGTCCAGATCTGTCTGACTGAACGTACAAAAATTCTTTATAATGGCTGTTTTTAACCGACTTCAAAAAAGGAGGAATTTCTCCATTAGACCCGTATATTGTTTGTATGTGAATATGTTCCCGCCGTACTTCGTATATGAAGTTCGATTTCGATAATTCTTTTTTTACGGCGAGAGATGGTGAGAGGAGTGCCAGATTGGAGTTCCATAAAATCTTGGTGAAAATCTGATGAGAACCTTCGGAATGATGAGCAGAATAGCATCCCACAATGCAGTAAATCACATTTTTTTGGACTTTTATCGATAGAATCGGCTTATAAAGAACTAGGTAGAAATAGATAGACAACCCGAAACCAACTCCTAAATGATTAAAGTTAATGTTACAATTTTAATGATTTTTACTGCTTTTGCTTAATTAGTTTTTGTTATTTAAAATGACATTACTCAGGATTAGGCGCATAATATGCTTTGGGATAATGCAATATAGGTATATTTGTGCAAGAATCATCAAAATCGGTTTATTATTTACGAAGATCACCATACGTTTCCGTCATACCAACGTCCTTCCATATATCCAAACTTTACCTTTTTATAATATTAGTAGGTACCAGTAGATGAGCAGCGCGGGTTACCTCCACACGTTACCTACCACTGTGCAAAATTTCACACCTAAACGGTCGCCCAGGGAAGTACTGACGGTCAGTACTTCAATGGGCCAATTCACTCCAATGGGTGTTGGAAAAGAGAGGCCAAAAGCTTGGATATGGACCGTCGTCGTCTGAAAGTTGGCGATATACAGATATCCACAAAATTAAGTTGGGTATGTTGTAGATAGGTATATTATAATTTAAATTTCAGAACAGCTGGACCGATTACGATTATGTATTTAGATAGCTGAATCTAATTATTTTTCCTTCCCTTTATTCCGCCGTTATTTAAGGGCGGGTCTCCTAACTTAACAGCTGCAAGTTGATCTGTCTCGGATTATCGTTATTGCCAATTTGGCTTGCTTGAGGACTTTCGCAATATTTGACTACCAGGTCGAAGGCCTCTACCTCTCTATTAGAGATATTTCAGCTATCTGATGTATTTAGATAGCTGAATAACTCATAGCGATATTGAATAACAATATGACAATTGAATTTAATTCACCACGCAACTGGGTGGAATTGGAACTAGCCGAAACCCGACGGGTTTCGAGCAACAGCTAGTATTAGTATAAATAATGATAAGAAAAGACGACCGAAATGGAAACAAAGACGAACCTAGTCAAAAACGCGGAACCGAGGGATGCTGCTAGTCAACCTACCTGGCATGATTTCGTGAGAGTAACCAGCATGTGTGTGCTAGGCCTTAACTGCGTAACAAAGTCGTGCAAATTTTGGTTCCAACCAAGTTACATTAATGGGGAATTCCTAGTGAACGTGAGAAATTCATGATTCATCTAAGTAAGCTTAAATAACAACTTAATAACGCCTTTAGAAGGCATCTGGACAGATAAACAGTCAAAATTACAGCGTTAGGTGGCTACAGGTCCCGGCAAACACATAGGTATACACAAAAATTCAAAATCTTTCCCCTTTATAATATTGGTGTAGATAGAAGTATGAGACAGACATAATCTCTAAGTAAAAAAACCGGCCAAGTGCGAGTCGGACTCGGGCACGTAGGGTTACGTACCATTTTATATACAACATGTTCTGTTTAGAAAGGTTAATTGTGGTTAACGATTTTTGACTCTCTATCTCGCACAAACTTTTCAGTTAGAAAAAAAATTTATTAGAAACCTCAATATCATTTTTAAAGCCCTAATTTTGTAATGCAAACTTTTTCGTGTAGTATCAAGTTGAATAGATAGAGAGTTTGAGGTAAAGTAAAGTAAAGTAAAGTAAAGTGAAGTGAAGTGAAGTGAAGTGAAGTGAGGTGAAGTGAGGTGAAGTGAGGTGAAGTGAGGTGAAGTGAGGTGAAGTGAGGTGAAGTGAGGTGAAGTGAGGTGAAGTGAGGTGAAGTGAGGTGAAGTGAGGTGAAGTGAGGTGAAGTGAGGTGAAGTGAGGTGAAGTGAGGTGAAGTGAGGTGAAGTGAGGTGAAGTGAGGTGAAGTGAGGTGAAGTGAGGTGAAGTGAGGTGAAGTGAGGTAAAGTGAGGTAAAGTAAAGTAAAGTAAAGTAAATATTTATTGTTTCGCTGTTTAGGTTATTTGTGTAGGTACCGATTATAATTCCTTACAGTAGGTTGTATGTAGGTACCCACATCTGAATATATCTTGGAGGGAATAGTTTCAGCCTTATGGAGTGGAGACTTTGGGACCATGGGGCCCAGGAGCTCAGACAATATACCGGTTTTTGTCTATACGCCTGGCGGAGACAAACCTAACAATGTATAGATACGAACAGATACATTGTTTATTATTAACTGTAGATTCTAAGTTAATATAAATAAATAACTTATCTATAAATTTTCTCAGTTACTAAGTGAATAAAATTACAATACATATTGTTTTAAACGACTTTAAGAACCTATTTACGTGAGCATTATAGACGCATTTACCCTTCGTTGGTTTACTAATAATACTCCGCGGTTTCTCCCGCGTAAGTCCCGATCCCAAAAGAATATCGGGATATAAAGTGGCCCATGTGTTATTCTAGGTCTCTAGCTATCTATGTTCCCAGTTTCATCGTAATCGGTTCAGTAGTTGTTATGAGAAGGAGTAACAAATTGATAAGTTATTTATTACTTACTAAAAACATAATATTTTATCTATCTGCAATGCAGAAGGTTGCGGGTTCGATTCCTGCCGGGAGCAAGTATTTATTTATGCTTGAAAATAAATATTTGTTTCTGGTCTGGGTGTCTCTCTATGTATAATATGTATGTACCTACCTACATATTTACAAAAAAAAAAATAAGCATAATATATGTATAAGTAAGTATTATATCCGTTGTCTAGTCACCGTAACACAAGCTTAATAGCATACCACGGGGCTAGATGGCGCTGTGTGATGTTCACAGAATATCAACGCAGAGCCAAACCGCTGGTCCTAAAGACATGACATTTGGAGAGTGGGTTCTTTGTGGTATGTAGGTATCTAAGAAAAGGATTTTTGGAAAATCCCGCGGAATCGGGATTTACGCGGGTCTTCTTCTTCACTTCATATAGTGGTGTGTGGGTGTGTGTCTCACCTAGTGGTAGAGTTGTCAGGTCGTCCTAAGGCCTCTAGCTTGACCTTACGGCTACCACCCGAGACAACAACCGGGACCAACTGCTTAACGTGCCTTCCGTAGCACGGAGAAGCTGGAGAAAATGTTTTTTGCCACACAAATTATCGGTCACCCATCCAAGTAAAGACCGCGCCAAGCGTTGCTTAACCCGCACGACCGTTCAAGATCAGCAACTACTGCTAGGCCAATGAGCTCCTCCTAGCAAACGCGGGTGAAACCGCGGGACGCAGCTAGTTTCGGTAATAAATTTATCTATACGTACATACAAACTTTCAAATCTATAATACCTACTAGTAATTTTACAATTTAAAGTAGGTATTTACCCTTGGGAGCGCTATAAGCGATGTCATTCCATTTTACGAGAACATCCCGGATCTTCTACAAGAAGTATGATTCACGGTGCGGTTTATAACGCAAACAAGTTAAATTGTAAATATGGGGTTTTTAGTAGTAACCGGTACTTAAGCTGACCGCCCACTGCTAACTGAACTAAGTTCGTTTAGCTTAGCTAGCCAGTTTTCTGACAAATAAGCTAAGCTGGCATGCAACATTGCATGATCTCAAACTTTGTAGCGCGTATAGAGACACACTTTTTAGACTCACACGATTTCCGTCCGAGTCTTCTCGGGACCACGGCCGGTATAACCCGTTTGCCGAAACGTCGAGGTAATAAAAACAATAATTATCTATAACGCAATCTAGCTAGACCCGTGTTTAATAATAATGATGGTTTTGCAGTACACATGCAGTCTAGAGTCGCACTATTTAATCTATACCTACTTAATAATATTACATACCTACATACATACATGTTACCAACGTTACCTACGTTGGTAACATGTATGTATGTATATTGGGGGTAATCTCCGAAACTACTGGTCCGATTTCAAAAATTCTTTCACCATTACAAAGCTACATTCACCCTGAGTAACATAGGCTACTTTTGATCCCGATATTCATACGGGATCGGGACTTACGCGGGTGAAATAATAAATATAGGGCCAACTAATTTACTAATTATTTTTATTGATTACTGTTTTTGTGATTTAATTTTATTTTAATTGACTAGGACAAAACTATGGATGTAAAAGTCTGAAATAAATGAATTTTTATTATTATAGTAGACAAGCTGTGTCCCGAGGTTTTACCCGCATCCCGTGGGAATCGGGATCAAAAGTGGCCTATGTTATTCCTCGCAAATGTAGCTTTCTATTGGTGAAATATTATTTGAAATAGGCCCATTTCCTAGTTTTTGAGTTTATTCATTACAAACATACACACACACACAGAATTACAAATCTTTCCTCTTTATAATACCTATTAGTGTAAAAAATAAAATAAATCATTGAGATTGTTTATACTTCCTAAAACATCTTTTGTTTGTTTTTTATGAATACTGGAAAGGTCAAATAACTATGACAAGTTATAAAGGTATTGATACGTTATTCATTTGACTTCCTTGGTATTCTTTAGTCCAACTATAACCCTACTTAGCCATTTAATTAACATCCTAGCAGTTCAGCCATTTCATTATAGTGAGCAAACGGCGTCATTTAGTTAATAAAATATATACCTATATCCCAACGAATTCAGAACCTCCACCTTTTAGGGAAGTCGGTTAAAAACCGAACAAATACGAGTCGGAATTATATTCTGTTTTCAGTATTTGTTGTTATAGCGGCAACAGAAATGCTATCACAGTTCATAAGATATCTACAGGAGTCTGGTGGCAGACAAACAGACAGAAGGACAGAGGAGTCTTAGTAAAGGGGTCCCGTTTTTACCCTTTAAATACGGAACCCTTCTTCTTTTGTATAGTGGTGTGTCTCACCTAGTGTTAGAGTTGTCAGGTCGTCCTAAGGTCTCTAACTTGACCTAACGACTGCTATCAGAGATAACAACCGGGACCAACTGCTTAACGTGCCTTCCGAAGCACGGAGGAGCTCGAGAAAATGTTTTTTTGCCACACAAATAATCGGTCACCCATCCAAGTAATGACCGCGCCAAGCGTTGCTTAACCGGCACGACTGTTTAAGATTGGAAACTTAATAAGAATAGACTGTTCATTGACCTGCGAATCAAGCTTTTCTGCCATAGATTAATAACACCCAACTTGTGTTAGATTAGAAGAAGGTAGGTAATAGGAGGTAATAGGCTCATATATTTGAATTAGACACGGTCTATTCCCTTCTTATACCACAAAACGAATACCAATGGTATAATTAGGTATATTATCGTCATTATTCTCAACAAATACCAAAACAAGCTACCTAAATGTAATGAAGTAGGTACAGTCAGTAATAAAAATGCTTCGAAATTATCCTTATCTTCTTACTAGCTGCACCCCGCGGTTTCACCCGCGTAAGTCCCGATCCCGCGGGAATAAAAACGGGATAAAAAGTAGCCTATGTGTTATTCTAGGTGTCCAGCTATCTATATTCCAAGTTTCATCGCAATCGGTTCAGTAGTTTTTGCGTGAAAGAGTAACAAACATCCAAACATCCATACAAACTTTCACATTTATAATATTGGTAGGATAGTAGGATAGGATAGGATTATAATATTAGTAGGATATATAAAATTCAAAGTCCTGACTGATCTATATATCAACGCAGAGCCTAAACCTCTGGTCGATATTAAGGTAGAAAACTAAATTTTTCATAATTTATTTTGGTATTAAGTTTGTATGAAAATGGTAACAGTCGCCGCGTACTTAACCTTCTCGAGGTATTTTTAAACCACCCAAAAAGTTCCTTAGAATTTTCGATGATTCGATGCAATATTTAGGACTTTCAATGTCAAAAAATAAAATAAAATATATTTTGTCTCTGAATAGTCAGACTTAGTCAGGTTTAGTTCGATTTGGTATTCATTGAAAATAAATGATAATCGATTGAAAAGTTACGTTTTGGAATTCGTTGGGAATAGATTTGGTACTTCATTTGATTACGACAATTTGACGTTGTAAGATCGGATATGCGTGTAAATGGCCTCACTACACGGGATGGCGAAGATCGTGCGAAGTGGAGACGTAAAAGTAGGAAAGCGGACCCCGGGCTCTCGAGAGAGATGCAACCGGGAACAACGCTCGGATGATGATGATTTGATTACGACAATGAACACATACCATAGTTGTTGGTATTAGAACGGAATAGATCTTAGACACGGCACCAATAAATCTAGATGACGAAGACAATGACAGTAGGTATCTATACCTACCTATACCTACCATTTGTGATGATGACTGATGATTAATGAACTAAGCTTATATTTTAATTTCACGGATTATTTATTACACAGATTATTATCTATACAAATAAAACCCAAATCCTGGAAGTATTTTCTGCAATTAAAGCGTGTAGATGCCGTGTAGCTTCTACACGGTTTGCTTCTTTGAAGTCGGTTTTTAATTTTTTTAATAATTTTTCATCCTTTTTAGTGTAACTAACACAGTCGCCTGCCACTAAAAATCCATAACTGTATGTGGAGATCTCATCGAGGAGTTTTCTGATGAGAAGGTGGATTTAGGTGCTCTATTAATCTGTATCTAGTTCTAGTTATTTTGGTAGAAGTCCATAAAGCAGTAATTTACTGCATTCTGGGATGCTATTCGGCTCATCATTCCGAAGATACTCATCAGATAATCACCAAGATTTTATGGGACCATTTCGGGACTCTCACCTTTCAAATAACAAAAAAATCATTATCGAAATCGGACTTCATATGCCGGCCGGAGTACGGCGCGGACAAATCCACATACATTCATACTTACTTACATAGAAACAATATACGGGTCGAATTGAGAACCTCCTTCTTTTTTGAAGTAGGTTAAAAATCAGCACCACACTTTGTTTTTTTCTTTTTTTTTCAAATCAGCACACAACGCGTTCCCGCTAAACAGCCTTCCTCTTGGTTCAAGGGAGTTCATTATATACCTACATATAAAATTTAAGGGATGTACAAGTACATTATTGGACATTGTCTGGTCATACCTTGCATTTAAATCAACGGTAAAAATAAATAATTAGCTGTCTACAAGCCATTATTCTTTAACAATATAATTTTATCACTCTGTCTCTTCCTTGTCGATTAATCAATCGAAGTATTCACTTTTAACCATTGATAATTGAAAGGTATTACTGAAAGATAGGTACTTAATACCACAGACATTATATTATATAGTAGACGTCACACGTACCTCGATTTGTATTGAAACTGAGCGTGCCGACTTTTTAATACCTACTGTGACGTCACAGCTACAGAAAATATGTTTAGCTGCCTTTGGGTGCCCCTAATTTTATGAAAGGAGAATGGGCAAAATTGTATGGAGCTTGGCCTATTAGCGGCCAACAATGAAATTGTTATTTACTGGTATGGTTTGGTCCTACAATTACGGTGTAGAAGTTTTATCACTGTGGGTCTTTTTAAAAGTGAGTAAAATGACTTTTGATTTAAAAGATTTTGCATCATTTTACTAAATAGGTATTCGAGCTTTTTTTAGTATAAAAATGTAAAATGAAATAACAGAAGTATATTGTAGTATATATATTAATTACATATTAGGGTTCCGTAGCCAAATGGCAAAAAACGGAACCCTTATAGATTCGTCATGTCTGTCTGTCCGTCCGTCCGTATATCACAGCCACTTTTCTCCAAAACTATAAGAGCTATACTGCTGAAACTTGGTAAGTAGATGTATTCTGTGAACCGCATTACGATTTTCACACAGAAATAGAAAAAAATAATGAATTTTTGGGGTTCCCCATACTAAGAACTGAAACTCAACATTTTTTTTTTCATCAAACCTATACATGTGGGATAGGTCTTCAAAAATGATATTGAGGTTTCTAATATCATTTTTTTCTAAACTGGATAGTTTGCGCGAGAGACACTTCCAAAGTGGTAAAATGTTGCCCCCCCCCCCCCCCTGTAACTTCTAAAATAATGGAATGATAAACCTAAAAAAAGTATATGATGTACATTACTATGCAAACTTCCAAAAAAAATTGGTTTGAACGAGATCTAGTAAGTAGTTTTTTTTAAACGTCATAAATCGTAAACCGCAATTTACCATTCAAAACAAAATCTGTTGTATATAATAATTAATAATGGTACGGAACCTTTCGTGTGCGAGTCCGACTCGCGCTTGGCCAGTTTTAAAAAAATAATATAATAGTCATACATAACTATAGTTACAAACAATAAAAAACGTCATCTAAAACTTACAGTAAGTAACAATATAAGTAGTTTAGGCTAAATACATAAACATAATTATTATGTTCTCATGTTAAGTATAAGCAATATACAGATACACATACTTACACTAACATAAACATATCCAGTTCACAAAGGAAATCAAGTCCACAATCAAAAAAGCCAAGTTATCAGGTTAAGAGTAAAAACGGAGTCCGGGGGCACAGCAGGGTTCAAAGGTAACAACAGAATTTTAAGATGATCGCACAGTTCACAACGTCACAGGTGTAATCGAAGGACTGATAGTGCATGGCTGTACGCAGCACTGACCGCTGCATTGTAATAATAACAATAGCGGCGGCGCTGAATGGCCCTTTGCATGAATGTTATCGCTAAAAATTAGCACAAAACCGGTTTTATTAGGTATGATTGCAACGAAGTTGCCACAGTTGTAATATTTTAAGTGTTAAAAAATAATAATAAATAAAAATCAGTCATTAAAAATCAGTTTTTTGAAGTTTTTAGTTCAAAAATCTGTTTTAGTCTGATATCTCCATACATTTTTAACATTCGAATATTTTTGTTCCCAAACGAATTACAGCGTAACGCCCATAGTAAAAAATGTTCATTAGTAACTGTACTTTCATTTGGTACAACATTCGTTTGTGGCTGCCAATAGGCCAAATATGCCCATTCTCCTTTTGCAACTTTTGCTTTTGTTACTAATCACGCAACGAGGCACGCAACGAGGCATTTTATTACGCAGCGTCCTACGTGGGCGATCGGATGCGAACCCGATGCGGCGCGGAAACAAGGAACAGTCGAGAATCGCGCCGCATCGCATTTGGTCACGCACGTAGGACACTTCAATAGCTATCGGCTGTTCGTTGTTTCCGCACCGCACCGGATCGGATCGCTTCGCAATCGCGTTCGCATCCAATCGTCCACGTAGTACGCTGCGTTAGTTTTACGGACGTTCGACAACTATAGACGCACCCGGATTGCCATGCCAGTTAGCGCCGACTACCACGACGTTTTGTCAGTGTTTTTCATGATTTTCTGACAAGTGAATTGTTTGTGATCAATACTCAAATTATTTGATGGCTTTTGTGGTGCGTCGGGCCAAGGCCCGACTACAATGCAGAAGGTTGCGGGTTCCATTCCCGCCGCGTACAAATATTTATGCTTAAAAATAAATATTTGTTTCTGGTCTGGGTGATTTCTATGTAGGTATCATAATGTATGTATTGAAATATTTTTTTAAATATGTTATTATATACCCATAGTACAGGCCCAGTTTAGGGGTTAGATTGCGCTGTTTGTAACGTCGTGCAATATAGTTTATAGGTACTCACACAACACACAATTGTAGCCTTATTAATAAACGTGGAGTAAGGTCGGAGTAGTGAGAACATCCTTTGTCTTTTACCGTGACAAGAACTTTTAAAGTTGACAGACAGAAACAAAAATAAATAAATATTGCATGACGTTCCACACAGCGCAATCTAGCCCCAAACTAAGCACTAGGCTTGTACTATGGGTACTAGACAACGGATATAAAACATATTATACTTTTTTTTTGTAAATACATACATATGATACATAGAAAACACTGAATATTCCATGCCTTCGGACCGTGGTGAGTCCTAGGACATGTCGATTTCCTCACGATGTTTTCCTTCACCGTAAGAGCGATGTTATTAGCGCCTAACTTTTTCTTAAAGAAAGAGACATTGGTGCGCGGTCGGCCTGGATTCGAACCCACGACTCGCGGAATGAAAGCCGGGGTATCTACCACTAGACCAACACCGCTCAAGGTGGTAAATTATTCCGAGCCTACTCCACTTTTATTGATAAGGCTAATAGTGTTTACTTATAATTATTTCCATCAAAATTATTAAAATTACAAATAAAAATTGTTGTTAAAGATGCTCCTGCACGTCACACTTGGAGGTCGGCTAGCTTTTTGCAGTTACTGATTCACACTCGGTTTCTCGAGACGTTCATTTACTTTTTAACGGTGGTAAAACTACGGGGAATTCATTGAGGTATTTAGGTCTAAACTAGTAGAGATGATGTAGTGAACAATCGGTCAAGTCTACAAATAGTGTCAATTGGTAAAGCGTATTGCTACCGCAAATTTTAGTGTAATTCGTCAAGCAGTAAAAACAGCTGAACCGATTTCGCTAATTCTCTTTTTGCCGTGTTTGTTGTCAGGAGAAGGTTCTTTTGGAAAAAAAATGCTTAACCGATTTTGATGAATGTTGGTATGGAGATAGATACTATTAGATACCTATTAGAAAGTCGTTTTAGTAGGGTAGGGTAGTAGTCCCTCTCGTCGTGCGTCCACCTTGCCGTGGTGAGAGGGCTCAGTAACCGCCCACCATAGCAATCCAGCTATGTTGGGCGGTGAAGCGAAGAGGCGCACCGGGCGGGTATACTTCGCACACACTCTTTTAGTGTGTGCGGAGTATACCCGCCCAAATTGGAGGTGGGTGCCTTGCCTTCATTGGCCGGGCACGTGGGTGGAGGACTCCCGCGCGACCCGCGGTGGGTGATGGGGGCCTTGCCTTTACCGGCCGGGCCCGGCAGAGCACACTGCCTCACCAAAGCGGCAGAGCACACTGCCTGACCAAAGCGGCAGAGGACACTGCCTTACCAAACCAGAGAGGGGGAACGGGCCCGCGAGTTGCTCCCCGGCACTCATGGGCCCATGCAAAAGTTCCACATAACGGGCGGGCAACGTAGGTTGCCGCCCTAACCCGGCTCTTGGCGGCTGACTCGGGGGGGTCAGTCGCCAACCAATGAGCCCGAGATGACGGCGGCGTGTCAACGCCGCCTCTCGCGAGGGTTGGCCCTTTTAAGGGCCAGAGAGGAGGCCTGAAAAGGCCGCCCGCAGTTGGGGCTGACGGAATTGTTGCTACCGCAGTTACCGTTGGCCCCGACACATTGCGGTAGTGATGGACCCTGGGTTTTTAGTGGGTATACCCCGGCCACCCCCACCTCGGCCGGGGGGACCCCCACTCACCGGGCCGCTCTCCCCCGAGGGCGGCCTGATGGTCTTAATTAGATTTTCCCAGGTAAAAAAAAGGGTAGGGTAGTAGTAGGGTAGGGTAAGTATTAGCCCAGTAGGGAGCCACAGTTAGGGTTGCCAGGCCTTAAAAATAAAAAGCCTGACACAGATAAATATTTAGCCGGACATTTTGCCCTAAAAGCCTGACACATTGGTTTTTCTTCTCCTATCTGTGGCTTTTAAAAACATCGTTAGGTACTTATATGTAAGTACCTACCTACTTTTATGAATTACATACAAAGAGTAGGGTAGGGCGGGGCTAGTTGAGCAATTTTTAACTTGAGCGGATATAGCTCCTCAACGATAAGTGTCAATGGGTTGAAATGCAATCTAATGAATGAGTAATTTATCCCTTTGCAAAATGTCTATAGTAATGAGTTTCTTAAAAGTTGAATTTAAGAGCTACAGCTGTTTAAATGCAGAAAGTCAAGCATGCTCAACGTACCCCTTAGGTGAGGAAAGTTGAGCACTTAGAATGTCTAGCCAAACCATTTGGTTCAATGTTAACTAAAGATAAAATAAAATAGATCTTTGACAATCAACTCTTTATTTATAGTCTTTTAGCACCAACACCGGGCACACATTTTGTATGTGCCTATTCCTTGCAAACTTGACTCTGGATCCAAGTTTCTCCTGGTAAACTTTCAGTATAGTCTTCGCAACAAATCAGACAGCAATAATCATCATCGTTGCTTTCGTCACTTGACTGGAGTACTTTTATGACTGCATCCTAAAAAAACGTAATACTTAGTTCCAAGTCGTGGGGTAGTTGACCAACTAGTATAGCTCAACTTACCCCAACCCGAAATTTTAAAACAAATGTGAGGTTATGAAAAAACGGTAAGAATTATACCCAGAACCTCTATACATATCAAAAATACAATACATTTTGGAAAGATTAACACTCACCTGATTGAAAACAAATAATATTTGACGAATAGAGACGAAAACTAGCGGTAAACGAATTTTTTACTTTTTGGTCACAAAATAAACATAGCGCACTCGTGCTTCACTCGCTCATCGAGCCGCCACTGGCGTTTGTGCGATGAATTCCCCTCCCCCGACTTCTTCTTTCCGCTATGCGGTGCTTATGCGTGCGGTGGCTAGTTTGCGAGATATTTCGATTGCCCAACTTGCCCCTATGCTCAACTAGCCCCGCCCTACCCTACTCTACCTACAAAATCTACCTTTAACCAACAAGCGTTAACCGATCGATCGAGTGAATTAGCCTGAGTTTGTATGAAGCTTTTTGGGTTTCCGCGTGACTGACGGGGTCGATCAAAAGCCTAACAAAAGCAGGACAGGCCGGACTTGTATATATTTGGCCTGACATGACTGTAAAAAGCCGGACATGTCCGGCTAAAGCCGGACGTCTGGCAACCCTAGCCACAGTCCATAAGGTCGGATTACTCCTCGATAAAAAAAAGGATAGGGTAGTAATAGTAGGGTAGAGGTAGTGAAGGGTTGTAGGTTTTTAGGGTTCTTTTTATATATAACGTGCAGTACAACGTATTTCGAGTCAGCTAGTTTATAATAATTATAATAAAATATAGTACCTACCTATACCTAATAACTTTTTAAAGCTCTGTCATTATCATTGCGTTACAATTCGGTTGAAACTCTTTGAATCATTCGGCCGCCATGCATTAAAATGTTTCTTAATACCTGATTCATTTTAAATGTAACAAATATACTCATTATTGTGGACATTTACAAAAGCTTGTGAAATACTAAAGGCTTTTATGGCAATACGAAACCGGATGTTAACAGTAGGTACGAGCAGATATGGATATGGTACCCTAATCAAGATCGGCTTATACTTAAAGAACGAGCTGCGTCCCGCGGTTTCGAACGTATAAGTCCTGATCCTGTGGGAATATCGGGATCAAAAGTAGTAATGTAACTCAGGGTGAATGTAGCTTTCTAATGGTGAAAGAAGTTTTTAAATCGGTCCAGTAGTTTTTGAGTTTATTCATAACATACATACACAAACCCAAAAATACAAATCTTTCCTCTTTATACTATTAGTATAGAGTATAGATAGACTATATTTTATTTAAAAAAAAAATAGGACGTAATCGCAGGCAATGGTAGTATACATATGAAATTCTAAGTCCTGAATGAGTGACTGATCTATACAGGATGAACCATTTAAACAGGGATTCAGGGGGATATCCTAAACTATGGGAGATAGCAGCTCCCCGCGATTTCACCCGCATAAGTCCCGATCCCGTGGGAATATCGGGATCAAAAGTAGCCTGTAGCCTTCCTCAATAAATGGACTATCCAACCCCGAAAGAATTTTTCAAATCGGACCAGTGGTTCCTGAGATTAGCGCGTTCAAACAAACGAACAAACAAACAAACTCTTCGTTTATAATAGTAATAGATAGATTGCGTTGCGGAGTTGCGTCCGCGAATTCGACAAAAAATAAAATGGTATAAAAAGATTTTTGAAAAAATTGATTACTTTCCAGGAATCGAACCTTGTCTTTTTGCAAAAATATTAACACCCCATATTATTGTGTCGATTGATAATGTTGCTGATAGAGATCAAATCTTGGAAACAAACATAGTATGGTAAATCGAGACAAATGCCTCATTTTTTAAAATAATATTTAATATCAGCCAAATAAAAATCTAACAGTTAGGGCTATATTTCGACCTCTGTGGCGCGTCGTGCGAGAGCACGACTGCAATGCAGGAGGTTGCGGGTTCGATTCCCGCCGGGTGCAAGTATTTATGCTTAAGAATAAATATTTGTGTCTGGTCTGGGTGTCCTTCTATGTATAATATGTATGTATTTACAAAAGAAAAATAAATATAAGTATTATATCCGTTGTCTAGTCACCGTAACACAAGCTTAGTCGCTTACCACGGGGCTAGATGGCGCTGTGTGTTGTTCACAGAATTTATTTATTTATTTATTTATTTCACCGGGACACCATGGCGGCGCAACCAGTCGCCGCTACCAACAAAATGTATACAGCTCTATAGAGAGTTACTCACTTGGTGTCCGTTTGGTGGCGCAGAGCTGTATACATTTTGTTGGTAGCGGCGACTGGTTGCGCCGCCATGGTGTCCCGGTGAAATATAGCCCTTATTCAAAATGATATCCATCACTGCTTCTTCCAAGCATCAAACCTTATGTTTAGCTATGTGCGAACATTTTAAAATTAGAACATGATTTGTAATGATGATAAATGCTAGTGCAGTCGTTCAAATCGAATAGGTACGTGTAACGCACGAGTACCTACTTCTACATAACACTTGACAATTTCATTTTTTTATTAAAAAATAGACATTTTCCTAGATTCACCACACTATGTTTGTTTCCAGGATTTGATCTATATCAGCAACGCTGTCGATTGGTAGAATAATTAAAGGTCTTTATTTTTTTGTAAAAAGACAAGGTTCGATTCCTACTAGGACAATTAATTTTTCAAAAATCTTAATATGCCATTTTAGTTTTTGCCAAAATCGGGGACGCAACTCCTTTCAGCATTTTTCGCTATCTCTTAAAGTTTAGGATATCCCCCTGAAGGCCCGTTTAAATGGTTCACCCTGTATATCAACGCAGAGCCCAAACCGCTGGTCCTAGAGACATGAAATTTAAAGTGTGTTTTCTTAAGAGTGTGTTTGTGAATGTACCAGGTATCCACTAAGAAAGGGTTTTTGTAAAATCGCGCGTGATCGGGACTTACGCGGGAGAAACCGCGGGACCCCGCTAGCATATGCAGCACCTTCTAACAATGACTATCGACTCACTGCACCTTGACTGATGATGTGATGAATCACAAAGCAATTTTAGAAAGAGAAAACGTCCTTAGCCTTCCTTGAGCCACTTAAAATTCAAAATGTCGCATATCCTCTTGTATTACGAAATATCGAACTATTTTTGTAAAGTTCCGGGAGCTCGACAGATCCAATGATAATAGGTATCTCGATCGTCTTTTGTTTCTACTTCGATCGACATTTGCTTTTCTACACTAATATTATAAAGAGGAAAGATTCGTATTTATGTGTGAGTGTGTGTCTGTATGTTTGTAATGAATAAACTCAAACACTACAGTGTCGATGTCAAAAATTCTTTCACCAATTGAAAGCTACATTTACCCTGAGTAACATAGGCTACTTTTGATCCCGATATTCCCACGGGATCGGGACCTACGCGGGTGAAACCGCGTCTCATAAAAATAGTGACTGCATCGGCGTAATTTTGACCTCTATTCCTCATTAATTTACATATATTTGGCGTACATTTGTTAGCCATGTTTCAAAATGACCAACGCCGACCTGCGAAGCCCGATTTGGTGCAAAATAAGTCATTTGTATCCGCCCACTCCTTATTATCATATCATTGTTGTGTTCTGTTTGTTAACCCCATTTTGTTTACAATGTCAACATGTTCTAACGTAAACTAGATTTACGCAGAGAAATGTAACTATAGAAGTGCCTTGTTCCATTTTTAGGGTTCCGTACCTAAAGGTAAAAACGGGACCCTATTACTGAGACTTCGCTGTCTGTCTGTCTGTCCGTCCGTCCGTCTGTCCGTCTGTCACCAGGCTGTATCTCATGAACCGTAATAGCTAGAAGGTTGAAATTTTCACAGAAGATGTATTTCGGTTGGCGAAAAACAAAATAAAACAATTATTTAAAAGGGGCTCCCATACAACAAACGTGTTTCAAAAATAACAAGGAGTCAGGACAGGAACAAGGACAGGAGTTGGTCATGGAATTCAAAATGGCTGCCCTATCTGTCAAATATACCAGTCTGCCTTCACTTACCAAAGAGTTTCTTTTATGTTTCAGATTTTCTTTGTGCCAAGGTTTTTTTTTTGAGTGATTCGGTTGTTTGATGGGAGTAAGAATCGAAGATAAATATTTCATATTTTCCTATAAAATTTAAAAATTGGTTGTTGTAAACCATTTTAGGGTTCCGTATCCAATTGTGATAGTGGTACGGAACCCTTTATGCGCGAGTGTCGCACTTGCCCCGTTTTTTCCTTTGCTTAACACGCAAAGCTGTGAGCAGATGGCGCTCTAGTCGACTGATCTTTTTTTTAAATTTTGTGGTCTCGGTCTGTGCATCTGTACAATTCGCCTGGAGCGTTGTAAGCCGTGGGTTTCCTAGCGATGTCTTCATTCACCGTATACTTAAGAGGGTTTAGGGTGAAAACGGAACCCTATTACTAAGACTCCGCTGATCACCTATCTGTATTGTCTGTCTGTCTCAACTTAAGGGGTCATAGTAGGGCAGAACTGATTTTTCTCGGACGGTTAATTATATATAATTTATAATTAACCGTCCGTATTTAATTTATTTGAACCATCAGTTTTGAAAATAATACTTTTTAAAGTTAAGGATATTTACTAGGTACTGATTGTTGTGAAAATACGATTGCAGAAAATTTTCTCGATAGAATAAAATCATAAACTTCCCTATAAATTTTACAAATAAATAGTTTATGTCAGTCAATATTTTACTTATACTAATAAAACTTTGTAGATGAACTGACCTTAGTTCAATGCAGGGCTTCGTTGATTTGAATTTCAAAATTAATGTTATAATTATCGTGTAATTTTTTACCAATTGTTTGATTTTACGCTCTAAAATTTTGCGTACCTACTAGCATCTGACGTCCTTCATTAACACATCTTAAATTCGGTAGCGCTATCCCTGTCACGCAATTGGGGTTATATAAAACCACTGTAAACTATTCATGCAGCCCTCGTGTATATAAGTTATATTGATTCTAAGTTATATTGATTCTAAGTCTAAGTTATTGATATTGAATATAAGTATTGATTCTCATGTTAAGGTCTCTAAATACGTAACGTCGTCCCGGACGGAACATATCAATTTCTACATACAAAAATCGCATAGACCTTTAGTCTGATGTTATGTATTTTCTCAGCTACCATTAAATATCTTAAACGGACCTACTAAACTACAATAATGAATAGCCCATGACCTTCGAAATATAACAAATACTTGTATTCGTCGCTCACCCAAATAACCTAGTTTTTGCGAAATATTTTGCAAGCAGGACTTAAGAGCTTAGACGGGCTTCCGATACATTTCATTTATTTATTTCTCAAACAATAATTGACATTGTATTAGTAAAATTATGTGTACCAGGCCGGCATCTTCCCGTGGGTGTCGTAAAAGGCTAAGGGATCTTGAGAAGACTAGCAAACCTTAAGTTCTCCCCGCGCGGCGGCGGATAAACTGCTTTGTCCCTTGGAGGGTTGGTGTCAGGCAGGCCAACTGTACAAATATCTCCATTTAACCAATAAATATATTTTTAACTCTTTTTTAGGATTAACCAGATTTCCATTTTTTGAACAAAAGCAAAACGATCAGGCATGCGTAGTTACTCTAGGTACCTACAGCGAAACGAAATATTTATAAAAAAAATGCTGCAAAATAGGTAGGGGGATTCCGCAATGAAACGGACGTGTTTTGAAACGGACACTATCGATACCTACTTAGCTCAAGTTTTTGATAATACGTTTTTTGGGTGTTGGCACCATTAATGATCATAGACAAGGGTATATGGTTACAGGCCCACAGGTCTATGGTCATCAATGGTGCCGACACCTAAAAAACATTAAATATGTTCCATAGCGTCCGTTTCAAAACATGTCCGTTTCATTGCGGATTTCCCCTAACTACGTTTGTATGGTAAAGCTCGAGCCCACCTAACCTCTTAAAATTATTCGTTAAAAAATTTAAAATAACAATTTTAGTAGAGCTCCTAAATTCAAAATTCAAAGTACTTTTATTCATTCGGTATCTTATCTTACTAATATTAAGATAAATGCGAAAGTAACTCTGTCTGGCCATCAGTCTGTTACACTTTCACCCCTTAATCGCTGAACCAATATTGATGAATTTTGGTATTGAGATAGATAAAATAAAAAAAAAAAAAAAAAATTCTGCGAACAACACACAGCGCCATCTAGCCCCGTGGTAAGCGACTAAGCTTGTGTTACGGTGACTAGACAACGGATATAATACTTATATTTATTTTTCTTTTGTAAATACATACATATTATACATAGAAGGACACCCAGACCAGACACAAATATTTATTTTTAAGCATAAATACTTGCACCCGGCGGGAATCGAACCCGCAACCTCCTGCATTGCAGTCGCGCTCTCGCACGACGCGCCACAGAGGTCGTCGAGATAGGACCTTGGAAAAAGCCATAGGCTACTTTTGATCCCATAAATCCCACGGGATCGGGACTTACGCGGGTGAAACCTTGGGTGCAGCTAGTTACAATTTATCTATATGTCTATCAATATATCTATATCTATCTATACTAGCTGACCCGGCAAACGGTTTTGTTTTGCCTTATTAAATAAAATCTATATACATAAAAATGAAACCCGTTTTCCATTGTCACGACATAGCATGAAAACGGCTTGACCGATTTGGCTGATTTTTGTAGTTTTCTAATACTCTGTACAAGGTTCTTACGGAAAAAAATATTAAGAAAATCTCTCAGAAAATTTACGCTAAGGCGGTACGAAGTTTGCCGGGTCAGCTAGTAAAATTATAGATAGTAGCCGATTCTCAGACCTATTGAATACGCATAATAAAATTTGATAAAAATCGGTCGCGCCGTTTCGGAGGAGTAGGTACGGTTACTAACATTGTGACATGGAAATTTTATATATTAGAAGATTAGAAGATATAGTTACAATATAAAATTATATAATGTAATCTATTGTGTCTTCGGTATATTTACATTTTTGTTACTTACCTGTACACTAGTCATAGCCAATGATACCTGAAGTCGGAATGTCTCACAATACGATAATAAATGCATCTCAAATGTCAGCCAGACACATGACTGTTATTAAATTGTAATAGTAGGGTATACAAGACAAAATGGTGTCTTTGCTAAAATGAACAATAATAATTATTTATGTGGTTCGATCATTGTTTACGTGATGCGTTTGGTATTTGACGGCCTCGAGTTTAATGCAGAAGGTTGCGGGTTCGATTCCCGCCGGGTGCAAGTGTTTATGCTTAAAATTAATATTTGTTTTTGGTCTGGGTGTTTTCTATGTACTTATCATATTTGTGTATTTAAAGAAAAAAAAGTGTCATAATTATGTAGGTAGTATATCCGTTGTCTAGTAGGTACCATGGTCATAGCAGATATAGGTTTTATGGCAGAAACTTATTTGCGCTAATATCTTTATCCAGGGAGGAAAAAGTCGACTACGTTTGTAAAGTTTGTATGGAGAAATGAGTAGGTACCTAGGTAGACTGTCCTCTTAAAACACGGGCTACTTTGCGTCAATGGGGGGGCACACGCAAAGCTGTGAGCAGATGGCGCTGGGGTCGTATGATCTTTTTTTTTTGATGATGGTCGGTCCCCCACTAATGAAAACGCCGAGTTTTTTTTTCTTTCGGTCTGAGACCGATATTGCCAATTTGGCGCCGAGAGTTGTAAAAATCACCTGTTTGACAGTTCTTAATTCAAACCTAAGATTAGTCGACCAACGCCCTCTGCCGGGATAAAAAGTTAGTGTTCCTTTTCATTGCGTTAATTAATAGCGCCCATAAGTACATTTCTGTAAAGAAAAAGACATTACCTATATAGTGCACGGCCGGTCGGGATCGAAACCACGACCTTCGAAATAAAGAACGGAGTATCGACCACTAGACCATCACCGTCCTAGTGTAGGTAAACAGATTGCAAAACCAAATCGCAGCGAAGTCACGATTTTGATTTTTTTACTACAGGTATTGACAAGTGTGACCATCATAATAATTTATAGATGCGTCAAATTAATTAGATATCTATAAATATTTATTGTTGACTAGCTGCGGCATCAGGTTTCAGCCGAATAAGGCCACATTCCGGGATAATATGGAAATAAAATACGCCGAAGATCGTGCGAAGTGGAGACGTAAAAGTATTAATTAAAGCGGACCCCGGGCTGAGAGAGGGATGCAACCGGGAACATTGTGAGGACAATGATGATGATCAGTCCACAATTCCACCTGTCTACATTCTAAATTACATCGCAACCCGTGTGTATGGAAAAGTCAAAAAAACATTATGTAACAAACAAACTTCATATTTTTTTAAGTTTATGTATAAGTAGAATCTAGACATCTCATTGTTTACGCAATTAATTACAAATAACACAAATAAATACGCAAATAAATCAAAGAAATCAATATATTTTTAATATTTGTGTTGAAATTTTAGTTACACATGGACACTTTGCAGGGATGTTCCTTTTGTTACGCAGGAACACTTTGCAGGGATGTTCCTTTTGTAACGCAGGGACACTTTGCAGGGATGTTCCTTTTGTAACGCAGGGACACTTTGCGGGTATGTTCCTTTTGTAACGCAGGGACACTTTGCAGGGGTGTTCCTTTTGTAACGCAGGGACACTTTGCAGGGATGTTCCTTTTGTAACGCAGGGACACTTTGCAGGGATGTTCCTTTTGTAACGCAGGGATATTTTTTGTATGTAAGTTTTTAAGTGAGAGACGTGTTTGTGTGGGTGTTACCTACCATTTTTCACAAAAGCGGCTAGATAATATTAAAAATAAACAATAAAATTATTAAGTACCATCTATTTTGTAAAAGGCGTTACAGCTTTTTTGACTGAACTCCTAAAATGGAGGAGGTTCATTTTATTTGCGTGACTCAAATAATTGCATAATTCGATCCTTGCCTAATTTGGACACCGTAGAAAATTTCGTCCATTCAGAATTTCGACCTGGGTATTAGATCATTTAGAACTTGTTTGTTTTGGTATAGGCAACAAGGATAATAGGTAAAGATCCACGCCCACTATTCCAGAGAATATTATAACGTAGCCTAGGTCGGCAGTTTTCATTGTACCTATAGTGTTCCTGCGTTACAAAAGGAACATCCATGCAAAGTGTCCCTGCGTTACAAAAGGAACATCGCTGAAAAGTGTTCCTGCGTTATAAAAGGAACATCCCTGCAAAGTGTCCCTGGGGTACAAAAGGAACATCCCTGCAAAGTGTCCCTGCGTTACAAAAGGAACATGCCTGAAAAGTGTCCCTGCGTTACAAAAGGAACATCCCTGCAAAGTGCCCCTGCGTTACAAAAGGAACATCCCTGCATAATACCGTTTTTCATACATTTTTGAGTCAATAAAGTTTCGATTGCATTTCAGTTGCAAATTGTAGTTTCCTTTTGAGTATATATTGTTTGCTGTTTTAATTTAATGTTAGTATTATAATTATGTTTACTTATTACATTTTATTTTATAAAAACGACAGTTTCTGAATTATTTTTTTTGTCAGATACTTCCCGATACCCGATCCAGACTGGCGCATAATGTTAGTCTATTTTAGTAAGGAGTTACCACTATGAGAAATAACATGGCAACCTTAAACTTTAACCACATAATGCTACTTATTTTTAAGAACAAAAATCATCTTTAAATTCGCATTGATTCGATCATTACACAATAATACAGCCTTGTGTGGTATTAAATAAGATAATATTTGTTAAGTTAATGTGGTATTAAGTAATTTCAAGTATTTTTCCTTTCGAAAAAAACAATTGGAAGTTCTTTAAAAACTTCGGGGAGGTTGAATTTGATGGAAGGTTTTAGGCTACTCGGAATTTAATTAATAAATATAACGCGCACTGATAAGTCGCAAGGAGGCGCGCCTTAAGGGTGCGACCTATGTCAAATGACAATCGTAGAAACAATTTTTTAACCCTGAAACAAGCCACAAATAACCTGTTTTTTATTTTTAGATTAGCATTATACTCTAAATGTCCTCTTAATAGTAAAAACATGAAATTTTACATTTTAAACAATAAAAAATAATCACAAAGTTATGTTTAATTAGTAATTTAATTATCAACTAAAATCAATTTATTTCCAAATCATTGCGTATAACAGAGCAAATATTTTAATACATAGTAATTATAAAACTATATTACTCAGGTCCTCTTCATTGTGCTTGATGAAATAATGTACATTTTACGAGAAATCATCGTTTATTTTTCATACAATTCTATTCCACTCACTCCTATGCAACCGAAAAAGGACAGTTTGATTATCGCGTCTATCCCCGTCTTTAGCTTAAAATACATGACGGTATTTTTTTTTCCGAAACAACAAATACAAACTAAAAACCTTTACAAGCAGACAAACAAAACTACTACCTACATTTTAAGACTAACTTAACTATTTAAAGACACGACACTTAGGTACACTTAATCTTTACCTAAAACACACCGCACCTACTGGCACGCATGTACGAATTTCTTTATAGATATGTCTGCCGTGTGTCGTCTGTTTTAGGTAAAGTGTCAGTGTAAGTGTCATCGTGTAGTTTGAGCTTTAGAACTACGTCTTGTCTACGTATCGGAATTCAGATGAATCCGAATGGTGCTACGACTTAGGCCGATGGGTAACAAGCGAAGCTAACCACAAAAAACTCCTTTTGGTCGCCTTTTACGATGGGATACCGTAGCCATGTCCTTTTAGTTTTAGAGGCACGTAGGTATGTGCGCTATAACATCGCTGTTACGGTGAAGGAAAACATCGCGAGGAAACTCGTGACTTAAAATCAATTATGAGGTTTGAAACGTTTTAGGAATTCAACATTTTTGGATTTTAAACATCTTGGGAAGTTCAACAATTATTTTGTAAACTCAACATTTTGGGAAATTCAACAATTTGGCACAACATGATGTAATTCAACATTTTGAGAAACTCAACGTTTTGGGAAATTCAACATTTTAGGTAATTCACCATTTTGGGTAATTCAACATTTTGAAATAAATTTCAACATTTTGGGAAATTCAACATTATGGGATATTCAACATTTTGAGAAACTCTACATTTTGGGAAATTTAACATTTTAGGAAATTTAACACTTTGGCAGTAAAGGCTCAAAACGCCCTTCGACACGGATTTTTTAAAATTTTGTTTTGTAGAAAAATAAACAGATTTCGTAAATTGGAGGCTGACCTTTATCTCCAATCTATTATTATAATGTTTTATTATAATAATAGATTATTATAATCTTTATTATTAGAATTTAATAATTATTATTTATTATGCAGAATTTCCGCGCCAAAATTTCGCAATATTCATCAAAACAATGTCAAAGTCAATCGAATTCCACAAACGATTGATGTTTAACAATAGAATATGGATTCCAATCAATATTATTAATATTTATCAAATCAAAGACTTACAAAAGTTACAAATATTATTTGCAGTAAATAGATTAAACATTAACCTTATTAATAAACGTGAAGTAAGGTGGGAGTAGTGAGAACGTGCTTTGTCTTTTTCCCGTGACAACACTTTCAAAGTTGACAGACAGAAACAAAAAGTGGTAAAATTATTCCGACTATTTACTATCTATACTAATATTATAAAGAGGTAACGTTGCTTGGTAACATGTATGTATGTATGTATGTATGTATGTAAATTGGGGGTAATCTCCGAAACTACTAAACCGATTTCAAAAACTCTTTCACCATTAGAAAGCTACATTCACCCTGAGTGACATAGGCTACTTTTGATCCCGATATTCCTACGGGATCGGGACATACGCGGGTGAAACCGCGGGGAGCTGCTAGTTTATTAATAAGGCTAAAAAAGTTGAAGCGTATTTTAAACTAAACCTAAACCAAATTTTAGGAGAAATACTCACTCATATTCATATATATTTTAGGTTTTATTTTCGTTATGGAATTTCTTGATTCGGTGGCCGCGCTCAAAGCCCGCGAAAAAACCTATGCAATAGCTTTAAATAATTATTATATAATTAACGGCCGAATACAGAAACGCAACCGAATATTTGAGTTGAATTTGAGAGGTACAACTAAGCACCTCTCAAATTCAAAAATTCTTATACTATTTTTAAATTTAAAAGCTGGTTAATTATTTAAGAAGGTACGTCTCAAATTTTAAGTGGCGTTTCAGTATCCGAATACCTACTGATATAAAAAAATAATATCACTTACCTACAGGCGACTGTAGGTAGGTAAATGTTATTATTTTTAAGCTATTGCATAGCTTTTTTCGCGGGCCTTGAGCGTTCATTGAACAAATTTCGTAACGAAAAACACCTAACACCGCCTTCCATGTTGCCATGGTTACCAAGCTACATGGTAACCATGGCAACGTGGTACAAAACAAACAAATAAAATTATAATGAGGTTTAAAACTGCCATTTGCTCACTTCAGATGGCGCTACTGTAGCACGTCTGCCTTTATTTGACACCTTCATAGTTTTTTCGTAAACATACATGGTTATTTTGAGATAATTTTACAAAATGACGCTTTGTTCAGCTGTGGATTGCAAAAACATAGCAAATCATTTATTCCCCAAAGATGCCAAAAGAAAAAAACAGTGGATAAAAGCTATGAGGAGAAAAATCGACCTAGTAACTATTTAAGGTTATGTGCTCCCCATTTTAAACCTAATGATTTTTTTGAGAGAAATTCCTACACAGGTAAAACGTTTCCTTTCTTAAAACTACTAGTGTAGGTACCTACCTATTGATCGAAGGTTATAATAGTTTACTATTGTAACGATAGTCTGTATGAGAATGTATATTCTCTTAGGAATAGACCATTCCTTAGTTTTTACAGTATTTTCCACCTATCATCAATGATCATCGATCAGTGATCATCACAGACGTTTCTCTCATGCCAAGCTTTGTGTAAATTAGGGTCCTTATCTTACCTTATCCACATTTTCTCATTCATTCAGGTGATGAAAATAAATAAAAAGTATTGAGGAAAACAGCAGTTCCTTCTATATTTTCTTTTACCAAAGTAATTACCGAAATAAAGCCAGAAGACCAATAACGGTTAAACAGACGTCTAGAAAGAAGCAGAAGGAGACAGTGCTTAGATAGATACAGCACCTGGACCTAGCAGAATACAAACCGAAAATAATAAATGCTGCAACTTTAGAGAAAATATTATGAAATGAAGGAAATTTTACTTATAAATTAAAGTCATTTTTCGGTTATAATCACATGGTGTTTATTTTATTACTTAAGGCATTGTTTCAACGCTCAACGTTTTGAGACCTTTACATGTCTCTTCTTCAGGATTGACTGAGATGTTTTTGTGATTTGTCATTCTAATGTGTTAAAAAGTTACTGTGAAACTACTGTCTTATCAAAATCTAAAATTAAAAAAGGTATCAAAACGTTCCTGTGTACACAGACTCTAGATAGCAAAGTTAGACTAATATTTATTATTAACTATGCTTAGATCGTGTCCGTCAGCTAGGCCGGACCGGGCAACAGATTTACACCAAACTTTACACAAACAGATGTGCTTACAATGTGCCTACAAACCACTTCCAGCGGCACATTCACAATAACTGACTTCTATAGTGCCATTTCAATCTATTTTCAATAAAACTATGTAAAGTAGTTTCTTCATTTGTGCTTTGCATTGCACATGAAAGTAGGCATAGTTTCCTTCAAAGGCAACACCAAGAGTAACCAAACTTCTGCTTTCATATAACAGACGACTTTTGGGTGGTAGGTACTTGAAACCTCTCCGCAAACTCTTGGATGTGGTGTTTGGACAGCCGAGCGGTGGTAAATTGGTGCTAGCGTTAACATCTCCAAAGTGACTTATATCAGGAAACTCAGGAATTTCGTCATCGAGTTCCTCTTCGACTCCAATAATACTGTTTCTGTCGTACGCCTCTAGCTTAAAACAAAAACATAGAAAATCATAAAATTATAAAATTATAGCATAAGTATTTTAAAATTTAAATCGACCGAGCGTTAGCTCAGTCAATTGTCGCCTCTAGCCTGGCCCCGGCTATCAACTTGTAAATACAATACTTGTACAATATGTAAAACTTTAATGAGCAATAAAAATACTTATTTTGTTATTAAATCCATTTTTATTCTGACCTGAAAACCTGGCCTGGAGGATGGGGGGGCGCGGATTTTTTTTTATGATAAATAAATAAATATTGCACGATGTTACACACAGCGCAATCTAGCCCCAAACTAAGCACTAGGCTTGTACTATGGGTACTAGACAACGGATATACTACATATTATACTTTTCTTATATGTATATATTATACAAAAAAAAAAAAGTATAATATGTAGTATATCCGTTATGATACATAGAAAAAACTGAATATCCCATGTCTTTGGACCGTGGTGAGTCCTAGGACATGTTGGTTTCCTCACGATGTTTTTCCTTCACCGTAAGAGCGATGTTATTAGCGCACATACCTTTTGCTTAAAGAAAAAGACATTGGTGCGCGGTCGGTCTGAATTCGAACCCACGACTCTCAGAATGAAAGCCGGGGTATCTACCACTAGACCAACACCGCTCATCGAAAGGGGGCGCGTCTCAAATAAGTTAAGGAACCCCTGTTTTAGAATGACAATTGTTTTATCGTCCATTCTAGACTAAGAAACTAAATCTTCGGAATAAAATAACAATCTATAACGTCTCAATTTATTATTAACCTTAGATTTATAACTTATCGATTATGTTTATTGGTCACAGGTATACCTATAGTTAATTTTTGTGTATGACTAGCTGCGTCCCGCGGTTTCACCTCACTGGCTGAATGGACGGAGAAAAACTTCATGACAAAATTAAAAAGAAATTAATTGCTTTTCAAATTTCGTGGCCAGTCATTTTGTAATGCAAACTCTTTTTAGGAACTCGCGGTGGCTGAATGAAGATTTTACCTTCAATCTTTGGCTTAGATTATTGATCAATTAATTATTATATATCAATTACCAATAAAATGTATGTTCTACCTAAAATGTTCTTTTAGGTATCTGATTAAAAAAATGTATACCCGCTTCAGTAAGAAATATTTGCTTTCGTCTGTCAGTATCTAAGTAGGTCCTGTATGTATGTTTGATCCTTCTCTTCTACAGATCACATTTTTCAAATGATTTTGATAAAACCTGGTTGGTATCAAGTTATATATCTATGAGCATTGAGCAATATGCATTTTGTTAACCCCCGACGAAAAATGAGGGGTGTTATAAGTTTGACGTGTCTATCTGTCTGTCTGTCTGTGTGTGTGTGTGTGTATCTGTTTGTGGCATCGTATTCGTAGCTCACGAACGGATGAACCGATTTCAATTTAGTTTTTTGTAATAAAGGGAGTTTGTTTTTGATTTGAGTGGTAGGTATTTCTTCAACAAATTGCTAACTCCGCACTATGAGATCCATTTTTGATGATTATTCTTTATACAAGATCGTTAGGTATGTACTTCTAACTAATCTCACAAAAACTTGGTGAAGATCTGATGAGGAACTTCAAAGTGACGATAAGAAGAGAAGTTTTTTTTTTTTTAAATTGACTTCATATTTTCAAATGATATACAAAATATAAATGTTTTATATTAGTAAGTACTTAAATGTAAACTTTTTTTCTACTAAAACTTTGTAGTCTTACCTTTGCATCAAATACAAAATTAAAAAAAAAACTTATTTCTTTCTTATTGTCATTCCCACAAAAGGATCCGCGTGGTAACAAACGGAAACCAAGTTAGTTTTTCAAATATTGATAATTTCCGCCATATCCATCTGTTGGGAAAACAGCATTCCCTATTTCATTAGGAAAACTAATCTGATCTGATTCTGAGCAGATCAGATAATTAAAATATAGTAAAGTTCCCATAAAATATGCATTGTAAAGCAAATAGTCCGCGGGACTTCTTTAGTATAATAGGTATTAATTATACAATACCTATTACCTAACTAGCTGGGTCCCGCGTTTTCACCTGCGTATGTGTCGATCCCGCCCACGGGATCGAGACATACGCAGGTGAAAACGCGGGATTTTTACAGGGTTTTCCCCACCACAAGGTTTTCCAAAATATTCATTCGAAATAAAATAAAACGGATATACATTTCTCTCATTTTTACAGCGTAAATTACTTTTTATTGGGAATAATATAAAACAAATGAGATGTAAATGAGATGTAAACTAGTAATTTACGCTGTAAAACTGAACGAAATGTATTTCCGTTTTATTTCATTTCAGATGAATATTTTGGAAAAGCTTGTTGTGGCCCTGTAAAAATAAAGTCTTAATCCGAATAATACCGATATTAGTGTAGAAAACTAAATTTTCATAATTCTAATTTAGTATTATGTTTGTCACCCTTTTAAGTATTCTTTCTACCGAAACGAAATCCGAGCTCTCCACTCACCTCCTGTAATCTCCTCTTCGCTCCTTTCCATACACTTTATGCGTGATGCGACTGAGCATTGACCTTTCCATTAGCCATGGTAGATTATGATTACATCATAAATAAATAATCTAATTCCACAAGTAGATATGCCGTCTTAAATAATAACATTATGTTAATATTGTGGGTGTACAGTCGAGAGATACAATGTTAACTATAATCATTATGATTTAAAAAAATATAAACATTTAACACGCAGGGTGACCACTTTTCCTTAAGTAGGTACTAACTACTTAGGGCGAGCGTGAACTTGAGGGAATGTGAGAAGCGACCTCACATTCCCTTAAGTTCCCTTGTTATTTTTGAAACACGTTTGTTGTATGGGAGCCCCTCTTAAATTTTTGTTTTTAGTATTTGTTGTTGTAGCGGCTACAGAAATATATATTATTATGTTTTTGACAAAATGGTCATGATTAATTAATGATAGCATTATTTATTTTAAGCTTTAATTGCTATTTTCTCAAACTTTACTAGAACTGGTATACCTAAAACTGTATTTTAAGTTTGTGCAATGCATGGGGGTGCATTCGGACAGCCAAATATTCGTACGCGAATGTTGAGTATATCGTTTACTAAAAAAACAGCTGGTTTTGAAAATAAAGGCAATTAATGTTTAGATTGTAGTAGAAAAAAACTAAATAAAAGGACAATTCAATGAAACCCAACTCTCAGAAGCAGATGATCCTCAAGTAAAGTTTAAGTTCAAATATTTTGAAAAGTACATCGAATTTCCAAAAGTCGTAATACAAAAAGTTGTTCGCCTAGACGCATAGAACAACGTATAATATAAGCTGCTGCTCAAAAAACTCCAACATCATTTATGTACACCCTGTACAGTAGGTGGAGACCTACTGTACGAATGTAGGTACCCCATGCGTGGGGTACACTAGGTGATTTGCGGGGTTTTAACTTACGCGGGTAAAACCGCGGGAATCGGCTTGTATTATTATATTTTAGATAGGAAAGTATATATTATTTTCAAAAACACATTCTGTCCCCGCCTGTACTAAAATTCCTGACAAAGGTCACCCGCGAATAATCACTCGCATCAACTCAGGGATGTCAAGTCATTTCTCATCAACCTACCTACCTGATGGCTGCCTATTTACAATGTAAGGTCCAAGATCATAAAAAGATCTTTTATTTAGGTAGGTATGTACGTACGTAAGTTAGGTACTATAGGGGTCACAGGGCTTACTATGTTTTTACGAATGAGCGATCGAAAATTACAGATGACTAATTTTAAGAGGAACGTCTACCTAAGTCATCATCATCGTCACGATGTTCCCGGTTGCATCCCTCTCTCAGCCCGGGGTCCGCCGCTTTTCTACTTTTACGTCTCCACTTCGCACGATCTTATCCGCATATCTGCATATCCGATCTCTAGACGTCAAGCCAGCACTTCTTGGGAATGTTTACCTAAGTTCTACCTATCTACTCTTTTATCCATACAAACTTGACAAGCGTATAGACTAGGAGGGGGAAGTTGGTCATCTTACCTCATTAGTACCAAGTGGAGAGTTATATGGTGGAAAGAGTAGTAAAAGTTATGCCTAAAAGACTCGGTCAGCCGCGATTCAGCCTGGGCCCGTCCGAGCTCAGCCCGTTTTTAGGGGAGCAATCGGGCCTGGGAACTTACCTCATTAGTACCAAGTTGGGACTAATATGGTGGAAAGAGTAGTAAAAGTTATGCTAAAAAAAGTCGGTCAGCCTCGAGTCAGCCTGGGCCCGTCTGAACTCAGCCCGTTTTTAGGGGATCAATCGGGCCTGTAGTCTACTGATTCCTCCCTGGATAAAGACTTTAGAAAAAATAAATTTACTTAAGTACTTCGGTATATAATGCTATAAAATCCATATCAGCCATGACAATACCCCTAGGTCTAGGTATATATCTATATTAAAAAAATAGAGTCGTGTTAGTTAGGTACCTACACAATTATAACTATAATTCAGGAATGGCTGAACTGATTTGGCTGAAAATTTGAGTGGAGGTAGCTTAGATCAAGGAGACTGACATAGGATACTATTTTGCCTCTGAGGCGGAACAAAGTTCGCCGGGTCAGCTAGTCTATAATAGCAGGATACGTTCCTGATGCTCACAACGTTTCCTTCTCCGTACCTACATAATTGGCCTTTACATCTATTTTTTTAACATGATTTATGCAGCGCAAGCAAGTTTTAATCCATGCTATTTATGGCGCTGTAGTGCCCGGGACATTGTAAGGTGGAGTAGGCTTGCCCAGCACTTATACCACCCGCCCAGCCTAGTCAGCCATGCCCAGAGGAAAGAACAGGTCAATACGTCTGGACCTAACTAAGCCTTACCTACATAGGTAGCTGCTAATAATGCAACATTTCATCCTGCATAGCTCTATCTTTTTCAAATCAAATTAAACCATCATTATTACTGTAATTTAAATGAATAACCCATTACATCTGAGCAGACAATGGAAGTAGGAAACTTCTGTAATTGTAACGTAGCTAATTATGGATAGATTCATTTGTTTGAGAGTTAAGAATATCTTTCGATTAAATATTGTACCTGCTGCATTGGACTCAGCGCCATCTAGCGACTGTAATATTGGAATCTCAAATCTAAATTCAAATTCAAAAGTATGCTTAGGTATTCACCTGATCGTTTTGAAAGGGCAGTAATCTAGTGTGATGGTGATCTAGATCAGGGGTTCCCAAAGTGAGCGATAACGCCCCATTGTAGGCGCTGCAGACCTAAAGGGGGGCGGTAAGAGACCCAGAATAAAAGGGGGCGTTGTGTAGAGGCTTAGGGGGCGATTTGTAATTTTATCTACCTAGGACTCTTAGACACCGGCTGAGCTCTCGACTTTCGGCTACAACATGTGAACATCAACCAATATTAATTAAGAAATTGCTTTAACTAACTCGCTTCGATATTTCTCTCCATGTAGTCAACTGCTATCAGAGATAGCAGCCGTATTTATAGTGGTGTGTTTCACCTAGTGTTAGAGTTGTTACGTCGCCGTAAGGCCTAACGACTGCAATCAGAGATAACAGCCGTATATTGGTGTGTCTCACCTAGTGTTAGAGTTGTTGCGTCGCCGTAAGGCCTAACGACTGCTATCAGAGATAACAGCTGTATATTGGTGTGTCTCAAATAGTGTTAGAGTTGTTACGTCGCCGTAAGGCCTACCGACTGCTATCAGAGATAACAACCGGAAACTACTGCTTTACGAATCGTTGCAAAGCACGGATTATGTGCCATACACATTACGGGTCACCCATCCAAGTAACGACCGCGCCAAGCGTTGCTTAACCCGCACGACTATTCAAGATCGGTAGGTACCTACAGCTAGGCCAATGAGCTCCTTAATTAGTTGATTGTATAACAATTACCTTCGATTTGACATCTTAATTAATCATATTTTCTTATTACCATTGTTTTGTTTGCAATCATTAATAATAACAGGTAATATGCAAATTTCCTCATTTTCTTTGCATAGTAGGTATACTAGCGGCGTACCTTGGGTTCGCACGGTTTATCCCATTAATATACAGATGAACCATTTAAATGGGCCTTCAGGGGGATAAATGCTGAAAGGAGTTGCTTGCGTCCCCAATTTTGACATAAACTAAATTGTCATTTTTTCTGCAAAATTAAAAAAAACCCTAAAATGGCAATAAAGATTGTTTTTTTTTAAATTATCCAAGCCAGGAATCGAACCTTGTCTTTTTGCAAAAAAAAACATCCTATTATTATTATACCGATCGATAGTGTTGCTGATAAAGATCAAATCCTGGAAACAAACATAGTGTGGTAGATCGAGAAAAACGTCTATTTTTTAAGAAAACTACTGGACCGATTTCAAATAAATTATATTTTATAGGAAAAACAATGCAGGGCCGACACTGGTGTGCGTCGAAGTGGCCGGCCATTCTGGCGTCAGGTTGGCCGGACTAGCTTCGATTTCTCGCAATTTACTGTTACATGATCCAAGTTTAATATGGCAAGGTCTTTGTACCTAGTTGGTACCTATGCACATATTTTTCAATCCTAGAAAGGTCTAATAAAATGTTGTTACAAAATAACCTTCAAGCGCCTGCTAAAAATGTCAACTAGAAAAATAAGTATGCGGTAGTCGAACAAGGCCCCTATTTCTTAGTGGCTGCACCGACCTACGTATCAGTACACGGATGTGATCGCCTCTCACTAAAGGTCATAGCACACTTAAACGACTCTGCTCCAACACCGCTCGCATCCAACACTGCCCTAAACTAAGACGACTGCTCGCAGTCTACGCGGCGACAGCTAGCAGGCAACCAGCAGTCCACGCGGCGACAGCTAGCAGTAAGCGTGCGGCCAGCGAGGCGTCAACCCCCGAGCAGTCTGACGGCGGTAAGCTCGCTGAAAGCGAGCTGTCTGCTAATTTATGATGCCAATGTAAAATATATCTAAAGAGCAATATTTAAAGCCCATATTTGAATTATATTATTTTTGCCGGGTGGGAGCAGAGTCGTGTAAGTGGGCTATGACCTTAAGTCTATTGAGATAATAAAATACACTTTTCAAAAAAAGGCTATTTATTTTATTTCTTTACGAACTACGTTTTAACATAAATAAAGCTAAAATAAGGCACTGAATATATTTTTCACTAAAAATAACCTTAAAAAGCTATTTTTTTTTAAATATGGCGACACCAAATACAATTTTACAGAAGTGTTACCAGTTAACTTAGTATAAAAATAGTTAAATAATTAATATTTCGAGAACCAATACTAGAGGTTTATTACAAAACGAAGTCTAAGCTTAAACCAAGCTTAACGTCAGGCTACGGAAAGCTCCCGGTAGATGAGAAAATATGTTAAAAAACGTTGTTTGTAAACCTTCATAAATTAACTACATCTTAAAAACTCACTGTCCTGTTGAATTTTATACGAAACCAGGCCCCTGATCACATAACTATGTTGCTAATAAATCTCGATTGAAACAATTGAAATTATTAATTTTAGCGCTAACAGTTATACAATTTGACAGTTACAGTCGCTAGTTTTAATTGCAATGGCAATTTGTCAGCGACTGAATGACGTGTAATCAACAATATCAATCGAGATTTGTTAGCAACAAAGTTATAAAATAAGGGGGTAGTTCAGCAATTGTTATTAATTTTGATAGATACCGCTAATAGGTACTTCAAAAGTTATTATTATTTATTTTATTATTTATTTTTAGCCTATTTTGTCCCACTGCAGGGCAAAGGCCTCCCTCCTTTCTCTCCACTCCTCTCTGTCCAGTGCTAGTTGGGCCCAGTCCCTATTGTGCGAGTCCAACTCGTCCCGCCATCTCCTCCTGGGCCTGCCGCGGGGTCGCCTGCTACTCGGTGCCCAGTCCGTGGTGGTTTGAGCCCACATGTCGTCGGACATGCGGCAAATGTGGCCTGCCCAGTTCCACTTGAGTTCAAAAGTTATAATTTAAAAAATAAACAAGATTTATTGAACAGTTTTCGAAAAAAAATAACAGACATTTGAATTATAACATTTCAAAATATTTTTAGGGTTTCGTACACAAAGGGGAAAAACGGGACAACTTTATTGTCTGTCTGCCTGTCTGTCACCAGACTGTATCTCATGAACCGTGATAGCTAGACAGTTGAAATTTTAACAAGAGATGTATTTCTGTTGCCGCTATAACACTATTTGTCTACTGTAGTAGGCCTTGACCATTTTTTTTAAAGATATAATAAACTATGATTTAGCTTAGTCTTCGTTTTGTAATAATTATGTCATTGTTTATTTTTGCACCTTGGTATAAAAAGAACCTTTTCTTTATATTTACGACTAACGGCGAGTTTCTTTATCATAGTAAAAGTCAAAGGAACAACGAAACTGACATTTTCAAATAAAATTTTACGAAAATGTCCTTTGTGACGTCACTTTTACTTTTGAATTTTACTATCGATGAAGAAACCCGGCGTGGCCTGTAGCGACATCTACCGGAGATATATCGCACCTTTCCAAAACTCGTAGAACAAAAGTTGTTCATCTAGACGTGTAGAACAATATCTGTTTGCCTAGACGTCTAGTCAAAAATAATATTATTTTTTTTAGTTTTAAAATAAAAAGGAATGTAAAATTAATAACTTAAGAATAATAAAAATTACAGGATGTTACAATATTACTAACTTATTTAGATTTAACTTTACTTTAAAAGTGATAATTTTATTTATTTAGAATTCCAAATTTTTTAAGTTGCCTACACTTGGATTATTACACGATTACTTTAAGAAATGCTTTTCAAAAATGTGCAAAAATCCTGCAAACTTTTGGAAAGCTTTTCTTCAAAAAATCGGTTTATTTAAAATTAGATTTTTCTTATGTTTTCGTGATGTTGTATTGAAATTAAAGACATTTTTCGAAAGGAGAAAAAAGACTTTACGGGTCCATTCTTCAGGATTGAGGATGAGGAAGGGACCTGGAAAGGTCTAGAAACGTTGAGCCTTAAAACAATGCAAAAAGTAATAAACACCACGCGATTAAAACCGAAAAATGTCTTTATTTTTATTTAAAACTGCTAAGTAAAGCCCTGATTTCGTGGAGATTTTGGCATAAGACGTAACTTAGATGTTAATCTAGAAATCGATCTAACTTCACAGTAAGTTTCATCGCAATTGGTTCAGTAGTTTCAGTCTGAAGGATAGAAAAATCTGCTTCATGCTAAAACTACTAAACCAATTGCTATGAGACGGGTTTCATTAAATAAATCATAGGATTGCGTTTGATTCCGGTTTCGGGATTTCACATGGGAATTTGCAAAACGCAATCACATGGCCTATTCCCGTGACAAAATTATCCAAGATATCATTTCAATCAACCAATCAAGCAGTCAATCTTTAATTTTAAATTTAACGTTTGTCAAATAACATTTTTTGATGGCAATATTTTCTTCGAAGAATTTCGTTTTCCATACATTTTTAAGTATAAATAAAATTTCGATTGCAGTTCAGTTGCAAGTTATAATTTTATTTACAATGTGTATTGCTCTCAACAATGTTGAACAGCAATTTTGGACAATTTAATTTCAGGAATTAACTCCCCAGTTTATAATATTACTAAAATTGGCACCTTAAAATGAAAAACTAATCTCTAACATTTTTGTAACACCCTGTAAGCAGTCTTTAAAAAAATAAAAAGAGACATTTCTTATAAATAAAACTTTTCTTTCTTAAGTGATATGGTTACTGGATGGGTGGGAAATTTATAAATAAATAAATTCTGTGAACATCACACAGCGCCATCCAGCCCCGTGGTAAGCTACTAAGCTTGTGTTACGGTGACTAGACAATGGATATAATACTTATATTTTTTCTTTTTTTTTCTTTTATAAATACATAGGAAATATTATTTTTTGTTATAGTGAGGGTAGTCTGGGTAGGCTAATTCCCATACATTTTCCGACTACGTATACTGCAAAGTGAATGGGATTTTTATTGTTGGTAGCCTACCCTCACTATAAAAAAAAATGAGATTAAGAGGATAGTCTCAATTCTCTTTCTACATACAAACGTAGTTTAGGTAGATGCATAGTCATGACAGATATAAGTTTTATGGCATAAACATATTTGCTCTTGTCTTTATCCAGGGAGGAAAATGTACACTACGTAAGTATGGAGAAGGAGAATGGAGACTATCCTCTTAAAAGAAATGACGATTATTTTTAAGTACCATGTTTGTATGCCCTAGTGGTAGGACTTCAGATACTTGTATTATGTATACCATCTATTTATAACTACATCCACGAATAATTAGGTACATAAATACTTACAACCGGCGGGAATCGAACCCGCAACCTTCTGCATTGCAGTTGAGCATTCGCACGACGCGCCACAGAGGCCGTCAAACTTTAAAAAAATAAATATAATAAAAATAAATAAATAAAAGAAAAATAGTATCTGGGCTGGGTGTCCCTATATGTATAATATGTATGTATTTACAAAAGAAAAATAAATATAAGCATTATATCCGTTACCTAGTCACCGTAACACAAGCTTAGTCTAGACGGCGCTGTGTGTTGTTTATTTTCTTCAATTTTCGCGCATCCGGTAACCAAAAACATTTCTAGATAGTACCGCTGTTAGAATGCAAAGCCTCTATTTTTGAGATTTTTTAAAATTCTATATTAGTATAGTAATTATATTTATATCACAAAAAAATATTAAAAAACTTCCCCTCACACTGCATATTTGATTAATTTGACTAAATACAAGGTGTACAGCGAAGATAGTAAAAACAGTAGTAAAAACAATAAAGTTGAATTTAACTCTTTTTTTTCTAGTTCTAAGGGAAAAGTCTACCTACTCTTTCCTCCATAGAAACTTTACAAACGTAGTCGACTGTTTCCTCCCTGGAGAAAACATTAGAGAAATATGTTTATGCCATAAAATCGATATCAGCCATGACCATGCCTCTACGCTTTTTTTCATACCTATTCAAATTTTATTTTATTTCTATTCTAGTTTTGAAAATGAAAATTATGTAACCTTCGCCGAAACACATTGTATTAACTGAAGTAAATGCAGTGTAAGAGGCAGCCTTTATATTTTTTTTGCAAGACCTTAGTTTTACGAAAATAAAACTAAATTTAACTGCTGTTTTAGCCGCCACGAAAAAAAAATGGCCTATAGATTTCGTGTTTTTTTCGAGTTGCGTGTTTCCTATAATTATACTTAGTATGACGAGGCGTTACTTCACTTCTTTGTTATTACAAGCGGATTTTACCGTAGTAAATAAAATACTTCAATTTTAAAATCCTCCCCCTACGCAAAAAACTTGGGTAATCACCCAAAATGCTTTATTTTTTTCTCAAGTTTCATTCGAATACATTTAATACAGGGAACATCCATGAGATTCTCCCTCATCACAAAAACAAAATAAACCCTGAGCAAAAAACTTAGATTTCCATCCCAAAAGATCTAAAAGAATTCGAATTTTACAACAATCTCCCCCATCTCAAAAACAATTAACCCTTACGTAAACAACTGAGGTTTTCATCCCAAAAACTTTATTCAAATATAATAATTATACAGACATGAGAAAGCCCCTTCTCAAAAACTCAAAATCGAACTAACCCCTACCCAAAAACTTAGAGGTTTCCATTCCGAACGCTCTAAAATCTTTTAAGTTTTATTAGAATACATTTAATATACATTCATGAGAATCCCCCTTCACAAAAACTCAAAAACAAACTAACCCCCACGCTTAAAACTCAAATTTTCACCCCACAAGCTCTTTAAGCCTAGCTTTTAATAACTTAACCTTATTTAAAGCTATTTTATACCCGCTTTTATCTACATCAGTCCTATTTAATTTAGCTTGAAGTCTTTCCTCGAAAAGTTGGTAGAAATTCGGCGTCGGGGTATCGATCAGCTTATATTCTGGACTTGGGGGATTCTTCAGAATATTATAGTAGAACTGGCATGCCATATTCTGTATGAAATGGTTGAACATGGCAGTTTCTGAGAACCATTCCAGGAAGTATTGGTTCTGTTTCGAAGTCGCACTCTTTATGAAGTTGTCTTTCTGTAACAGAAAAAATGGGGTAAAACGTTACGAAGATAAAATAAACCGTGACAGTAACTTTTGTAGGGTAGAGTAGAGGTTACTTTCTTAAGGCGTTTAATAGCGGTAGTGTTACGCTGTGAACACCTTACAATGCATAAGGTGAAAAGTTTTACCGATTGCGATTAACCTGGTTTGTGAAAAGCTGAAGTAGAAAAAATTCTCAAAATGATAGTGAAAACCGAATCAGAATCCGTTTCGTGGCATAGTTATCGAATAAATAGAAAGACAGACAGACGTGAAAAGTGCCTTTGCTTTACGCTATTTGAAGATTCAATAATATAAGAAAATGCATTTAGAAAATATTCATTTTGGTCCAAAATTGAACAACAGGTTGTTCTTGTTGTTTGAGCCTTACTCGATAATACTAATGCGTTTCTTATGTATTCAATAGAGATGGGCCGACTAGGGGTTCTGCCGACTAGCAGGCTAGCCGATTAAGTCGGTTTCAAAATTGCCGACTAGTCGGCAAGGCAGATCATTATAATTTCGAGATATTTGGGTTAATCATGACCACTCGGCGATTGGTGGTATTTTTGGAATACCACCTTCAAAAAATTGTTGAAATAAAAATAAAAGTTGGAAAAAAAAATTGAATGTGATCTATGATCTGAGACATAGTTATGACATTTTGGATGTATGATGTTTTGATGATGTATGTAGGCTATGACGTGTTTTTTACGTTTTTCTTACTACCCACCTTCTAACTGTACTACTAATTCAATTAAATGTTGGTTTTATTTCATAATTGTTAGTTGACGACTAGTCGGCATAATTTGCCGACTAGTCGGCTTTCCCGACTAGTTGGCCCATCTCTATGGCTTGAACATATTTGGCGCAGTTAGTTAGCGCGCCCCTCTAGAGAAGTGGAGGTAGTAGGTTCATGTCTCGCAGGAAACATTGAATTTTGGAACAAACAGCATTTTTATAAATACATTTTTTTCTCTGAGGTTGGATACACTAAAATAATAAAATATTCGGAAAATACTTACATCAAAAACAACACCCCCTTTCCCTATATCTCCCTCTTCCCTCTCCCCCAAACTGAAAAACTTCCAAAAATCCCCCAAAATGTCGACGAAAAATCTCAAAAATGCCTCCGAAATCATTACGTTCCGTGTTTTCGAGTCTTCTTTGGCATTTTTCAAAGTTTCCATTTGCAGAGAAGTTTTTAATGTTTTGTAGCAGTTTGTTGGTAAAATTGTCGTTTCGTCGCCTTGATACGAGAGTATCTTTGATGGGTGGGTTAGATCCACGAACATACCCTGAAAAATAGATATATTTTTTATATTCTTGTTAGGAAATAGAGGGTGGTTTTGGGGGTATATACAGGTGAACCATTTAAACGGGCCTTCAGGAGGATATCCTAAACTATAAGAGGTAGCGAAAAATGCTGAAAGGAGTTGCGACCCCGATTTTGACAAAAAGTAAAATGGCATATTTAGATTTTTGATAAAATCAATACCCTGGCCAGGAATCGAACCTTGTCTTTTTGCAAAAAACTAAACACCCTATATTATTGTACCGCTATTATTGTAAAACTCTCTTCTTCCGTCGGGAGTTAAAAATCAAATTAAAAGTCTGCTAACTCTGTCAAATTCTAATAAGGCAAGTCAACTAACTAAGCCACTCAAGTATGTCGTCACTAACACCCGTATTTATAGACGAATCTTAGTGATTACTTTGGCTAAGAAATGCCCCGTCTCGCTCTTATTAGTGATTTTAACGACGACGAAAATGTGACAGACACATTACTTAGACAAGTAATTACTTAGAATTTACTGTAAATACCAGTGTATGTCTACTAAACCACTCAAGTCTGTCGTCACTAAGTCAACTAAGCCATTCGAGTCTGTCTATCTGTCACTAAGTGACTCACCTCTTCAACGGGCGCGTGCACCCCGCCCCCCTGCTTGGCTAACAACCCCGACAGTATCGGTAGCGGCGCGTGTGCAACCTCCTTGTGTAGAGTCAACTAAGCCACTCGAGTCTGTCTTGTCTGTCTGTCTGTCACTAAGTGACTCACCTCTTCAACGGGCGCGTGCACCCCGCCCCCCTGCTTGGCTAACAACCCCGACAGTATCGGTAGCGGCGCGTGTGCAACCTCCTTGTGTAGAGTCAACTAAGCCACTCGAGTCTGTCTGTCTGTCACTAAGTGACTCACCTCTTCAACGGGCGCGTGCACCCCGCCCCCCTGCTTGGCTAACAACCCCGACAGTATCGGTAGCGGCGCGTGTGCAACCTCCTTGTGTAGAGTCAACTAAGCCACTCGAGTCTGTCTTGTCTGTCGGTCTGTCTTGTCTGTCGGTCTGTCACTAAGTGACTCACCTCTTCAACGGGCGCGTGCACCCCGCCCCCCTGCTTGGCTAACAACCCCGACAGTATTGGTAGCGGCGCGTGTGCCACTTCCTTGTGTAAGGCGTGAGGCGCGCACGATATCAGCGGCTGTTGCCACACGAACGGGTAAGTCATCGACTGGAGCGAGCACATGCAGAGAGAGAGCGAGCTGGAACGATGGTGGGACGAGATGAGCATGAGTCCGGGTCGGGAGTAGGTACACAGAACTATTTATAACTAGCACAAATTGACGTATAAATAGCTCAAGTTAATAGTTTCCGCGATATGTATTTTAAGTTTGACAGCTGTCATCCGAAATGCAGATCTCGAAGAGCTCTATCACTTCTTGGAAAAAAAACTAGTAGCCTAGGATCAATAGCTTTCGAGATTTAGCATTTTAAGTTGAACAGCCGTCAAGAACCCAATTTTTTTTAATGCAATCATTTTGTTTCTATCAAATAGTAAATGTGCTTTTTATTCCCCTATGTGTTACTTATCCCTATGCACCGTAATAAGCTACACTAATATTATAAAGAGGAAAGATTTGTATTTTTGTGTGTATGTGTGTGTCTGTATGTTTGTAATGAATAAACTCAAAAGCTACTGGACCGATTTCAAAAATTCTTTCACCATTAGAAAGCTACATTCATCCTGAGTAACATAGGCCACTTTTGATCCCGTTATTCCCACAGGATCGGCACGCAGCTAGTCGTTAATTTACCTAAGAGTTTGAGCGCAGACGATAAGTTTCCTCTCATGCAGCAATGTAGCAAACATCTTTACTAGAACTCCTGCGCCGACGTATGGACGTATCAATAGCTCAAATCAATAGTTTCCGCAATATGTATTTAAAGTTTGACAGCTGTCATCCTAAATGAAGATTTTGAAGAGCGTTATCACTTTTTGAAAAAAAAAAAAAACTAGTAGCCTAGGATCAATTTTTTGTGGCGACCGCCTTCGTTTAGATCAAATATAGGTACACATTTTTTTAATTTATTCATAATCAAAAGTACAATATAAATTAATTATAATAATAATAATTATTTATAATTGGGGTTTTTTAGTTTTTATTTTTAAGTATATGTTTTTAGATTTAAGTTTTAGTTTTAGTGTTTTTTGTATTATTTATTTAGTTACAAGTCAAAATATAATATAGGTACAATAATATAAATTATATTTTACATTTATCGCCAAACTGTTAACAGTTTGTTGGCGAATGTGCGCCTAATTTCTTAAATGTATATCACTATCACTATTGTTACTAAATACTAAATAATAATTGTGGGATGATGAATACGGAACGTTATGTAATCTGAGTGAAATGGAACGCAAGGCGGAATGGTTTGGTTTTATAAATGTTATTTTGAGATGAGAAGCGTGAAAAGTTATGCTTTAAGTTGTGTTATTGATAAATCTTGAATCGTGCGAGGCCGTATGAAAGACCGAGGCGTGAGCGAGATGACTAGATGGGCAAGAGAGAAAGAGGATAGGAAGAGCGTGAGTGAGAGAAAAGATAGTAGAAAGGTGCAATGCGAGAGGGAGAAAGAGTATGAATGGAGGAAAAGGAGTAGACATTATGGCGAAATTGATTGATGAAGACGATTGTAGAATGACGAGTAATTAAAAGGCGAAATAAACGAACACCGAAGACGGTGGTGGAAAATATAGCGTTTTTCATTACTTTTCCCCACATAATTAATATAAAATGTGCTTTCTATTTCCCTATATTCCGCCTATTATCTCTAAGCGCCGTAATAATCGTTAATTTACCTAAGAGTTTGAGCGCAGACAATCAGTTTCCTCTCATGCAGCAATGTAGCAAACATCTTGACTAGAACTCCTGCGCCGACGGAGTCTAACAACTCGCACATTGAAGTCTCTTCCGAACGTGGCTCTAAGGGACGCAGTATTGTTTTCACCCTGAAAAGATAAACCAAGTGTGAATCGGACTAGCGCCAAGGGTTCCGTGCTGTAATGCAAACTCCAAAGAAAAAACGTACGTAATGCAAACTCCAAAGAAAAAACCCAAAAAAACTCGGTTTATTGTTTTTCGGGTTTTGTTCTTAAAAAAATATATTTAAGCCAATATTCAGTGTTACCGTATGAAGAATACAAAAACTGAAAAAAACCGGGTTGCATGCCCTATCCGTACCATTATCATTATCGTGAAATCGTGTAAGTTTAAAAAAGTGGGCTTAATCATTATCAAAACAGGGTACGGATCCCTAAAAATAAACACTGGGCTGAGTGAACGCAACGTTGGTATTTATTTTTACAACTGATGGCGCTAGTGGTAAAAATAAATCGAGCTCACGTTGCGTTTGACTTTGAAAAATCACGTTTGTGTTAAGGGAGCTCCCCGTAAATATTTGTTTTATTTTGTTTTTAGTATTTATTGTAATAGCGGCTACCGCAATACATCACGTGTGGAAATTTCAATTGTCTAGCTATCAAGGTTTATGAGATACAGTCTGGTGACAGACGCACAGACAGACAGACAGATAGGTTCCTGTTTATACCCTTTGGGTATGGAACCCTAAAATATGTATTTAATATAATGGTAAAACTGGCATAAAAGATGGTAAGAAATATAGACACCTAATGGTAAACACTAAACACTTAAAAACTTACTTTACTCCTTTAGTAATGTTGTTATTTTCACAATAATTTTCAAAATCTTTGCCTCTAAGTTCTGGCATGGTTTTACACTTAAATTCGTCACTTAGTGCCAAATCTGTACTCAAATTTGCCCCATTTTGAAATAAATTAGCCAAATTCTGCGGCATATCACCATTTTGAGGTAAACTCGTGTGATTTTTAAGTAGATTTGCTTCATCATGTGGTAAATCAGACAAATTTTGTGGTAAATATGTCAAATTATGTGGTAAATGTGTCATATTTTGTGGTAAATTCGTCACAATTTGTGGTAGATTCGTCGTATTCGCGTACGTAATGGTTATCGCTTCCCCAGGGTTCGGGAAGTCAGAGTCGAATAGTTTTTGCAAAACTACATTCGTTTCCATATCAGAGCTACCGTGGTGTGATTCTATTTCTTGTAGAACCTGAAAATAATAAAAAAATCCTGTTTTTAGTATTTGTTCTTATAGCGGCAACAGAAATACATCATCTGCACCACACGGGAACCCACGTGACACGGGAGAATTTTTAATGATATATTTCTCCTGGTAAAATACTTCTAGTAAAAAAGCCTTGAGCAATAAAAACATAATATTTGTTTTGTTTTTATTGCTGCTTAAATAGACTTTTTTTTTGTTTTCGCAAATACAACATTAATAAATTAAATACTTTTTCGGTTTTAATCGCGTGGTGTTTATTACTTTTAGCATAATGCTCAACGTTTCCAGACCTCTACAGGTTCCTTCTTCGGAAACCGAAAAATGTCTTTCATTTCAAATCCTATTCTTTATTCTTATCTTCTATATTCTTCTATATCTTGTCGATATTTTCAAAAATCATAGAAAAAGTCATTCATGATAGGTTCAGCTCTTTCTTTGAGACTAATAATCTCCTATCTCCTCATCAGTTTGGCTTTAGGAGAGGAAAAAGCATTAATATGGCCATATATGGTTTCCTCGCCAAAATTCTGTATAACATGGATAATAGACTGCCAACAGTAGCACTATTTATGGATCTGTCAAAAGCTTTTGACCATGTTGACCATAATATATTATTAAAAAAATTAGAATTATACGGAATTAGAGGCAATGCTTTAGAATTAATCAAATCATATTTATGTGATCGCAAACAAGCTACAGTTATTGTCAGACTGGGGGCTGAAACAAAGACTGAATTGACATATCTATCCAATGAGAGGCGTATAATCTGTGGCGTACCCCAAGGTAGTGTGTTAGGGCCATTGTTATTTATTATTTTTATAAATGACATGCCTAGATGTACAAAACATGAAATGACACTTTTTGCTGATGACAGCACAATTCTGTTTAAAGGCAATGATAGAGATGTGTCCTTAGAAATCATAATTAATGAAAATCTAAGAAAAGTAATGCAATGGATAAAAAATAATAACCTTAAAGTAAATCTAGACAAAACTAAAATTATGTCGTTCAGACAAAGGACAAAACAATTAAACTTACAAATACAATATGACAATTCAAATATAGCATTAACTGACCACACAAAATTTCTTGGACTTCATATAGATGAACAATTGACATGGAATATACATACTGACATTTTAATAAAAAAATTAAATCAATTTGCATACGCTCTACACAATCTAGGGAAAGTAGCCAACAGGGAGTGTGCTATGACAGCATACCATGCTTATGTGTCGTCATCGTTGCGCTATGGTGTCATATTTTGGGGCAACTCGACTGACAGAGAGCTTGTCTTTAAAGCACAAAAGAAATGCCTTAGAGCCGTACACGGATTGAAACCTACCGATGGCTGCAAGGAATTGTTTCAGAATTTAAAAATATTGACCTTACCTTGTTTATATATCTACGAAACAATATTATTTGTTCGTAACAATTTCCAATTGTTCGATAGTAAGACGAGTGTGCGACATGGTCAGAAGCTTATCTTGCCTAGGTCTAATACAGCACTCTTCTCTAAAAGTTTTATGTGTCTGGCACCGTCAATGTTTAACCAGCTACCGGAAGCAATAAGACGGCTTAATGAATCCAATGCTTTCAAAAGAGAGCTCCACAGTTTTCTCGTAGATAATGCCTACTACAAACTTAGCGAATATTTATCTGTTTAAACTGATTTAGAAAGTAAGTACAAATTGACACTAATATTGAATTGGTTAGACATTATTGTATTATCCGGATTACTGTATTGACATTTTACTTACATTTAGGTACATTAATTATTCTGAGATTTTATTGACATTTTCTGAAATAATAGGATGACTTATTTTGTTTGTATCCAATTTAATGTTTGATGTGAATTTTATAACAAGGTAACACCGAACTTGATATCTACCTACTTGACTGAGACAATTTTGTTGACATTGATTATGTTGGGTAATTTTAGATATCGTCTTGTTTTGTTGTAGTGTTTTGTTTCAAATAATGACTTATGTAATTATCTAAGTAATTCATAATGTGACTTAAATATTTAAGCATGAAATAGCTGGACTTCCTACTGTTATCTCGTATGCCAATAAGGTAAAGCATGGCTGATCTTTATTTATTTATTCCACCTACATATTATGTATACCCATGTTTATGAGAAATAAATGAAATGAAATGAAATGAAATGAAATATTCTTTAATGTACACACCAAAAAAAACATACAGACATAAAATAAGGAGAATTCATGTACATAGGCGAGCTTAACCCTAAAAAGAGTTATCTTCCAGCAAACTTTGGGGCATAGAAAAGGCGATAGATGTGCAGGCAATTGGTGTGTGAATGTAATTGCATAATTAAACAAGTTAATAAAATATGAATAATTCTATAATAAATACAACATTGATACTAATAGGTACTTGTAGTTACTTAAATACATAAATAAGAAATATATATACCTACTTAAATACATAATAATAATAATACCTATAAATGACTATATATAAATTATATAATACATACATATTAGAGATGGGCCGACTAGTCGGCAAATCATGCCGACTAGTCGTCAACTAACAATTATGCAATAAAACTAATATTTAATTGAATTAATAGTACAGTAAGAAGGTGGATAGTCAGAAAAACGAATACAAAACACGTTATAGCCTACATACAGCATCTTAACATCAAACATCTAAAATGGCATAACTATGCCTCAGCTCCATGAATATTTTTTTTCCAACTTTTATTTTTATTTCAACATTTTTTGGAGGTTTCGTTACAGCTATCGAAGTGCAAATTTATCCAAAATACCAACACTCGCCGAGCGGTCATGATTAACCCAAATATCTGGGAATTATAATGATCTGCATTGCCGACTAGTCGGCCGACTAGTCGGCAATTTTGGAACCGACTAGTCGGCTAGTCTGCTAGTCGGCAGAACCCCTAGTCGGCCCATCTCTAATACATATACATAACAAATACATAAATACCGAAATCTGTACGTTTATATAGACAAATATTGTTCTTTTACTTTGGATTTAAATGTATCCAGAGTTTTGCTAGCACGAATGGGATGAGGAAGGGATTCCAAAGACCGACTTTGACACGATGAATGCGTCACCAAACTTTGCAGCATTGTGGGATGGACATGACAGGATAAAAGTTTTAAGAGTTCTACATGAGATTATTTTGTATATTATAACTTATTTGAACAGATAGACAGACAGACAGAGTTACTTTCGCTCTTGTAATGCTAGTAAGGATTATTATAGTGTAGATTATTGCTCCAGTTCCACTTTTCTTCAATAATATATTTGCGACAATGTAAATCACATGATTACTGCAAAAAAAATATACAAAAAAAAACCCCATGAGTTTCTTGTGTCTCCTTCTCATGTCATGGAGGTCGCGTTCCGAAGACACAGTAGAGTAGATTAAATATAAAAAAAATGACATTTCAAAGAGATATCTTGCTAATATCCGAATGAATAAACGTACTTTGATTTTTGAGCCGTCATTAGGAGCCAGGAATTTAAATTGTCCACGAAGGTAGACAGGATAATGAGGGTAGAAAAGAATTTTTATAAAGGAAAATGAGGATGTGAAAGTTTATTCGTTGCCTGATCGGAAGCCATTTTAGTTGTTGTCGGAATCCTACTATCCTACTTCCTTCTAATATTATAAATGTGAAAGTTTAGATGGATAGATGTTTGTTACTCTTTCACGCAAAAACTACTGAAGCGATTGCGATGAAACCTGGAATATAGATAGCTGGACACCTAGAATAACACATAGGCTACTTTTTATCCCGTTATTCCCGCGGGATCGGGACTTACGCGGGTGAAACCCAGTATTAAATATTTTACCTTATAATAAAATCCAGGTGCCCTATATTTCCCGATGAGACAATAGCACAACGGGAGACAAGTCGAAGCGCCTTCAGGTAACACGCGACGACAGTAACTGGAATAATTCAAGAAATATCTATAATATATAAATAAATAAATCTAAATCTATTACTATTATGAAGCGGAAGAGTTTGTTTGTTTGAACGCGCTAATCTCAGGAACCGCTCGCGCTGGTCCGATTTGAAAAATTCTTTCGGTGTTGGATAGTCCATTTATTGAGGAAGGCTATAGGCTACTTTTGATCCCGATATTCCCACGGGATCGGGACTTATGCGGGTGAAACCGCGGGGAGCTGCTAGTAAATAAGAAAATATCATATGTATGTATTTACAAAAAAAAAAAAGTATAATATGTAGTATATGCGTTGTCTAGTACCCCTATGGGTACTAGACAACGTACTATTACAAGCCTAGTGATTAGTTTGGGGCTAGATTGCGCTGTGTGTAACGTCGTGCAATATTTATTTATTTATTTATTTAATAGTAGACTGTTAGCCAAGGGTTGGAAGGTCCTATTCAAATTACAGATATATGTATTATGACTATTGTAATATAAAACATGATAAAACAAATAATAGAAAAAAAAACCCCATGAGTTTCTTGTGGTTTCTTCTCATCGGAGGGCGCGTTCCGAAACCACAGTTAAATAAAATCTCGACGTTTCAAAACGTACGTATGTGTGTATAACATACGTTCTAAATGAATAAATGAATTTTAGATTTTAGATTTTTTGATTTTTGATATATTTCACACTAGCAGTGCCCGCGACTTTGTCCACCTGATATTTTTGAAAATATAATATAGATAGATAGATAGATAGATAAACTTTTTATTTGCACAACTTAAGTACATAAACACAAAAGATTGAAAAAAATAGAAAAGTGCACAAATGGGCGGCCTTATCGCTAAAAGCGATTTCTTCCAGGCAACCTTAGGATGGAGTTGAACTGTTGATATAATAATAATATAGCCTATAGCCTTCCTCAATAAATGGACTATCCAACACTGAAAGATTTTTTCAAATCGGGCCAGCGGTTCCTGAGCGCGTTCAAACATACAAACAATCAAACTCTTCAACTTTATAATAATAGAAGATGAGATATTTCTGTGTGCATAATACTTAGATAAAAACAAAAAATAGTAGATACTGTATATTCCAACATTGCGTATTTGAAAAATGAGCTAGAAACACCTACATGCATTTTCATAAAATTATTGTATTTAAAAACATTTGTCTTTAAGAATGATTCAGGCATTTGTAAATAAGCAAAATGACATTCTTATGGATTTCAAAAAGATGACAGATTGTGACAGCACGTGCTCACGCGGCAACGGTTCGACATACGACTGAGGCTAGTGCGTCAGCTAGACGCAGTTTTATCGTCTCATTTTCCGAGACTAGTTACCGTATCTTTAGTTTTTTGTTTTAATCTAAGGCATAATATGGCGTAACTCAATCATCAAGTCATCATCGAATGGCCAAATGTAAAATAAAGAAAAATAAAATGCTTTTTCATCCCTAGGGTGGAAAGTATTCCAACTTAGGGAGGGATAAATGACAGAATTTAAACCTCAGATTCTAACATCAAGTAAAAGAAGAATGAAGGTTGTTCTAGACGTCTAGGCGAACAACTTTTGTTTTACCAATTTAGGAAATTCGAACTTTTTTTTCGAAAATGGTCCAAACTAAATAAAAGGATACCTTAAGGATAATGACCTCAAAATTTAAGAAACAGCTGATTTTCATGTAAACTTTAAATTAAAAAAAATCGAAAACTATATCTCGAATTTCCAAAAGTTGTAGAACAAAATTTGTTTGCCTAGACCTCTAGAACAACCCCCTTTCGGCTTAATACCCCTTTCGTAAAACTTACCCATAAGACCTTTCCCCCCTCTCATCTGTCAGTACAAATGAGTAACATTGTGTAGATTTCGCGTCTGTAGTCCAATCGTCTTTCTCTTGGCTGAAAGTCTCGGGGAAAATCAGGTTTTCTATATGTTGAGGAATTTTCACCTGAAACCACAATATCTCATCTATAGGCATTTGTGAGTGAATACCCGACTGCAATGCAGGAGGTTGCGGGTTCGATTCCCGCTAGTTACAAATATTTATTTATTTATTCTCCATACAAACATAGTCGACTGTTTCCTCCCTGGATATAGACATTAGAGCAAATATGTTTATTTATATGTTTATTTACAAATATATAGAGAAAAGAGGAGGAAGACTGTCCTTTTAAAAATAAGTATTTGTTTCTGGTGACTTTCTATACAAATAATGCGGTCGATTATCAGCTATCTTCATACGAAGTGGCATCAGAATCGGTTCAGCTTTTGGGTGATTGAAATACCAACAAATAAACATCCAAACTTTCGCCTTTATAATATTAGTGGGATTATGAAATTTAAATATCATTTACATCATGCAGGTCGATTTTGTTTGCAATGTATGATAACCTCTTTTCTTTTTTAAAAAGATTTAAAATGATATCTTAAGTAATATTTTTTAAATCAGCATTGTTTAGTCTAGGCTGTGGTTTGATGTCAGTTTCGTCAGTTAAACTGTCAGTTTTAACATTTATACCGTCAGTTTCGTCATTTAAACTGCCAGTTTTAACATTTATACCGTCAGTTTCGTCATTTAAACTGCCAGTTTTAACATTTATACCGTCAGTTTTATCATATTTAACTGTCAGTTTTATAACTTAAAATAAATAAAAAGTTTTATCGCTTTTTAAACTAGAATTAAATTAAAAAAATTAAAGGTGAAAGTTTGTGAGTGTTTGTGCCTTTCACGCAAAATTGCTAAACCGATTGCGATTAAACTAGATATGTAGATAACTGAAGCCCTAAAATAACACATAGACACCTTTTTATTCCGATATTTTCACGGGATTGGCCCTACGCGGCCGAGACCGCGGGGCGCTATTAATTTTTTTATTTTAATATTTTTTTATTTAAAATCAAGCAATTAAAAAAAACACTTACCTGACTAGGAAAAACACTCTTGACATACGCCTGTCCAGTCATATAATTCAAACCAACCAACAAACATACATTAAACAATCCATTTTCTCTCTCAAAAGGACACTCAATATCCACACATCCAGTTTTATGATCTAAACTGTCAGTCAGACTGTCAGTCTCTTCAGCCGAACTGTCAGTTTTATCATTTACACTGTCAGTTTTATCATTTATACTGTCAGTTTTGTCACTTATATCGACAATTTTGTTGAAGTCAGTTTTGTCACTAGAATTGAGATCCATTTTGGATAGGAATTGAGATTCTCTGAAACTCTTCCAAGAGCGAAAGGTTGTATAGGGGTTTTCTATGTCCGCTTTGTATGACCTATAAGAACAGGTTGATGTTTGATGTCTGTAAAGAAGAGAAAAAAAGAAAGTTATTTAGAAATATTTTTAAGAAGATACATAGATTTTTTTTTTGGTCTTCTACTCAATTATTTATCCTGCATAGCCTACCGTTTCAAGCTAAACAGTTTATCTCCATCCCAAGGTTGCCTGGATGAAATCGCTTTTAGCGATAAGGCCGCCCATTTGTGCAATTTTCTACTTTTAAGCTTTTATGTTTTTATACTTAATGTATGACTGTACTACTTAATGTTGTGCAAATAAAGCGTTCATCTATCATCTATCTATCTATCTATCATATCATCAGAAATCCTCTCGAGCCGTGTTTGAACCCGTGCCCCTCGCTTGCCGGGCGAGTGTGAAATTATGTTTATGCTCATCCAGTGTGTATTGTTCAAACTACGGCTCGATTTGAACGCCATCTACCAAAAATAGCCGTCTATTTTCTGTTTTATTATTTCGTAATTTGATTTTTTAAAGCTCTAGCTAGGTATAAAGGTACTAGAAATATTTTCATGGAAAGATACATCTGCAAAAAATCCGTCTCCGCGAGACTCAAACTTGTGTCTCTGCGTCTGTACCTACCGCAAAGCGTGCTAAACCATTACACATCTCGAAACAAAATCAAAGAGAAAGAGAATGGAGACTATCCTCTTAAACTTGTCGCTCGGGATGGGAACTTGCGTGGTCAAGTTAGCTAACACGCTGGGGTACACGCTCAAAGACGCGAGTTAGAGGCTTGCCGCGGCGTATGAATTTTTGAAAATGTATTTTTCCTCTAAAATATTACCCTTTTATTTTCAAAATATCTGTCTTGTTTTGACACCCCACAAAATTATGATGTGTAGCGATTTTAAAAATCTAAATGTGGTTTTCAACTTATGATTCTGAGTGTACATACCGATAACGTTTATTTTTTATATTAGTTGGCTCTAAGTAAGCAAGCCGAGAAGACACACGCCGGACGTAGTTTTTTCTCTTCTCTGTTAGACTGCGGTTCAGTTTCACTGATTCTGGAAATAGACAACAAAATACGATTTTATTTATTAAGCTATTGCATAGCTTTTATCGCGGGCTTTGAGCTTTGAATGAAGAAATTTCGTAACGAGAAAAACCTAACACCCTCCACTCCGCCTACCATGGCAACGGCAAAAATAAAAATAAAATATTATAATTGCATAAGTTGATAAAAAATGCTATGCAATAGCTTTACCGCGGCAGTCCCCGAGTGCCACACGTTTTTTATTTTTATTTAATGGGAATACAAACAGTTATACATAACAGCTTAAAAACTGAAAGGGACAACTAAAAACCAGTTACATGCTTTCACATATAGATTACTAGCTGCGTCCCGCTGTTTCACCCGCGTAAGTCCTGATCCCGTGGGATATCGGGATCAAAAGTAGCCTATGTTAATCAGGGTGAATGTGAATTTTTGAAATCGGTCCAGTAGTTTTTGAGTTTATTCATTACAAACATACAGACACAAACACACAAAAATACAAATCTTTCCTTTTTATAATATTAGTATAGATGAATTTGATTCGATTTTAGAAACTTCTAACCTTAAAATTTTTGTAAAAATGTTTGAATTTCCCAAAGTTGTAGAGTCAACAAAGAACAAAAGTGGTGGTCAGAAAGTAGCGCCCGACCGCTTTCATAATTCGGTACCAATAATAACCCTGTATATAGATTACTAGCTGCGTCCCGCGGTTTCACCCGCGTAAGTCCCGATCCCGTGGGAATATCGGAATTAAAAGTAGCCTATAGCCTTCCTCAATAAATGGACTATCCAACACTGAAAGATTTTTTCAAATCGGACCAGCGGTTCCTGAGATTAGCGCGTTCAAGCAAACAAACAAACTCTTCCGCTTTATTATAATAGAAGAAGAAGATAGATAGATAGAATAGAAGATAGATAGTAATAACTCTTTCGCTTTATAATAATTAGTATAGATAGAATATAAATAAATAATGCACGACGTTAGACACAGAGCAATCTAGCCCCAAACTAAGCACTAGGCTTGTACTATGGGTACTAGACAACGGATATACTACATATTATACTTTTTTTTTTGTAAATACATACATATGATACATAGAAAACACCGAATATGCCATGTCTTCGGACCGTGGTGAGTCCTAGGACATGTTGGTTTCCTTGCGATGTTTTTCCTTCACCGTAAGAGCGATGTTATTAGCGCACATACCTTTTTCTTAAAGAAAAAGACATTGGTGCGCGGTCGGTCTGGATTCGAACCCACGACTCTCAGAATGAAAGCCGGGGTATCTACCACTAGACCAACACCGCTCGATAGATAGAATAGAAGATGAGGATTTACCTTCACTAGTACCATCGGAGCTGTCTGTGGGAAAGCTGCCTGGCTTATTATCTTCCATGGTCGAGGCTGCATATACTTCCGCCATCTCGTCCATTAAACGATTCAGTTGGAGCGATATTGACTGGAATAGAAACCACGAAATCAATGAGAAAATTATTAGATTCTTCTAGCAATATTTTAAAGGAAAAAATCACTTAAATGAAACTTTACAAGTACGCTGGAATTGCTATACCATACAAAATTACATTAGATCTTTGTGCCGATTTGATCTGCGCCATGTTGCGCTGTTGTCGCGCGTTTTCTATTGAAAGTGATGGTGACCGTCTCCGGAACTATTAGTTCCATGGACGACCACCATCACAGATCAAATAGCCACAAAATTCAGTGCGAGACCTCCTGTCCAGTTTAATACACTAGCAGAGTTTCGCGGTTTCACTCGCGCAAGTTCCTATTTCGTGGGTATATCGGGATCAAAAGTAGCATATGTTACTCCTTGATAATGTAACTTTCTAATTAAGAATTTTTACCGGGTTACACCAGCCGTGGTCGCGAGAGGACTCGATCTAGACCCGTAGTTATACTATTCATGATGGACGGAAATCGTAAAATAATAATTGGCCTTTTCATCTATTTTTTAGGTGATTTATACCCACAGCGCAAGCAACTTTTAATCCATGGCGCTGTAGTGCCCGGGACATTGTTAGGTGGAGTAGGCTTGCCCAGCACTTATTAAACCACCCCCCAGCCTAGTCAGCCATGCCCAGAGGAAAGAACAGGTCAATACGTCTGGAGCTAACTAAAGGTCTCTGGATTTTGTATGTAGAAATTGACACGTCCCGTCCAGGAAACGTTACGTATGCAGAGACCCTAAGCCGTGGGTTTCCTCACGATGTTTTCCTTCACGTAAGAGCGATGTTAATAACGCACGTAACATTTTCTTGAATAAAACTACATTGGTGGTGTCTTGTTCAGTTCAGTTTTCTACGCGGTCGGTCGAGATTCGAACGCATGACCTTTGGAATGAAAGTCGAGGTATCTACCACTAGGCCAACACCGCTCTAAGTTTAAAAAGAGTAGATAATCATGTTTATTATTATGTGGACCAGGGCAAATGTTTTTAACTTTGTATATCTATACTAATATTATAAAGAGGTAACGTTGGTAACATGTATGTATATATGTATATTGGGGGTAATCTCCGAAACTACTTGACCGATTTCAAAAATTCTTTCACCATTAGAAAGCTACATTCACCCTGAGTAACATAGGCTTACATTATATAACACTTTTGAACCCGATATTCCCAAGGGATCGGGAATTACGCGGGTGAAACCGCGGGAATCTGCTATAGGTAATGTAGCAAGTACATAATGTAAACAGTAGGCATGTTTTGGTACAATAAAGTGATATGGAACTGGGTTGTATTGTATGTAACTTTCCACAGTAATAAGTACATAACACTGTTGCCTCAGTGGGTGATAGTTCGACTTTCTATCTCAAGGTTGTTGGTTCGACCCACAGAACATCCCACTAATATTATAAACTAGCTGCGGTTTCACCCGCGTAAGTCCTGACCCCGTGGGAATATCGGGATCAAATGTACCCTATGTTACTCCCTGATAATGTAGCTTTCTATTAGATAAAGAATTTTTGAAATCGGTCCAGTAGTTTTTGATTTTATTAATTGCAAATATACAGACACACATACATACAAAAATACAAATCTTTCCTCTTTATAATATTAGTGTAAAAGTGTAGATGAGAAAGTTTAGATGTTTGTTTGTTTGAATCACGCAAAAACTACTGAACTGATTTCGATGAAACTTGGTACCTATACGGATAGCTAGAGATCTAGATTATCAATTCTAAAATTATAAATGCAAAAGTAGCTCTGTCTGTCTGTTACGTTTTCACACCTAAACTGCTGAATCGAGTTGATGAATTTTGGTATAGAGATAGATGGGACTTTTGGGATCGGGACTTACGCGGGTGAAACCGCAGGGCGCAGCTAGTATGCAACATAAGGAGAAGTCGCATTCGAACTGGCGTTTGAACTGACTAATGTTGACATTTATCAATATTTAACCAACCGGTCAAGTGCGAGTCGGATTCACGAACGAAGGGTTCCGTACCAATCTCACAAAACATCACGTTGTACGGGATAAAATAAAATTTTGGTCAATTTTATTTCAAGAATAAATAAAAATAAATAAATTAATATTGCACGACGTTACACACAGCGCAATCTAACCCCAAACTAAGCACTAGGCTTGTGCTATGGGTACTAGACAACGGATATACTACATATTATTCTTTTTTTTTTGTAAATATATACATATGATACATAGAAAACAATGAATAACCCCAATGTTTATATTGTTATTTACCTGTCAAATCCATAATGGCGTCTTATATCTATAAACAGCTGATCGAATAAATAAATAGGATCTAGAAATAACTTTATTTTGAAACACTTTGCAACAATTTTTCCTACATTGTCACAATCACAATTGCACTGTATTTCTTCACGAAATAGGTAGTGAACTTATTTTTAATTTATTTTAAGTTTAGCAGTGGAAATATACGTTCGATATGTTCCCGTCGGTGCTTAACAATAATCAATCCTCCATGATACAAACTGACCGCCAAAAATGTATTGTTATGCACGAGTGAAGCAGTATATATAACTAGCTGACCCGGCAAACGTTGTTTTGCCTTATAAATTATAGATAGTAGCCGATTCTCAGACCTACTGAATACGCATACAAAATTTGGTAAAAATCGGTAAAGCCGTTTCGGAGGAGTACGGTAACTAACATTGTGACATGGAAATTTTATATATTAGAAGATTAAAAAAAAAAGTAAATGAGAGATGTCTGTTGTTGGAAAATGATAAGAAAATCAATTATTTTTATAGATTTTTTTAAGCAAATATACGTTTTCAAAAATTTTCACTTGCGGCGAGGCTTGAACTCGCGTCTTTGGGTCAGTACCCCAACATCTATCTATACCAACTAGACCACGCAAGTCCCTGCCGGCCCTGGTTGTTTACGAGAAAGGCACGTTTTAACGCCATCTATCTAACGCTACAGGTACCCAGGATTGAATGCGTATTTTTTCCTTTAACTTTTTTAGATAAAATAGCCTTGTGCTACATACAAAAAATAAAAATATCTTTATATAGATTATTAATGGAGAGAAAAATAACTATTCATTTTTTATTTTATTATTTCAGAAATTATTTAATTAATATTATATACAGAATTATTTCGATAAGAGCGATAGGATAATTAGAGAAGAATGCGCTGGTACGGTCATATCTCGAGACGCGAAGACAACCACTCCGTCAAAAAAGCCCTAAACATCCCCGACCGACCAAGAGGAAGGGAACGACCACCCGCCACCTGGTGGACATACATGCGGAAAGAGATCCAGAGCGCGAACCTGGGCGAACAGACAAGCCAGAACAGAGCTCTCTGGCGCAAATGTACAAGAAGACCTGACCCCAGCTAAACTGGGAAGAGGGGTGGAGAAAGAAGAAGAAATACAGAATTATTTCAGAAAAAAAGGTTCCATTGAGTTATACGCAATAGAACCTATTGTTTGTCTGGTTATCTGTGGCTTTGATTTCAAACAAATTCGGTATGCAGATAGCTTTGGACCCTTAGATTAAACAAAAAACTAAAGATACGGTACATAGTCTCGGGAAATGAGACGATAAAACTGCGTCTAGCTGACGCACTAGCCTCAGTCGTATGTCGAACCGTTGCCGCGTGAGCACGTGCTGTCACACTGCGAGTCTTTTTGACATCCATAAGAATGCCTTTTTGCTTATTTACAAAACCTGAATCATTCTTAAAGACAAATGTTCTTAAATACAATAATTTTATGAAAATGCATGTTGGTGTTTCTAGCTCATTTTTCGAATACGCAATGTAAGAGTATACCGTATCTACTAATTTTGTTTTCATCTAAGTTTGGACCCCGATTAAAATATAGGCTACTTTTTATATTGTCAGTTTACCCGGAAATGGGGTTTTTGTACTGTTATCTTAATTGCTTTGAATGTTGTATCAAAGAAGTATGAAATTCTTTATAGGATTTTATTTATATTTTATTTTCTTCGGCTACAAATTACAACAAAGGCCACTTTCTATAATATTATCCATTAATCGATATTTATAAGATGAGTAGTGAGTGCAACATCTTACCTACCACTGTGCAAAAATCCACACTTAAGCGGACGACCAGGGAAGCACTGATGCTGGCAGTATCTGTACTTCGACGGGCGACCGTTTCAAGTGTGGATTTTTGCACAGCGGTAGGTAGGTGTCGAACAACGCGGACGAAGCCGCCGGCACAGCTAGTAATCAATAATAATATACCTACGGACCTCCCAAGATGGTAAAAGGTCAATCAATTAATAATAATAAATAAATATTGATTGTTTTATTACTATTTGTTATCAACTAGCTGCGCCGCGCGGTATCACCCGCGATAGCCTTGATCCCGTGTAAAACTCAGGAGTTTCCACGGGCGGTCGGCTGGTTCCATCTTTCGTTGTTTACTCGGGTTCTACGTGTTAGATTTCGCTGTAACAACCTTCTTTTAAAAAACTGAGCTATCCAATAGTAAAAACCAATTTTCAAAAGTACCAGTAGTTTTTAATGCATAATATAAAATGAGAAAAAATAGATAGACAAACAAACAGTCATAAATTTGATTAACTATATATTCTTCTACTACTGCTTTTCCGAAGTGATATTATAGGTACTTTGTTTTTGAGGGTTCCGTTACCTAAAGGGTAAAAACGGGACCCTATTACTGAGACTCCGCTGTCCGTCCGTCTGTCACCAGGCTGTATCTCATGAACCGTGATAGCTAGACAGTTGAAATTTTCACAGATGATGTTACAACAAATACTAAAAACCATTTTTAAGAGGAACTCCCATATTACAAACGTGATTTTTCAAAGTCAAACGCAAGGTAAGCGCGATTTATTTTTACCACTAGCGCCATTCAGTAATAAACTGGCGTCAGCGGTAAAGATAAATGCAAATGTCGCGTACACGGATTTCGCTTAGTCAACTGTTTATTTTAGGGTTCCGTACTCAATTGTGATAATGGTACGGAACCATTCATCCGACTCGCACTGTCCGACATCTCTTTCTTACTTACGAATATATAGATGAGTTATTTAGACATAAACCTCTCCCAAATATAAAACAAATGAGGCTAGGTCATCCCTATTTACAATAAAACATGACGTTAAAAGATAGTGGATGATGATAGTGATGTGCTATATTGGTTTCAAACATTTAAAGAGAGAGGGGGTCGGATGAAAGTAGGGTAAATTTTATTTCGAAACTAGCTGCGTCCCGCGCTTTCACCCGCGTAAGTCCCGATCCCAAGGGAATATCTGGATCAAAGTAGCCTATGTTACTCAGGGTGAATGTAGCTTTCTCATAGTTTATTCATTGCAAACATACAGACACACATACACACAAAAATACAAATCTTTTCTCTTTATTACCCGACTGCGCGACGCAAAGAAGGGTTATAATATAAGTGTAGATGTAGATCAGTGAAGATAAAATGACGCTATCGAACGAATTATGGCAAAAAAATACAATATCATTAGATTTTTAGGTACCCGAAAACGGGACCCTATTGCTGGGACACCGCTGTCTGTGTCTGTCCGTCTGTCTTACTTAATTGGTCCAGTTTTCATGTTTATGGTTCCGTACCCAATTGTGACAGTAGTCCGAAACCCTTCGTGCGCGAGTCCGACTTGCACTTGGCCGGTTTTAATTTTTGTTTATTCAAAACTAGTTAGAAATGTTTTACAAGGAGAAACGCATCATTAAAAATTCTTCCATGACAGGATTCGAACCTGTGCCCCTCGCTGCGCCACACGGGAACCCACGTGACATGGTGAATTTATGATTATACTCTCTCCTTGGCTCGGTTTGATGCCTTGAGCAATAAAAACAAAGAAATATCAAACTAGACATTTAAATATTTTCGACTTTTGGGTGTAACATAAAAATATCGATATGATACATTATCGACAGAGGAACATCACTATTTGTTTAATTAGTCTCAAGATAAAGAGCGACATCAGACGGATCGACGCCGAGTTACATTTATTATTAGTTACTTAGTTTGTATAATTATGATCTCATTTTTAACCGACTTTTTAAAAAGGAGGTTTCTTTAGACATAAGGTAAGACTTAGGACTGCTTCTATTAACATGATTTGGTGTTTTTAGGGGTCGCGCACAAAGGGTTCCGTACTATTACTTAAATATGTTTTTTTTTTTCTGTTTTTAGTATTTGTTGTTAAAGCGGCAACAGGAATACATCACTTGGAAAATTTCAACTGTTTAGCTATCACGGTTCATGATACACAACCTGCCTGGTTAGCATAAAAGCACGAGAAACCATATCTCGATCGATAATAATGTTTCGTCTCTTTTTCTCGTCGTTGTCGTCGTTCTTATAACAGACTAGCAGATTCCCGTGGTTTCACCCGCGTAAGTCCCGATCCCGTGGGAATATCGGGATCAAAAGTAGCCTATGTTACTCAGGGTGAATGTAAAAGAATTTTTGAAATCGGTCTAGTAGTTTCGGAGATTACCCCCAATATACATACATACATACATGTTGCCAACGTTACCTCTTTATAATATTAGTATAGAAAGAAGATAGGAACGTTTACGTCGATTTGACAATATGTTTCTCTTGCTGTTGTGCTAGGCAGTTATGTAAATAAATAAATTATCTAAACAACACACAGCGCCATCTAGCCCCGTGGTAAGCGACTAAGCTTGTGTTACGGTGACTAGACAACGGATATAATACATATATTTATTTTTCTTTTGTAAATACATACATATTGTACATAGAGGGTACATATTATACATACATACTCGTATTGCCTTTAATCAACGGAAAGCAGAAACCGCTGCTTCTAGAGACATGAAATTTGGAGAGTGTGTTCTTTAGGGATCCACTAAGAAAGGGTTTTTAGAAAGTCCCGCGGGATCGGCACTAAATCAAGTGAAACCGCGGGACGCAGCTAGTCAAGAATAAATTTGAATGTTATGGAAACCTCCAAAATCCACCTAGATTCTATTGATCCAGTCCACCATGAGTCAGTTTGTAAAATGACGTAATCTTTGGTTATTAGCTTATGGCAAAGTTAACCATGGTTTATGGATATTGGTACTGAAGGTAGGGTGAGCGAAACCCCGACTGCAATGCAGAAGGTTTCGGGTTCGATTCCCGCCGGGTGCAAGTATTTATGCTTAATAAATAAATATTGTGTCTGGTCTGGGTGTCCCTCTATGTATATTATGTATGTCATGTATTTACAAAAGAAAAATAAATAGAAGTATTTACATCCGTTGTCTAGTCACCGTAACACAAGCTTAGTCGCTTACCACGGGGCTAGATGGCGCTGTGTGTTGTTCACAGAATTTATTTATTATTTATTTAATAGTGTGAGAAAAACGTAGTCGACTGTTTCTTCCCTGGATAAAAACGTTAGAGAAAATATGTTTATGACATAAAACCTATATCTGCCATGACCTTGATGCCTCTTCAATTTGTTTCTCGAGAGAGATGCAACTGGGAACATCGCTCGGATGATGCGTCAAAAGTTACTTAGTTAAGTTTTTTTTAAGGTGTGTCCTAAGGACTCACCACGGACCTATATCATGGGACATTCGACAATCCGTAGTATGCTCCCGTGGCGTCTTAGTGCCTAAAGGTACGAGTTGGCAACGGGCGACATGAGGCGGCAGCGGACGAAATGTCGCGGCGACACTACTGGTTTCTACGTATATCTATGAAAATCCCTATTCTCGCTCGACGACGCGTCGCTAGCTTCGTGTCGCCGACTACGTAGGGAGTTTCATAGAAATACGTAGAAACCAGTAGTGTCGCCGCGACACGTCGTCCGCTGCCGCCTCATGTCGCCCGTTGCCAACTCGTACCTTAAGAGGAGTATATACGCCAACGACCTTGAAACTGAAAATCCCTGTCGGGCTCATCGAAAATTGTTGATTATTTCATGACGGAATGTCGTAGAACTTTTTGTGCACAGATTGTAGGTGACATTGTTTCCTATATTTTGGTGTAGTTTTAAGACAAGAACCTCCTATTGGTACAAAGCCTATCCAAATTTAAGACAAAAAATGTCTGATTTGGCTAAAATGTCGATAGGCTTCAATACGTTTAGACATATTTGTATGGAAACTGCACTAAAATATCGGAAACAATGTCGCCTACAATCTGTACACAAAAAAAAGTTCTACGACATTCCGTCATGAAATAATCAACAATTTTCGATGCGCCCGACATGGATTTTCAGTTTTTCAGAATAGGGCCCTTAAAACGTCTCTAAGAGGAGGTCCGAGTCCTACAGTGGGCCAAATTAGCGGGTTAATGTTGTTTTTTTAAGGTTATGTTTACCCGCAAATCAACATCGCAATAACAATAAAATGCGTTGTATCTGAATCCAGATAATAATTGTATAACAGTTCGTAACCTTGTAGTGAAGACACGTGGTGAGATAATGATCGAAGGAGCTTGTAATGTACTGACTTGCTCTTTGTTGTAACTGACTTACTTAGGTATAATAGTGACTGACTGACTGACTCATTGACTGTTTAACTGAATATCAATTCATTATCTAAATATTAATTACTGCGTCCCGCGGTTCCGCCCGCGTAAGTCCCGATCCCGTAGGAATATCAGAATCAAAAGTATGTTACTCCTCGATAATGTAGCTTTCTCTTGGTGAAAGAATTTTTGAAATCGGTCCAGTAGTTTTTTGGTTTATTCATTACAAACACACACAAATACAAATCTTTCCTCTTTATAATATTAGTGTAGATATGTATTTAAAAAAGACAAAAAACTATAAGCATTATATCAGTTGTCCGGAGTGGTAAAATTTGGTTATCATTTTCCTCTATGCTTACATTTCTCTGGTTAAACAGTCATTTTAGTACTCTACTGATACTGTAGATAGATAGGAGGTACTGTACATTCAAACAAACAAACATACAAAAAAACAAACACTGCATTCCTAATTGTTTTAACATACCTTCCATTTACTTTATCCAAATAATATCCGCTGTTAAACTTTTATCACAACACCATCATAACTGACCCATCAACTTACATACTACACTAAACGTTGCTTAACCAACACGATTATCCATATTTTAGTACTTTCCACGTTCACCTATCCACTAAATAACACTTATAAATATTGCTTAACCTTTTAATTGTTCGCTGTTCAATCCAAAATTCCAAGTAAATCACTTAAAAAATCAAAAATGTCGAATTAAACACAAAAAAAGGAGTTTAATTTTAAAATTAGTTAAATTTTAATTCACTTAGTTCAGTGTTCACGTTCACCCATCCTTTAACCAATCGACACAAGCGTTGCTTAACTCACGCTATTGTTATATTTTCCAAAGAATTACAGTTGTTGTGTTACAAAGACAGAAGCCGACGTTTAACTGTTGGTTCTGTGTAAACCTTGAAATGGTAAGGACTGGTTTACATGCCGCCGCTTGCGTTCGGACTATTTGGAAGATAATGTTACGTAAGAAAATGCGACACTACAAAAAAAACCACCAAGTGCGAGTGAGCCTCGCGCGGGAAAATTTCCGTACCATTATCTATACAAAAAATGCAGTGGTATAAATAAATCGCGATATTGCTGTGTTTACAATACAATATAGCGTCTGATGGTCACCATCTTGAAATTTGATAACTGCATGTCATGTCTTTAGTGACACTAGCATGACAAAGACGAATCGATTGACGTAAAATTCATCAAAATCGGTCCATCCGTATAGCCTCTGGAGCGTCACACAGACTGATTCAACAGATATAACCCTACACATTCATACGTACACAAGACTGATAAACCCTTAGAACCCTTCTCGTCGTCCCGCAAACTGTTAACATTACAGTGCACGTATTTACGTAGTAACTCATGGTAGCGCTACTGTAAAGGTCTAGAAATGTTGGGTATTGAAACAAAACAATGCTAATGCCGGCTTTCCACTGCGAGCGGAGCGGAGTTAAAAATGTGCCAGTTTGACATCCAATAATTGTTTCCATAGCGCGAAAGAGATGTATGAAAACAACCGTTGTATGTTGAACTGACACATTAATGACTCCGCTCCGCTCGCAGTGGAAGGCCGGCATAAAAGTAATAAACACAGCGATTAAAACCGAAAAATGAGTTTAAATTCAATCCAACATCGCGAAAATTGGAGAAAAACTATAGTAAATTGGTGCCAAAAATATATGCCATCATACAAACCGATCTTTACAAGTTGGCGTGCACTGATTTTTCCTACGCAAGTAAGTAGGTACCGACGTAAAAATGAGTCAGTGAGATAATGAATGGTGATACAATGCCCCTCTTAGATGATTTTAGTTATGACGTATGCTAAATACTTATCACTAGCTACGCCCCACGGTTTTATCCTCGCGTAAGATAGATAGATATAGGGTCAGATGGGGCATTTGCAATACCGGGGCAAAAGTAATAACGTTAATTGCTAATGATGTCATTAAGAGACCGGTAATCTTCGACTCTACCTTATACGACTATCAGTACCTTAGTAGAGTCGAAGGTTGCTGGTTTCTTTAATGACATTATTAGAAATTACCGTTATTGCTTTTTCAGAATCTTAGATCAAAAATGCAAACAAAAAGTCTCATAAGTACATTTATTTCAAAGTGACAGCTCTTTATTTACTTTTTCCTTTGATATTGACATTTCATTGTTTACATTTTTGATCTGAGATTCTGAAATAGATTTATAACTTTAGAGAGACAGCGGAGTTTCAGTAAGTAATAGGGTCCCGTTTTGACCCTTCGGTACAGAGCCCTAAAAATAGATGTAAGTTGGGCGGTCTTATTGTTTTCTTCCAGACAACATTTGGATGGAATAGATAAGTTCCTATCTCACGGGAATATCGGGATAAAAAGTAGCTTTTCTCTCTTTTTCTTGTCGTATGAGAGAAAGAGACGGAACCTTTATGTTGATTCGACAAAATGTTACTCGTGCATGAGGCATACAAAGTTTAATCGCAATCGGTTCAGTAGTTTTTGCGTACAAATAAACATAGGGGGAATCCGCAATGAAACGGACACTATCGATATCACAAATTGATCGAAAACATTTTGGGTTTTTTGGGTGTTGGCACCATTGACGATCATAGAGGGTCTATGGTCACTATTTGTGGAAGGGCCGAGCAGACAATGGACCACCTCATGGCATGCTTTATGTGTCCTACTAGTTCAGTAGTTTCCTAAGTGGGGGGCGCGCCCCCCAGGGGGGGCGCAGAGACCTTTCCAGAGGGGCGCGGGCCACACGGGATTGCTGAGAGAATGCTTACTTACTTACCAAATACCTTTTGTATGACTTTGTAAAACTTCAATAAGCAATAAGAATACTTATTTTGTTATTATTTTTTTTTTATTCAGACCTGATAATCTGGACTGGAGGACGGGAGGGGGCGCGGATTTTTTTTATGGTCGAAAGAGGGCGTGGCTTAAATAAGTTAGGGAACCCCTGCACTAGTTGTTCGGCGAAGGACCTGAATCTAGTGACAGATAATGCTGTATCTGTCGCCAAGTTTTGGGCAAAGTACATTTAAAATTGAGTGTTTGACCCGAGGAAGAAGACGGTCTACTATGGTCACGGGCACACAGGTCTATGTTCATGAATGGTGCCAACACCCAAAAAACATAAAATATTTTCCATAGTTTTCGTTTCAAAACACGTCCGTTTCATTGCGGATTCCCCATACTTACTCACACACAAACTTAAACATTTACAATATTAGTACGAAAGTAGGATTACGAAACGGAGAAGTTCAACAAAGCGCGTCGTATTTGGCCGAAATTTGCTTCAAATATTTAGGGTCAATTTATTTTTATTTACCTACTACCGCAAAGTCTAAACGCAACGAAGCGCAGTAGGAAATTTAAAATGGCTGCAAATCTGAGGTCAGCGAGCCAGTGAAAATGGTTACCTCCTATATTAAATTTAAAATTATTGATGAAACCTAAAAATGATTTTCAAATACCTGTTTAACGATACCCCACATCACAAAAAAAAACCGATGGTTGACCTATGTTAGGTCAACCATCGGTTTTTTTTTTGTGATAATGGTACGGAACCCCTCTTGAGCAAGTCTGACTCGCACTTGGTCCGTTTTTAGGGTTCCGTACCCAAAGGATAAAAACGAAATCCTATTACTGAGACTTCGCTGTCTGTCTGTCTGTCCGTCTGTCACCAGGCTGTATCTCATAAACCGCAATAGGAAAGACGTAGAATAGCTGGACTAAAAACAAAATAAAACAAATGTTTAAGAGGGACTCCCATACAACAAACGTGTTTCAAAAACAACAAGGAATCTTCACTAACCAAAGAGTTCTAATTTTCTTTGTCCCATTTTTTTTTTTGAGAGTGATGGTCGTATGATGGGAGTAATAATCGAAGCTAAATATTTCACATTTTCTTATCAAATATAAAAATTGGTTGTTGTAAACCATTTTAGGGTTCCGTACCCAAATGTGATAGTGGTACGAAACCCTTCGTGCGCGAGTTTCGCACTTGCCCGGGTTTTTTTGACTAGCTTAATAGGCTTAGTTTAAGGGCCCTATACTGAAAAACTGAAAATCCATGTCGGGCACATCGAAAATTGTTGATTATTTCATGACGGAATGTCGTAGAACTTTTTTTTGTGTACAGATTGTAGGCGACATTGTTTCCGATATCTTAGTGCAGTTTCCATACAAATATGTCGAAACGTAATGAAGCCTTTCGACATTTTAGACAAATCAGACATTTTTTGTCTAAAATTTGGATAGGCTTTGCATCAATAGGAGGTTCTTGTCTTAAAACTACACCAAAATGTAGGAAACAATGTCACCTACAATCTGTGCACAAAAAAAAGTTCTACGACATTCCGTCATGAAATAATCAACAATTTTCGATGTGCCCGACATGGATTTTCAGTTTTTCAGTATAGGGCCCTTAAACTAAGCCTATTAAGCTAGTCAAAAAATTATTCAGTTCCAAGGTCGTTGGCGTTGATACTCCTCTTAATGGATAGGACATTGTGAAGGCAACGGTTTACGATCTAGTTTTTGTCGCCTTTTAAAATAATCAAAGCAATGAAATTATAAATGCGAAAGCTAACATGTTTGGTTCGAATGTTTGTGTTTCAACAACGCAAAAACTACTGAACCGATTGCTATAAAACTTGGTATGTTTATAGCTGGAGATCTGGATTAAAACATGGACTACTTATTATCGACGACCTCTGTGGCGCGTCGTGCGAGAGCGCGACTGCAATGCAGGAGGTTGCGGGTTCGATTCCCGCCGGGTGCAAGTATTATGCTTAAAAATAAATATTTGTGTCTGGTCTGGCTGTCCTTCTATGTATAATATGTATGTATTTACAAAAGAAAAATAAATATAAGTATTATATCCGTTGTCTAGTCACCGTAACACAAGCTTAGTCGCTTACCACGGGGCTAGATGGCGCTGTGTGTTTATATAAAAAAAAAAAATTAAAAAAAAAAAAAAATATCCCGATATTCCCGCGGAATCGGGAGACACCGTGGGACTCAGCTAGTATGTTTATCTAGAAAAAGCTTTGTCCTGACTGACTGACGGATCCACGCACAGCCTAAACCACTGATAGTAGAGAGCTAAAATTTGGAGAGTGTTCTTTATGTGAGCATCCGATAAGATATGATTTTTAAAAATTCTCATTGAATCGGGACAACGAGTTAAACCGCGGGATACGGCTAGTTGCTGTATTCAAATTGTTAGGCGTCAAATAAATATTTGCCAATCTAGTCCTAAACTAAGCAACTAAGCTTGTACTATGGGTTAACTAGACAACGTTTAATTTATATTACCTACATATAATGCTTTTTTTTGTTGTAAATATTTACATACATATACTGTATTTTATTTACAAATAAAAAAGTATACCTACAGTGATACATATAGAAAACCCCCAGAACCAAAAACAAGCATTTATGGTCATTAAATAATAAATGCTTACATTTCTTTCATTTTCAAAATCCTTCTTCGGTTCCTCTTTCCTATACCTCTTCACTTCGGTCGCATACTTCGCGACACTTCGCTCCACGCTTCGGTCGCTTCGCTTCACGAACTTCGCATCCAAACTCTCCGTCGACTTTGCTTTCAGCGAAGTGTTTTCGAAGTTTTCGAGTAGTTTTTGAAAGTCTGACTTCTGAGGCTTCGGTGAAGGTGGCGGTGTGATCTCGCATGGTACTTCGTATATGGATGTTTCCTGAAAAATATAAAGAAAGCTGGGTTAAAATTAAAAATTATCATTTTATGTGACTAGTGGAGCTCTGCAGTTAAACTCACATAAGTCCCGATCCCGTGAGAATATCGGGATCAAAAGTATTTAGTAAATATTATGACTTTATAATTTTTATATTGCTAAAAACACTCGCGTTGTCATTACGAATCTAAATAAAATCGAATTAGAAAAGGAATAAAATTTAGAAAAACCGGCCAACTGCGAGTTGACTCGCGCCGAAGAGTTCCGTGCCACTATCACAATTGGGTACGGAACCCTAAAATGAACATTGGACCAACCAATCCCCGAACGCAATGCGAAAGGTAAAATTTATTGGCATCACTAGGTGCCGCTAGTGGTAAAAATACTTCGCGGTATCGTTGCGTTTTTATGTAAAGTGTCAAGTTTGTTGTATGGGAGCCCCACTTAAATATTTGTTATATTTGTTGTTATAGCGGCTACAGAAATACATCTTCTGTGAAAATTTCAGCTGTCTAGCTATCACGGTTCATGAGACGGACAGATAGCGGAGTCTTAGTAATAGGGTCCCATTTTTACCTAAAAATTAAAGTACCTATGAAAAAAATCTAAACATAGGGGCATAGGGGCAAGGTCATGTGTGATTAGGTTTTATGGCATAAACATAGTTTTCTGTAATATCTTTATCCAGGAAGGAAACAGTCGACTACGTTTGTAAAGTTTGTATGGAGAAAAGAGTAGATAAACTTTCCCCTTAAAAGTGAACTGCTGATCTCCTTTCATCGTGTGTTTAACTAACAGTTAGTGACATCCTAATGCATTGCTAAGTCATGGTGAAAGTGATCCTAACTAATCCAACAGTAGGTACCGTTGCTGTTAAGAGAGTAAATTCTATTTACATATGTAATTTTTTGATGATTCTTTTTGCAATTTTCTATTTTTTTTTCCCAAATTTTACCTCTATAGGTACCCCTACAATTTTTTTTGGTACATGTTTTCGCTTGCACTTTTTATTTGATTTTGGTCCCAGATGTATCCTTGATCTATCAAGGGCATTGTTTATCCTAAATAATGATAAAATAATTAGTTATGAGCTCTCAAAGTTAAGAAAATAAAAAATGTTGTCCAAAAGTTCGGCTTAACATCGTTTAGTGATCGAGGAATTCAAATACTTTTAAAAACTTTTCTTGACATCACTTATTACAACGGTGTATTACATGTAGCATAAAAACTGTGAGACGAGACGATTGTATTTTACAAAAAGGTCCACCTACACACCCACCAAGTTTGTCTAACCCTCCACCAAACACCCTGTATGTATGTACCTACTTGGTACATGTTATACCTACTTTTTAGGGTTCCGTATTTAATTTCATCTAACCTATACATGTGGAGTATCTATGGATAGGTCTTCAAAAATGATATTAAGGTTTCTAATATCATTTTTTTCTAAACTGAATAGTTTGCGCGAGAGACGCTCCCAAAGTGGTAAAATGTGTCCCCCCCCCCCCCCCCCCCCTGTAACTTCTAAAATAATGGAATGATAAATCTAAAAAAATATATGATGTACATTGTACATGACCATGTAAACTTCCAACGAAAATTGGTTTGAACGAGATCTAGTAAGTAGTTTTTTTTTAATACGTCATAAATCGTAAACCGCAATTTACCTTTTATTCAATTCAAAAAGGTACGGAACCCTTCGTGCGCGAGTCCGACTCGCACTTGGCCGGTTTTTTTTTGTAAAGACTTCTCGCGAGCAGACTATTGGTAAAATAGTCGAAACGTCGAGTTAAGAGAATTTAAAAATAATGGGCGGGTTGTGTTTGTGGATGTGATAGTTTTTTTTATAAACATATTTTATCAGACAGACGGACAGATTTAGCCGTGTAGCCCCGGCATAGAATAGGGCTACCTCATCTCTTCCCGTAGGTGTCGTAAAAGGCGACTAAAGGAACTGAGGGAGACTAGCAAACCTTAAGTTCTCTCCGCGCGGTGGCGGATAAACGGCTTGATCCCTAGGAGGGTTGGTGTCAGTCAGGCCGGCCGTCAAAATATTGCCAAATCTATTTGCAGAAGGCATGGTACCTACTGAGCCGACCCTAAATTAATTTGGGTTTCAGCGGACCCCGGGCTCCCGAGAGAGATGCAACCGGGAACATCGCTCAGATGAGAAAAAGATAGACAGAGTTACTTTCAGGCTTATCATGTTAGTAAAGATTATTATAGAGTAGATTATATTGCTCCAGTTCCATTATGGTTCTAACTAAATATGCGACAATCTGAATTACATAGTCACTGCAAAAAAACTCCATGAGTTTCTTGTGTCTTCTTCTATTGGAGGTAGCGTTCCGAAGACACACTAAATTACTGACGATTTAAAACGATCATGTGAATGTCTTATTGAATAAACATATTTTGAGTTGACCATACCTACGCAAATTTACGAGACCAGGAGTGTTACTGCGGTTCGTTTCGATACTGTCATACGATGATTCTACTGTCACATTCTGATAGTAGGGTGACAGTAGAACCATCGTTATGACAGTATCGTTGTCGTATCGAAACGAACCGAAGTAACCCTCCAGGGAAAAATGTAAATACTTACCTATAGAAACGTCAGTTCACATGATTATTAAGTTTTACCGTTCGACTGAGTTCTGAACGGTAAGCCGTTATTTCTACCGTATTCTGTTAGCGTCGTGTAGGAGCTACGTACGTACGATGGAACCTGTAGGCCTACCGCGCAAGTTCAAGCGTCTCGTCTTGCGGTGTCAAAGGAATAACTTGCGCGGTGCAAATAGGGTTGCCAACACTATTTTCGATTATAGAATTTGTTGCTAAAAACGTCTTTATCCAGGGAGAAACCAGTCACCTACATTTGTAAAGTTTGTATGGAGAAAAGAGTAGGTAGATTTCCCCTTAAGGTAATTTACCCAGAATTACTTCGAGTTCGAAGCAAGCAAAGCGTCTCTGCTTCAAGTCTGGAAAAAATTTCATTCTGTCAGTATGGGCTTCTTCTCTACAGGTTGTATTTCATGAAACTTGCTAACCGTGAGCGTGGGTCTATACAGGGTCTATATAGTTCTATACGTCTAGGTAAACAACTTTTGGAAAATCGAACTTTTTTTTCGAAAATTTTTAAGTTGTTTCAGTCAAGAAACTGCTGTTTTTGAAAGTAAAGGCAATTAATGTTCAGATTGTAGAAGTTCTTACTAAATAAAAGGACACCTTATGGCCAATGACCTCAAACTATAAGAAACAGCCGATTTAAAATAAAAATTAAAACTTTAAACTTACGAAAACTACCTCGAATTTTTAAAACTTGTTCGCCTAGACCTCTAGAACAACCATCTTTCGGCTTAATACCCCCTCCTTGGAACACCCAGGATATATTTTCGTCGTCGGTAATTTGTGGTGCGGTCATGCCCAAACAGTTAATGTTAAAGTGCTCGTATGTATCAAATCATGGTAGGGGTACCATGCGCGGATACTACAATTAAACTAAGTTTAAAACTGTAGATAATTTTGCAAGAAATCACTTAGTGAAAAGGTCTCGTTTTTACCCTTCGGCTACGGACCCTTAAACGGATATCGATACTTATTCACTTTCTACGATCAAGTGGTTGAAACCAGTATACAGAAACCAGTTTCCGAAGTCTCGAAACTTGATTTAATTATATAAATATCGTAATAATGTGTTTATGAGCTTATAAAAGTAGACACAGAATTGTAAGAATTACCTCTGAGTAATAATATTTATGGTCCTACAGATTCAAAAATATCTGTAGGTAGAATAAAAAGGCATATTCCACAAATCCCCTTACATAATCCCCTGCCCAGGGGATTTGTAGACTTTTTGTCCACAAATCACCTGAGTAATCCGCCGTATCGCCGCCAGGGGATTTATGGACAAAAAGTCTACTAAAAACGAAAACAACCAAATTGCAAAACCTTCTTTCTAGAGTTTGATTGTTTTCTAAAATATATCTTTGTCTGACAGATTGAAAAATCAGCCTCCTCTAAGGACTATTTTTTTAAATCTATACTAATATTATAAAGAGAAAAGATTTGTGTGTGTGTGTGTGTGTGTGTATGTTTGTAATGAATAAACTCAAAACTACTGAACCGATTTCAAAAATTCTCTCACCAAATGAAAGCTACATAATCGAGGAGTCATGAGACGTGGTGATAGACAGACGGACAGACAGCGAAGTCTCAGTAATAGGGTCCCGTTTTTACCCTTTGGGTACGGAACCCTAAAAACAACTTTATAAGTAGGTAAGTATATCTGTTAACGTAATAGAACCTATTTTTATGTTTTTTCTGGTTGTGTGTTTGTGTGTGGCTTTGTGCGCGCTATCTTAGAAACGGCTCATCCGATTTCAACCAAATTTGGTATTCAGATTTAAGATAGCTTTAGTGCGTATACAGAAAGAAAGCTGGAAACTTATAAGCGCTTACCAGCGTCCAGGTCCGTTCTACACAAAGGAAGCAGATTGAGGCAGAATGTCGGACTCATCGGACGATGTTATGACGTCACCAGCCCAGCGCTGACCAGCGCGTGTTGAAGCTTGTCGGCACCGATCAGTGCTTATCGGCGCGGGTTCATACATTTTCCTGCGCGGGTCACCAGCGCTGACAAGCGCTGGCAAGCGCTTGTCAGCGCTTATAAGTTTCCAGCTTTCTTTCTGTATACGGCCTTAGACTTCAACTAACATACTCGAACAACGAGAACATCTCATCCCACTAATCCTAGTAATAATAAAAATGCGAAATTTTTGTTTCAATCACGCAAAAACTACTGAACTGATTTGGCTGAAATTTGACACACAGACAGTTCACAACCTGGTTTAGGTCCCGCATAGGATACTTTATATCCCGATACTTTCGGGATCGGGAATAACGCTAGTAAAAAAACAATAGTTCCCGTACACCGCCCTTTAAACTACCAGCTGTCAGTCTATATTTAGCTACGCAGTATGTACTGCGTTTAGGGTTGCCAACCGTACTATAATATATAGTTAGTATTGTACTATATTTCAGCTCAACGTCTTGAAAGCACATATAGTACGCAAAAATACTATATTTCTGGCATAATTTGTAAAAAGTTGTTTCTTTTATAAATTCCTCCCCTCTGCATTTACAGAGGACTGTTTTCTACGAGTATGTAGAGGGAAAAAAAGAAAAGCCATAAAAAAGGTGCTCATAATTTAAAGATTGAATGTCGGGAACATTTTTTTTTATATTCAAGAAAGAAAGAGTCTTTGAAAGTGTGAAAAAAAAGGTTAAGTGCAAAAAATACGTATTTTTTCGAAATATTCTACAAAACACCGCTCTAATTTTTGTACTATATTTTTTTGGGTCGTACTATATTTTTTAGCCACAAATACTATATTTTTCGAAAAAACTGTTGGCAACCCTAACTGCGTTACTCAGTATTTATGGGGCACCCAATGTATAAATAGACCACAGTTATTGTTCGTTCCCTTTCCCGTATGAATGTCGTCCCACATAGCTCGCTTGTGACGTCACTAAATACAAGTCTTTGATGGGTATTGATTAGTATTATGTACGGCCAGACAGAACTGAAGGTAGTCTGTACGGTCAGATGGAACTTAAGGTATAGCTTCGCAGTTTCATGTCAGGTGTCAGGCAGAACTGAAGATAAAACTGTTAGTATAATGGACGATCAGGCGGATAAAACTGCTGACGTGAGTGACGAGTGTGGCTTTTATTATTTTATTTATTTTATCGACCTGCGGTTTCACCCGCGTAAGTCCCATCCCGTGGGAATATCGGGATCAAAAATAGCCTGTTACTCAGGGTGAATGTAGCTTTCTAATGGTAAAAGAATTTTTGAAATCGGTTCTGTAGTTTCGGAAACTATTTGTTGCAATCGAACAAATATTTCGTTTTAGGGTTCTGTAACTAAAGGGTAAAAACGGAACCCTATTACTGAGACTTCGCTGTCTGTCTGTCTGTCTGTTACCAGGGGTGTATCTCATGAACCGTAATTTAGTTTAAAGAAAGCAAAAAAGATACAGCCGAATTAACCAGGGGAGGTTTTTTAAGTCTATTAAAATTGAACCTAATTCGTTACAGACGTGCACACTGTACAGACCTCGTGTATCCTCTTGAATTGATTACCAAATTACCTATTGTGCCAATCTGAAATACCTACCTAGCAAGATTGTCCAAATTGCAAAACTTCCATCGAAACAAAAGAATAGACCAGAGAGTACCGACCGTTAATCAATAGGTAAGTGGAACACTGTTTCCTGCTTACTTCAAACTCGTGTTTTTTTTTGTTATCGGCTATTATAACCCGATTATGGCCATTTGGAAAGTAGCCAGTGTCAAGTATTATAATATTTGCAAGTTATTAGCAGATACGAAATCAGTCAAGTCGAAGGAGTCATTGTAAATTGCGGCTATTTACAATGACTTTAAGCAAGGTCTTTAAATCTCTTAAAATTTAGTTTTTCTTCTGTTATCGCGATGTTAGATTGTTATTAAAAAGAGGGTAAGAGAGATCGTGAAACGTAGGGCATTGATAAAATTTATCTATCTACACTAATATCATAAAGAGGAAAGATTTGTATTTTGTGTGTTTGTCATGAATAAACTCAAAAACTACTGGACCGATTTCAAAAATTCTTACACCATTAGAAAGCTACATTCACCTTGAGTAACATAGGCTACTTTTGATCCCGATATTTCCACGGGACCTGGACTTATGCGGGTGAAACCGCGGGACACAGCTAGTGCTTAATATTAATAAGAGCAACGCGAGTAAAACCGGGATAATAAGTTTACCTACTTAAAATTTGGTGGTAGGTATATGAATCTAAATACGTACTATTATTAGCTTTAGCTATCGAGGTAAATACGCCATAAAATTGATATAAGCAATTTATATTTAACTAGCAGTACCCGCGACTTCGTCCGCGTAGAAAAGTGACTTTCAGGATTTGTTTATTTATTTCTTCTCATCTGAGCGATGTTCCCGGTTGCATCCCTCTCGGGAGCCCGGGGTCCGATAAACCCCAAATTGTTTTTTTTTATTTGGGGTCGGCGCAGACGGTTAGTCATCATTGACCATACCTGCTGCAATTAGATTTGGCAATGTTTTTACGGCCGGCCGCCTGCCTGACACCAACCCTCTTAGGGATCAAGCAGTTTATCCGCCACCGCGCGGGGAGTACTTAAGGTTAGCTAATCTCCCTCAGATCCCTTAGTCGCTTTTACGACACCCATGGGATGAGATGGGGTAACCCTATTCTATGCCGGGGCTACACAGCTAATGTCGGGGCTACACAGCTAGATTTGTTTGTTTATTATTTTGTACTTATAACATCTGTACAAAAATTATATAATACAAAATCCAATTAGATACGGAAATTGACAACAATAACTAAAAAAGACGTTTGTTGTATGGGAGCCCCTCTTAAATTTTTGTTTCATTTTATTTGTTGTTGTAGCGGCTACCGAAATACATCTTCTGTGAAAATGTCAACCGTCTAGCTATAACGGTTCATGAGATACAGCCTGGTGACAGACGGACAGACGGACAGAGGGACAGACAGACAGAGAGACAGCGAAGACTCAGTAATAGGGTTTCGTTTTTACCCTTTGGGTACGGAACCCTAAAAAAGAAGTATTAAAAAGTATCGCTGAGCACAACCGCTTTGCAAGGAGCCGACCGCGCTCATACATGCGCGCGCAATACTTAATTATTTGGTTGCAACATACTTACATTTTTAATATCGCGATATCTTTTGAATGAAATGTCCGAATTAAATAATTCAAAAGGTCCTAGAAAGGTATTGAATTCGTCTTGAATATAAAGTAATTTATTTTGATAAGGATTAATACCAAGGTACAAAATAAAAGGTTATTAAAGCGACGGCATTTTAATTATTTACAAAAATTACAAAAACACTTATTGTGAGATGTAAAACGAGGTGAAATTGATTAATTTTGAAATTAAATTGAGCGCCATTCATAGATTTTTGACCTTAAAAAAAAAAAAAATAGTCAAGCGGTGGACAAACTACGTACTACCATTATCAATAAAAAAATAAATATTATCTTGATTAGTTTTCGAGAAATAAAAAGAAAACCTCGCTATCAAAATTATATTACATTTGGGGTTACTTTGAGACCACATGTTTTTTTTATTTATGTTGAAAGACACAATGACTAGTAACACAAATCTGCAAAAAAAAAATAATTGAGACTTCTAGTTTTGAAATTATAACTGTTTTTATATTTTTGGGGTTACTTTGATACAAGGGGTAACATTGATAGGTCTAACTGCTGACTGCTATCCGGTACCAAATATTATAAAACATGTTTGATTTGTTCATAACTTCTAAAATGAAACAAAATAATTTATAATTTTAATTTTAATTATCAAATAAATGCAAAAAGTCAACTTTAATCAGTTTTACTTATGTAGTTCTTGATTAGTCAATCAATTTAATCATCAATTAGTCAAAATATTATGGGGCGAGACTGATAAGATACATTATTCTAGGCTAGGTTTTCGGCACGAGTTAGGGCGAGATTGATACGTAGCTATTAATGTCACCTCTTATACCCTATCAATGTACCCTCGGTTTAGAATGACAGTAATTCACATCATAATGGCGACCGAATCCAAATTGTGAAAATATGTCTAGATTCACAAAAAAATATATATTTAATGTGACCTTTCACTATTATCGACATGTAAATACTTACAGCTGCAGGTTCAAAGTTTTGCACGTCGATTTTTTTGGCTATTTATTTACTAATCTTTGAAAAATAAATTTAAGTACTTGCACGCTGTGTGAACTTCGCTTCACTTTGGGGAAATGTGCTCACAATATCAGTTATGGCAACACGTAAAAAAAATAAAAAATTGCGTTCCGTTTATCGGAGTAATAGATGGAATTATATAAATTTCAAGTTATCATTATAGTCGCCCCGACTGTCAAAGACACCTCGTTTTACGGTAACTACAATAGTTAGACATATGGTGTCGCGATGTATTTTGTAGACAATTACATGTTCTACAAAGTTGTAGTACATAGTTTTGTTCTATATCCAATAGTTTTCGCAGCGCACGCGCCGTAAGGAATTTTTTGGTCATTTTTTTCACACCTTGTGTTACATTATTGAACTTTTAGTAAGGATCCCTATTTTTTTTGAAAATATAATATAGCCTATAGCCATCCTCAATAAATGGACTATCTAACACTGAAAGAATTTTTCAAATCGGACCAGTGGTTCCTGAGATTAGCGCGTTCAAACAAACAAACAAACAAAATAACAAACAAACTCTTCCGCTTTATAATATTAGTATAGATTTTGCAGGGATATGGAAAAACCCAGACCACCAAAGACTTTAGCAAAACTCAGCAAAATATCAAACTGTTGTGCCATTTTCGAGAAAATTCCCACGATGCTAAACCTATGTCGACGATCGAGTTATAGAATACGTAGCCAGAAACAAATATCTACGCGAAATACTTGGCCCCGGTGGGAATCGAGCCCGCAACCTACTGCGCTCCACAGAAGTCGTCAAATAATTTACCAATTACCTAACAACAATATATTGAATATGTATACATATAAACAGTATTGTATATAATATGCGCGAACCCACACGACTTTCGCTTGCGCCGGCGCATAATATAGCGTGATCGAGGCAACTTTCGCTAGAACAGCACTGCTATTGATTACAATGAATGTGGGTATTGATTGATTGTATCCATGTCGCTAGCCGAAATAAGTTTCCTATACAATAACAGACCGGTGTTGGCCTAGTGATCGTTACTACGACTTTCATTCCGGGGGTCGTGGTATAGATACCTATAGGTTTTATGGCATAAATATATTTGCTCTAATGTCTTTATCCAGGGAGGAAACAGTCGACTATGTTGGTAAAGTTTGTATGGAGAAAAGAGTAGGTAATATTGTAATATTAAATCCTACTTAATATTATAAAGCTGAAAGTTTGTGAGTATTATGTGTGTTTGTTACTCAATCACGTAAAATCCGCTAAACCGATTACCATGAAACTCGTATGTAGATACCTGGAACAACATAAAGGCTACTTTTTATCCTGATATTCCCGCAGGATCGGGACTTACGCGGGAGAACCGTATATACTTAACAGTATATCTATACTAATATTATAAAGCGGAAGAGTTTGTTTGTTTGAAGGCGCTAATCTCAGGAACCACTGGTCCGATTTGAAAAATTATTTCAGTGTTAGATAGTCCATTTATTGAGGAAGGCTATAGGCTATTTTTGGTCCCCATATTCCCACGGGATCGGGATTAAATTATAAATGCACTACATGCGCTATGTGTGCGTAACCTCTCTCACCGACAGTGTGCCAACGGGTTCACGTACGTGAGCCGAGCCATAAGTAAGTAAGTATGGTTTTGAACATTGGAGCTATCGAGCTGTGCCTAGATAGATAGCTAGCGAACCAACCAACTCGCCCACGCTCACTCGCTGGCTGTAGGACACCTTACGCGAGTGTAACCGCAGAGCGCAGTTAGTTACTGCTATAGTAAGGTTGTTGACTCACTCCTGCTGTGGTTTGCGGTTAAATTAGACAGACATATATTAACGAACAATACATCGATGTCGAACATCTAGACCAGCGGTTCCCTAAGTGGGGGGCGCGCTCCCCAGGGGGGTCGCAGAGACTTACAGGGGCACTCAGAAAAAACGTGTGGCACTCGGGGACTGCCGCGGTAAAGCTATTGCATAGCATTTTTTATAAACTTAAGCAATTGTAATTATTTTTTATGTTGTACCACGTTGCCATGGTTACCATGGCAACACGGTAGGCGGAGTGGGGGGTGCTAGGTTTTTTTCATTACGAAATTTCTTCATTCAAAGCAATGCAATAGCTTAAAACCTGCGGTCGCTGCGGACTACTCGATACGACTAATAAAATTATCTGAAATTGACGCCTGTCAAGAACATAATATTGTTTTCTCAGTGGGCGAATGTTAAGAACCTTATCGGGCCCGCGGTCACCTCACGGGCTCTATCAAAGGTATTTGATACAACTTACCAACCGTTGGTACGACTTTGTAAAACTTTAATGAGCAAACTTCAATGCTTTAATGAGCATTTTTTTTGTGGTTGAAAGGGGGCGCGTCCCAAATAAGTTAGGGAACCCCTGATCTAGACGGACAATGAAGCTGAAAGATTGCCAGTAGTCATTGAGATAAATAATAAATATTGTACCACGTTACACACAGCTTAATCTAACCCCAAGCAAAAAAAATACAGCGGAAAATACTCCTTCTTTTTTGGAAGTCTGTTAAATATCTACAGTTACTTTAGGCGATTAATGTTCATAATTTGTAGTAACCTACAAAAATGTTATTTTAATGTTATTCGAAAAATACTCAGTGGGAATGTCCACACTAATATAACGCTCACCAAACGTAAACAAGTATTCCATCGCAGTAGTCGCCGCGCTAGCTTCATTGTTATACCCAAAGCTCGAACAAAATACGGCACAACGATGATTACTTTCGAAGGAGTGAATATTTATAATAAATTACCCTCACAGATAAAAAACATACAATCGTTAAGCTTATTCAAAAAACAACTTGCACAACACATCATAACACCTAAAAATTGTTAACAATAAATAGACTATGCAATTCTGGTCTTGTGATTTTGACGATGGAATTGACTTGGTTTAATGATTATAGTGTGAAATACTAGTTAAAACATCATCTACAAGTAGTGTGAAGTTGCTTTTTTGTTTGATAATTATGTGATACGAATACCATTACCTATCTACCTTCATTTATAATTTAAAAATACTGTTTGTTTATGCGACCCGATGAATTTATAAATTTTATTTTAATTATGTTCTCATGTAAGTGACAGTAATGTCTTTTTTGAGAATAAATTTCTTTAAACCTAAACCTAAATGTTGGATTCAATAAATATTTGTTATTTTTTTATTATTTTTTTAGTAATTTGTTGTTATTCTTAGCGTCTACAGAAATACATCATCTGTGAAAACTGTCTAGATATCACGGTTCATAAGATTCAGCCTGGTGACAGACAGACAGTGGAATCTCACTAATAGGGCACGGTTTTTAACCCTTTGGTGACGGTACCCTAAAAACAAAAGTCTGCTAATTTGTCTCCTAAAACCGTGTATTTGGAAGGAAACACCACTGATAGTATACGCTCTTAAGTAGGTCGTTGACCGATAGTATTGCCACATCTTATCCATTGTATTTTAATCGTTCATTGCGATATCTTGCGATGAATTATCTTTATAATGCAGTTTTGGAACAACAGTTTTTAGGGTTCCGTATCCAAAGGGTAAAAACGAGAGCCTTTTACTAAGAATCCACTGTCCACTGTAAATCGGTTCAGTAGTTTTTGCGTGAAAGAGTAACAAAGTCAGAGACATACATTACAAACTTTTGCGTTTATAATATTACCAAGTAGGATTTAAACCTTCCTTGTCAATCACTCTGTAGTGGTACACTCGTGTGAAGCCGGGCGAGTCGCTCGTGTATGTAAGTTGTAAACATAACAAAAATCTTACTTAATAACACAAATTTTATAGCTTCAACGGCCGACATAGCACGCTATCTACATCTCTTGCAATCTAGAGCAAAAGTTATGTAAGTAAGTCAAAACTAGAACAAGAGCTTTACTTATCCTACTAATATTATAAACGCAAAGTTTGTTTGTATGTATGTATGTCTCTGACTGTATGTGACTTTGTTACTCCTTCACGCAAAAACTACTGAACCGATAGCGATGGAACTTGGCATATAAATAACTGGAGACCTAGAAATAACACATAGGGTATTTGTATTCCAATATTCTCGCGAGAAATATTTGTGTCTGGTCTGGGTGTCCCTCTATGTATAATATGTATGTATTTACAAAAGAAATATAAATATAAGTATTATATCCGTTGTCTAGTCACCGTAACACAAGCTTAGTCGCTTACCACGGGGCTAGATGGCGCTGTGTGTAGTTCACAGAATTTATTTATTTATTTATTTATTATTAACCCTTGTCTCATGGAGTAACCCCAGCGAATTAGATTATTGAAGAGCCAGTATTATATTCAAAATTCCCCCAGTGCTGTGGGGTATTCCAAAAGAATTTCCGAAATACTGACATTTTAAAAATGCCAGTATACTAAAGTTAATATCGCAAAAAAATTACACATGTACCTACCTACATAATTTGATTAGAAAAACCGGTTGAGTCATGCTTTGTCTGTTCTCATTTTGACTTTTGCCTTGAAATATATAGTTTTTCTATATACGATACTAGCAGCTCCCCGCGGTTTCACCCGCATAAGTCCCGATCCCATGGGAATATAGTAGCCTATAGCCTTCCTCAATAAATGAACTATCTAACACCGAAAGAATTTTTCAAATCGGACCAGTGGTTCCTGAGTTTAGCGCGTTCAAACAAACAAACAAACTCTTCCGCTTTATAATAGTAAAATAGAGATACGAGCGTTTGCCCACTAACCCTTTTGGTAAGTGATGATAGGACTAAAATGAAGCACGCTCATCTAGAAGATAGAAAGACGGCGGCAGTGCAATAAGATCCAACCCAAGATTATTTACTCTTTATAAAACTGTTACAAATTTTTATTTTATTTTACTTTAAAATTTTGACTACATATATTTACATAGGTATACAATATAAGAAATGTAAAACTAAAGTAACAAAATAATAACTTATATTAAAATAACCCACCCCGAATTGTACCCGGCGCAAAGGTTGACTTGGAATTAATTTTACAATTTTTAATTGAAATACTAAATGTCATTTGTTTTTATTATTATATACCTTAAATACACGGTTATTTAGCAAACAATTTATCTGTAACAATTATAAATAGTGGAAAAAGTCTCTGGTTATTAAGAGGATCACCTGAAGCCCCTACTCGGGGACGAATAAAAAAAAACTTATAAGAAACTCTTTGGTAAGTGAAGGCAGACTGGTATATTTGACAGACAGGGCGGCCATTTTGATTTCCACGACCTACTCGATTTGCCTCTGACCAATCAGAAGCGACCTCAGATTGCAATAAAATTCCCTTGTAGTTTTTTAAACACGTTTGTTGTATGGGAGCCCCTCTTTAATATTTGTTTTATTTTGTTTTTAACCCCCGACGGAAAAAGAGGGGTGTTATAAGTTTGACGTGCCTGTCTGTCTGTCTGTCTGTATGTGTGTGTGGTGTGTGTGTGTGTTGTGTGTGTGTGTGTATATCTGTCTGTGGCATCGTAGCTCACGAACGGATGGACCGATTTCAATTTAGTTTTTTTTGGTTGATAGGTGACTCTTGTTAGTATTTGTTGTTGTAGCGGCAACCGAAATACATCTGTGAAAATTTCAGATAGACCGTCTAGCTATTACGGTTTATGAGATACAGGAAAGCTACCGCGGTTCTTCCGATGACAGCAACTCGATTCCGACGCGGTAGTTTGACATATTTGACAGCGGGGTTTTCAATTTTGACACCGCGCAAGCGTGTTTGACATCCATTTGACAGCCGTCACAATACCGAATGAACATGAATGAATGGAAAAAGAGCGTCGGAATCCGGTCCGATTTACGCAACAAACAGAAAAATATCTTTAAAAAATCTAGACATGTTTCCAAAGAGTATATTTAGAAAAAACTATTTGTTCCAGATATGGAATTGTATGCGTTAGTGGTAATAAAATAGGTTGTGCCATATTGGGAACGCCATGCAGTTGATGCGATGACATAATTTTTAATAGAACTAAATAACAAAACAAGTTTTTATGAAGAAAAAATAATAGTTTTAAATTAAACCAAAGTTCATAGAAAGATTTAAAACAATTACGATCTTTATTTAGACAAAAATGCATCATATATTTTTCGCAACGAACAAATGACATAATAGCACACACACCCAAAAGTGTAATTTGTTAATTTAAAAATAAAAAAAAATGCTACGCTAAATATTATTTCACTACCTACTGCATTTTGTTCCATATATGTCTGAGTACCTAACTGAATGGTGTGCCATATATGGCTAGTATATTTTTCCTGCATGGAGTGCCATATTAGGCACAAGGTTTCATAGCTATTATCAGTAAGATGTAATTAATTTTTCTTACGTTTCTTGCCGTAGAATCGTAGTGGATCCATTATATTTACACCGCAAAATAACAACCAATTTATTTTTTCGATAGAACACAAAATATATACAATGCAATCGTTGCAAATGAGAGCGGCGTACAAAATGCCGAAACTTCAACTTTGTACATCAATCTACCCGCAACAGAAAATAACAACAAGCTGCAATTGATGTTAATATTTAATACATTTCATCACTCACGTGCTATTAGATTGTTTATTTTATACAAACATAGACTGTGTATCATTCAAATTATACTTAAATTTCTTTAGCGTGCCATATCTGGCACGAGATGCGGTAAAGAGTTAAGCCGTTCCTCCTCCGCAGCAACCATGAGAGCAACCCAAGCCATTTTTCACTGTAACACTATACTACACTAGGTACAATGGAAAATTAAACGCGCGAAAATAATAACCCTTGTTTTTATTTGACAGTTACTCGTCGACTTCAAATCGATGACAGTCAGCCGTCGGTTGTAAGATTTTCTGTCAAAAATCCCATTTTCATTCATTCAATTTGTCGTCGGAATCATATGAGTAATCGACGCGTCGATTATTAATTTTCGCGGTGCGAAATTCGGCTGTCAACTGTCAAATGAATCCGATTCCGACGGCGACGGAAGAACCGCGGTAGCCTTGCTGAATGGTGTGCCATATATGGCTAGTATATTTTTCCTGCATGGAGTGCCATATTAGGCACAAGGTTTCATAGCTATTATCAGTAAGATGTAATTAATTTTTCTTACGTTTCTTGCCGTAGAATCGTAGTGGATCCATTATATTTACACCGCAAAATAACAACCAATTTATTTTTTCGATAGAACACAAAATATATGCAATGCAATCGTTGCAAATGAGAGCGGCGTACAAAATGCCGAAACTTCAACTTTGTACATCAATCTACCCGCAACAGAAAATAACAACAAGCTGCAATTGATGTTAATATTTAATACATTTCATCACTCACGTGCTATTAGATTGTTTATTTTATACAAACATAGACTGTGTATCATTCAAACTTAAATTTCTTTAGCGTGCCATATCTGGCACGAGATGCGGTAAAGAGTTAAGCCGTTCCTCCTCCGCAGCAACCATGAGAGCAACCCAAGCCATTTTTCACTGTAACACTATACTACACTAGGTTACAATGGAAAATTAAACGCGCGAAAATAATAACCCTTGTTTTTATTTGACAGTTACTCGTCGACTTCAAATCGATGACAGTCAGCCGTCGGTTGTAAGATTTTCTGTCAAAAATCCCATTTTCATTCATTCAATTTGTCGTCGGAATCATATGAGTAATCGACGCGTCGATTATTAATTTTCGCGGTGCGAAATTCGGCTGTCAACTGTCAAATGAATCCGATTCCGACGGCGACGGAAGAACCGCGGTAGCCTTGTAGCCTGGTGACAGACGGACGAACGGACGGACGGACAGACGGACAGACAGACAGCGAAGTCTCAGTAATAGGGTCCCGTTTTTACCTTTTGGGTACGGAACCCTAAAAAACTTAAGATTATGATAAATCTGTTAGAAAGGGGATAGGTAGGTAGATCTAGATAGGTGACCTAAGATAGGGGGAACGTAGAAGCATATTTTTTAAATTCTCTAATGTTAGCTATCTATAGATAACAAATAAAGACGTAAACTACATTGAAACACACAGACAGGATATGAAACCGGCTCATTCAAGGCTCCTGTTTATAGAACGAGTTATTTGATGCAAGTATGAGGATAATATTGTTATTATTAGATATTTTTACAGGTTTTGTTTTTTTAGATACCTACTTGATTATTGCGTATTTAAAAAAAAACCGGGCAAGTGCGACACTCGCGCACGAAGGGTTCCGTACCACTATGACATTTGGGTACGGAACCCTAAAATGATTTACATCCAATTTTTAAATTTGATAGGAAAATGTGAAATATTTAGCATCGATCCTTACTCCCTTCATACGACCACACCACTCAAAAAAAAAAGAAAAAAAAACTTTGGCACAAAGAAAATCTGAAACTTATAAGAAACTCTTTGGTAAGTGAAGGCAGACTGGTATATTTGACAGACAGGGCGGCCATTTTGAATTCCACGACCTACTCGATTCCCTTGTAGTTTTTGAAACACGTTTGTTGTATGGGAGCCCCTCTTAAATATTTGTTTTATTTTGTTTTTAGTAGGTATTTGTTGTTGTAGCGGCAGCCGAAATACATATTCTGTGAAAATTTCAACCGTCTAGCTATTACGGTTCATGAGATACAACCTGGTGACAGACGGACGGACGGACGGACGGACAGACAGACAGACAGACAGACAGCGAAGTCTCAGTAATAGGGTCCCGTTTTTACCCTTTGGGTACGGAACCCTAAAAAATGATCTGCTTATTCTTTTCGTGTAGTGGTGTGTCTCACCTAGTGTTAGAGTTGTCAGGTCGCCCTAAGGCCTCTAACTTGACCTAACGACTGCCATCAGAGATAACAACCGGGACTAACTGCTTAACGTGCCTTCCGAAGCACGGAGAAACTCGAGAAAGTGATTTTTATTTTATTTTATTTTATTCGGAAAGCAGACAGTGAAATATAGCACTATAACATAACAAATAATTAAAACTAAACACCATTTAAAAGCTTTCGCATACAAAAATCGTCAAATTATCGGCCACCCATCCAAGTAATGACCGCGCCGAGAGTTGCTTAACCCGCACTACCATACCACGAGCTCCTCAACCGATACTGATATTTCAGTGTTTCGAAGACGGTAATTTAAGTGGTTCTAGATGTCTAGGCGAACAACATTTGTTCTACAGAAATTCGAACTAGTTTAGTCACTTGCAGTACATATATGTACATAAGTAGTACCAACTAAATAAAATAACAATGTAAGGTAAGGTTAATGACCCCCTACTCTCAGAAACAGCTGATTTTCAAGTAAACTTTAAAATCAATATTTATGGAAACTTTCCAAAAGCCGTAGAACAAAAAGTTGTTCGCGTAGACGTGTAGAACAACGTATAAAGTTAAGTTAAGTTTCGCTGGGCCTTTTCCGCACTTAGCCTCACAATTGGGCCATTGTACGGGATTTCTTAGAGGGGTTAAGCAGTAAGACGCCACGGGATCCTTCTTCGGATTGCCGAATATCCCAAGCTTACGGACCGTGGTGAGTCCTAGGACATGTCTGTTTCCTCACGATGTTTTCCTTCACCGTAAGAGCGATGTTATTAGCGCACATAACTTTTTCTTAGAGAAAAAGACATTGGTGCGCGGTCGGCCTGGATTCGAACCCACGACTCTCGGAATGAAAGTCGGGGTATCTACCACTAGACCAACACCGCTCCTTACCTATAGTAACAGTACATATCTCACTGGTGTAAATTGGTATAAGTGAAAGCGCTAATCCTACACTACACCGAGTGACAAATGACATAGTAATCACTTGTCAGTGTTGTTAGCTATCAATAATACCGTGGGAACTAAATATCATCGCTTCATTACATGACAAAACGATGGAAAGGTAAATGGAAAGAAATATGTAGCCAGTAGAGATAACTAGCTTACTTACGACCTCTGTGGCACGTCGTGCGAATGCCCGACTGCAATGTAAAAGGTTGCGGGTCGATTCCCGCTGGATGGAAGTAGGTATTTATTTATGATTGTTTCTGGTTTGGGGTTTTCTATGTATGATATGCACTTACTTATTTACAAAAAACAAAAAGATTTCATCATCCCGAGGCCGTCCTCTTCGGAACAGAAGAGCGAGTCCCTACAGTACAGGCCATAAATATAGAACCTCTTACTCGCAAAAAACATGTCACATTCATACTTCATTTATTCACTGTCTCTTTTTCTCTTGGGCGATTTGAATATGACTTAGGATTTCTCACTCCCACGCTATGTGCGTCTTTTTGCGTAGCGAAAAAGAATTCTAGGTCTGGTGGTACAGGCTAACGAGTCTTTAAAAAGTGACTCGAAATTAAGAGGTCTAAACAAGCTAAACTCAAAATCCCTGTCGGGCTCATCGAAATTTGTTGATTATATCATGACGAAATGTCGTAGAACTTTTTTTGTGTATGGATTGTAGGTGACATTGTGTCCTACATTTTGGTGTAGTTTTAAGACAAAAACCTCCTATTGGTGCAAATGCAAAGCCTATCCAAATTTTAGACCAAAAATGTCTGTTTTGGCTAAAATGTCGATAGGCTTCATTACGTTTCGACATATTTGTCTGGAAACTGCACTAAAATGTCGGAAACAGTGTCGATTACAATCCATACACAAAAAAAAAGTTAAACAACATTCCGTCATGAAATAATCAACAATTTTCGATGAACCTGATATGGATTTTGAGTTTAGCGGGTATAGGGCTCTTAACTAACACTTCTAGCACTGTATGTGGGCATGCCACAGCGTTATTGATACGTAACAGTGATAGCGTGGCGAGGCGTCGCCATGGCCTGTATCGCCACGCGGATTTTCAGGTTTACCTGCGCCTATAGATGTGTCACATCAAAAAAAAAGTATAATAGGTATACATGTAGTCAGGGTGTCCGGAGACCAGTGGATATCCCTGAACAGGCGGCTGGCGGGGAAGGGTTGGCCGCCCAAAATACGTTTTTTTTTTCTATCTCAAACGGTTCGAGCTGTACGTCACTTTTTAGTAAAAATTGAAAAATGTCTACTTTTTTGCACATTTCGGGGCATCACGTCCACAGATTAAGCGATAGCATTGTTTTTTTTTCGCCATGTGTTCACTAATATTGATGTCCACGAAGCGGCACAACAAATAGGAGAAAAAAAATATATTCGTGTCCTTAAGAGATCGTTTATAAAAAGGTTAAGGGCCTGTGTAAGGGCAAGAGGAGGACAATTTGAGCATTTGCTGTAACATTATGACATATTAAATCTTAATAAGTGTCCTTTTTTGTACAATACTTGTTTCAACTTTTTCATGTAAGATAGTACCTTCGATGCATTCATAGCACTAGCTTAGTAACTTATGAGAAAAAGTTATTAGTATAATACTGTTTTAGAATCCTTATGAAATAGGCAATTTTTTTCAATAGTCGGCCAGACAGGTTTCATACATTTTTTTTACACCACAGATGCTCAAACTTAGCAGAAAGTAAAGTTTATAAAACTAAATCTATCTTTGGGGACATCCTGTAAGTTACTAACTATAGTATTAAAAAAAAATTAAGGTGATTTTCAAAATCAATATTAGTAAACACATGGTGAAAAAAAAAACAATGCTATCGCTTAATCTGTGGACGTGATGCCCCGAAATGTGCAAAAAAGTAGACATTTTTCAATTTTTACTAAAAAGTGACGTACAGCTCGAACCGTTTGAGATAGAAAAAAAAAACGTATTCTGGGCGGCCAACCCTTCCCCGCCAGCCGCCCGTTCAGGTATATCCACTGGTCTCCGGACACCCTGATATCCATTGTCTAGTACCCATAGTACGCACCTAGTGCTTAGTTTGGGGCTAGATTTCGTTGTGTGTAACGTTGTGCAATAGGTATTTATTTCACCTATTTATTTAAAGCGGACTTTTCAAAGTTCAACAGTTTGTTACACGACGGGAATGGAACCCGCAACCTTCTCCATAGGAGACGGATGTCATTACGTAGGTACACCTTCTCAGTTTCTCTTAAGCCTACTGGCTTGGAACAAGGTCTGTCATGGCTGGCTGAATGAGAACTAAGTACGCTAATACCATAAGGTTGTCGTCTGGTTTTACTCGGATTTGTCTTAAGAGGACAGTCTACCTACTCTTTCTCCATACAAACGTGTCGACTGTTTCCTCCCTGGATAAAGACATTAGAGCAAATATTATGTTTATGCCATAAAACCTATATCTGTCATGACTATGCATCTACGTTTTAATTTTTTTTTATTTACAAATTAGAAAAGAAATATAATTCAGTAAAATGTAGCCTAAAAAAACAAAATACTATGCAATAGCTTTACCGCGGCAGTCCCCGAGTGCAACAAGTTTTTTTTTGAAAATTAAGTACTAGATACTTATGAAACGAATAGACAAGACCAGAACCAGAATAAAACATTAATAGTCAACATAAATACTTGTCCTGAGGGAATCGAACCCGCAACAATCGTCATATTTATCTGTATTTTGACGATTGTAATTCAAAACATGATAAAAACAAGCCCCATGAGTTTCTTGTGGTTTCTTCTCATCGGAGGGCGCGTTCCGAAACCACAGTAAAATCTCGACATTTCTAAAGGTTCATGTAACCTATACACCGTTCCAAATTAATAAATATATTTGACTTAACTTGACTAACGTTAAACCTATAGTGCGTTTCATCTTTAATTACCTATGCCGTCGTGTTGGTAGCAAAACAAAAAAGTCTTGCCTTAATATCTTGAATGTGCTATACCCTAAACCTTGAATACAGGAAGATTCGTTCATTCATTCTTTATATACAAATCCCCCTAAATTCAAGGTAGCACATTATTTTTTCGGTATTTTGCACTTTTTTGTTTTGCTACCAACATGACGGCATAGGAATTTAAAGATGAAACGCACTCTACTGCAGCCGCGGTTTCGGCCGACGCACCACAGAGGCCGTCAGACATAGATTAGTTTTGGCTTCCGTTCTATTATCTGTGAATTGCTAAAACTCTTTGTCCATTACTCAGACAAATGAGTCATTTCATTACAGTGCATTGCACTGCGCGCTCGCAGCTTTCAAGATATAAACAAACCAAGTGTTTGAGTTATGAGGCGAGTATGCCCGCATTATTGTACTATAGGTATTAAAAATAGGTCGTAGATTGAATCATAATCTTGGGGTTCCTATTTTATTAGAGGCCTCTGGAAGGCACGTTAAGCAGTAGGTCCCGTTGTTATCTCTGAGAGCAGTCGTTAGGTCAAGTTAGAGGCCTTGGGACCTTACAACGCTAACACTAGGTGAGACACACCACTATACGGTTGTTATCTCTGATAGCAGTCGTTAGGTCAAGTTAGAGGCCTTAGGGCGACCTGACAACTCTAACACTAGGTGGGACACACCACTATACGGTTGTTATCTCTGAGAGCAGTCGTTAGGTCAAGTTAGAGGCCTTAGGGCGACCTGACAACTCTAACACTAGGTGGGACACACCACTATACGGTTGTTATCTCTGAGAGCAGTCGTTAGGTCAAGTTAGAGGCCTTAGGGCGACCTGACAACTCTAACACTAGGTGGGACACACCACTATACGGTTGTTATCTCTGAAAGCAGTCGTTAGGTCAAGTTAGAGGCCTTAGGGCGACCTGACAACTCTAACACTAGGTGGGACACACCACTATACGGTTGTTATCTCTGAGAGCAGTCGTTAGGTCAAGTTAGAGGCCTTAGGGCGACCTGACAACTCTAACACTAGGTGGGACACACCACTATACGGTTGTTATCTCTGAGAGCAGTTGTTAGGTCAAGTTAGAGGCCTTAGGGCGACCTGACAACTCTAACACTAGGTGGGACACACCACTATACGGTTGTTATCTCTGAGAGCAGTCGTTAGGTCAAGTTAGAGGCCTTAGGGCGACCTGACAACTCTAACACTAGGTGGGACACACCACTATACGGTTGTTATCTCTGAGAGCAGTCGTTAGGTCAAGTTAGAGGCCTTAGGGCGACCTGACAACTCTAACACTAGGTGAGACACACCACTATACGGTTGTTATCTCTGAGAGCAGTCATTAGGTCAAGTTAGAGGCCTTAGGGCGACCTGACAACTCTAACACTAGGTGAGACACACCACTATACGAAAAGAAGAAAAGACGAGTTGACACTACGCCACTTCGTATAGCCATAAAAAAACTTGCCACCAGGAACAATCCATGGATAAAATAAATTTTTGAGTTTATCGGTTATGTATGACAGGCCGACAAACAGACAGACTTTGTTAGATAATAAATTACTAATGTAGATATAAAAGATAAGAACCAATAGACTTTAAAGTCTTTAAATCTAGAATTAATATTTAGGTTTCTAGGCAAGCAGGTGGTCTATTAAATTGATGATCTACAATATTATTTCAACCTCATTTTAATATCGTTGCACTCAATCTTTAATATCAAGTTTCAAATTTAACATTTTTCAATCAAATTTCCTTCATACGGAAAATACTGAGAAGAATTTTCGGCCCCGTCAGTGAAGATGGCGTTTGGCGAATACTGTACAACCACGTAATCTAGGACCTGTATAAGGACCCGAACATCATCAGACTATCTTGGCTTGGTCATGTAGGTACATTGAATGGAATTAGACAGGGTACCGAAACGTTTGCTTGACTCCAACCCTGATGGTTAACTCAGGATCGGAAGGCCCAAGCTTAAGTGGATGTATGGAGTTACCCAAGACCTTGGCTTTGAGAACTGAAAGAGCAGCATTGGATAGGGAAGGATGGAAGAAAGCATTGAAGGAGGCTCGGGGCCACAAAGGGCTGTACAGCCATTGCTAATGATGATGATTAAAATATATAATCTTTGGATAATACTGTTTCACAGACAATTTTGAGTCAATAAAGTTTTGATTGCAGTCAAATTGCATGTTCAACGTAAATTTTGTGAGTATAATAGTTTGCAATACTTAAATAAATCTAAATAATAAAATCTGTGAACCACAAACAGCGCCATCTAGCCCCGTGGTAAGCCAGTAAGCTTATTTATTTTCAAGCATAAATACTTGCGCCCAGCGAGAATCAAACCCGCAACCTTCTGCATTGCAGTCGGGCCATCGCCCGACGCGCCACAGAAGCCATCTGTACAAACGAATATAGGTACCTATAGCACCTACATAGAGACAGACGAGATGGATGATGTTGAAATAAAATTATGGTCAATCCGAACACAGGAATATCCCCCTGAATATCAGAACCTATAATTTCAGCAGTTAGTTAAACTTTAAATAGGTACCTAGGTACCTAACCTACTATCAATTATCAACAGCATAATTAAAACGTCAAGGAGTGCAATCGAGGTCAAATGTTTCGACACTACTGGCACGCTGCTTATCAAACTGAATAAAACTTCTAACTTAGCATGTGGACAGGATTTTAGGAGGAAACTAGAGTCCAAGGGAAGACTAATTTAGGTCTAGTATAGTGGCAGGCAAATTAGTTGAAAAAAATGTCGAAGTCGATTTTTCATAGAAGATGCATGTAATGTACTGCGCGTAGGTACTTTCCCCTTCCACGTCTGCCGGCCAATATAGAAAGATGAAGTGGACTAATAAGTAATAGTATGAAACTAGTCTGTTTTCTGTAAACGGGCTTTGACAAGTCATATTGTGTCAAATTTCCTACAACTTATGTGACCTCTCCTACAACTTATGTGACCTTTCCTACAACTTAGGGGACGTTTCCTACAACTTATGTGACCTTTCCTACAACTTATGTGACGTTTCTACAACTTATGTGACCTTTCCTGCAAACTTATGTGACCTTTTCTACAACTTATGTGACCTTTCCTACAATTTATATGACATTTCCTACAACTTTTGTGACCTTTCCTACAACTTATGTGACCTTTTCTACAACTTATGTGACCTTTCCTACAACTTATGTGACCTGGAAAACATGTATGAGGTGTCAACTACCCTAGTAAACCTTACTCATTACCTATAAACCGTGCTACTATCAACTACCTACTAAATTTAACCATTTTGCCCTTTTCTGATACTGTGTTTTTTCAAACTAACATGATTAAAACTCATATTTTATATTTTCCCGGGTCATAAGGTTTTTTATAACACATTTGCTCGTAAAGGGCCTCTTATTTCACCAATTTCAATATCGTAATGTATGTCATTACGTACTTGTGCGTAATCGTAAAGTAAAACGCACGAGTTTCTTTCTAATAAGGTAACACGTACGGTTTATCATGCTCCGTCTAAAACCAACGGTACTTTTTTAAATCTTAAGAAAAAAAAAGCAAAGAAAGCAAATCAAAAAGTTTTTATGTCAGAAAAGTGGTCAATATTTTATGAATAAAATTAACTTTGGGAGATAAAATATAAAAAATAAACATTTAATTCTTTAATTTAATTCACTTTGACAGTAAATTACATCTGTAACAGAAACAAAAAAATATTAATTTACTTTATTAGTAATACTGGCTGTTTTTGTACCGTTTAACAAGTGATTAAAGATTTATTCGTTTAAGAAAGTCCGAGTTTTATTTATTTCCTCGCAAATGTGTTATAAAACGTCGTATGACATACGTGCGCTTTGATAATTACAGCCTCTGCTTTCTTGTAGCCCTCGCCTACGGCTCGGGCTAGCAATATCGCCTCGGCTGTAATTTTTACCGCACTTATATCATAATGTACTATAACTTTCTTACCTCAACCAGTTTTTAAATAATTTTGCATTATGTAATATTGCTTAACTTATTAAGTAGTTTATTTCAGTTTGGTAGTTCAGTGTACATTTCAAAATACCGCTCAATCGAGAGAGTACTGACCCTGATCCTATATTCGAAGTTCCATTCCACTTTGAAAGATTGCAGCTCTCTGCACTGGCAATATAGGTATTTTAAAAGGAAGCCACTCACCTCCTTCTCAGTCCTCCTTATGTCTTCTAAACTCCTACTGCCAACACCATTCAATTTCACACTGTTTAGAGTCCCATATTTATGATTCCGTTCACTACCGGCAAAAGGTTCATCGTAAATATGTGTATCAACAAAAAACTCACTGTTTTTCACTCTACAATCACATTTTAAATGACATTTGAAACCTTTTTCTTCGTTAATTTGACAGTTACGACACTTTCCGTCAAGCAAATTAAGATGTATGTGACATTTGAAGCCATTTTCTTGACAGTTCTGACATTTTCCATCAATGAGCATGCAACTTTCTCGGTTTTGAATACAATTTTGACATTTTTCTTCGAGTAGAAGGGTTTTCTCATGGTTAAATTGGCAATTTTCATTGGTTAAATTTGAGTTTAAGTTATCATTTGAGCAGGAGCATGAATTTCTATTAGACTCCAAGCTTGTACTCAGTCTATTGTAAGGTAAAGATGACATAGAAGGGGTTTTAGTACAATTGAGTCGTCCGAAACAGTTTTTCAATGGCGAGTTAGTGGATTGACTATTGTTTGGCAATAACGTTCTTTGTGTAATGTCCAGTATTTCAGTACATAAATAATGCACTTCTTTAGGCTTTTTCAGACTTAAATTCTCTTCTGCAATATCATAGATATTATTTTCTTGTCGATCTACTGCTGGCATTTTAGAAATCTTTTTTACAGTATTTTTTTTTTCTATTTCATGTAATTTTAATATTTGTTCTAGCTTTTCGAGCTTACGTTTTGTTTCGGATTTATCGATTTCACTCTGTGGGTTTCGTGGTGGTTTTTTCGGTGGGGGCCCTGAAGGTAGGGGTTGTTTTAGAGCCTTTTTCAATGTATCAGTCAGTATTAAGTGTGGATTCTTTCGCTCCAGTTTCATCGTCTCGCTGGAACCTGCCAGATCTTCCATGGAGTTCAAATTTGATTTTACAGAAGACTTGTCTAGTTGAGAATTGTTTTCTTCATTTTTAACCAAAGGTGGAGTTATTTCTGCTATTTCTTCATAAGGAGACACATTTGGAGAGCTTAGTTGTTTAGGCACAGACTTTTCTAGTACTAAAATAGGTTTTTCTGGTACAAAAGATGTCTTTTCTGGGAGAAAAGTAGACTTCTCTGGTGAAGGAGACTTTTCTCGTCTATTTAGAATCTTTTCTACTACATGTGACCTTTCTAAGCCATTTGTTGACTTTATGGACCCATATAATGACTTTTCTGGCACTAACATAGACTTTTCTGACCCGTTCAAAGACTTTTCTGGCCCGTTTACCGGCCTTTCTTGCTGGAATTGACTAGTTAGTTTCTTGACACGACTTCGATCATCCTCGAGGTTCTCTGTCTCGGAACTGACTCCACTATCCGTCATAGGGTCCTGATCCTTCTTAGGTTTGATTACTTTTGCATATTGAGCTAATATATGTGGTGGAACTTGAGAGTCCGGTATTGAATCCACAGGACTCACTTCTCTGATCAGATCTGGAGGCGTGAAGTTCTCCTTCTTCATTTGCTCTTCAAGAAAATCGCCTAGTTTTTTCAGCCTATCTTTGCTTAGTTTTTTATCCATGTTGATGGAACGGTTGTAATAGGCGTTTCGTTTAGGGCTTAATTGGGTTCTTTCACAACGAAATGCGTGGGATCTTTGCAGTTTCTTACCAGGGTCGCTTGATTGACGTGTGAGAGTGGCTTTGGAGTCACTAGCACTCCGTTTTACGTCGTTTTTGTATAGGTAACTGCGGTTTGGGACAGATTCGTCAGTTGGTATGCCTGTATCGGGTTTATTTCGGTTTTTACACGAGTTTTCCTTATTTTCTTGTATCTCTTTCCTTTCTGTATCATTTTTTATTTTGTACAGCGCCGATTTTGGTGGTTGGATCGGTGTTTCGGAGCTCAAGTTTTCGAATTTACTTTTTATCGCTTGTACCCTGTTTTTTGGTTGCGATAGCATTATTTTTGTTTTGTTTTAGACATTTTGGTAATCACTGCACTTGGGATGCACTGTTTTTTATTGAATTTAGTGAAAAATTACACCTATGTTACAAAAACAAGTACTCTTTCACTCAATGAACCGATTTGTTTCAGTGTTTTTTTTTATTTGTTGTGCGGACATGGACAGACAGCTGCATTCATAAAATGTAACTGTATTTTTAACAGATTTCACACAAAAGGAAGTCTCGACACGATTGTTATTTCACAAACCGATTATTTATTATGAAAATGTAACTCTTCGAACGAGGGAAAGTTTACAAAACACTGGGTGTAGGTATTAAAGATTAGTTTCCGTTGCACAGCAGTCACAGAAAACATGGACTTACGGAACATCTAAGTTTTTAGTGTTGCCAGACTGCGCTTTTTAAATTACCTGTTTATTTTTACACTAAATAATTTATGAAGTTCTAATTTTTTAAAGACAAGTCCTGTGATTTTGTGCAAGCTTGATAGTTTGTTTATTTTTTGTAGGTATTAACCCACCATAAAAAAATTACTTTATTTCATAAGCTGCTTTGTATTGTAGTTTTGGTTGTATGCTAAAAGAATCTAAACCTATATTTAAAAGAAAAACACTTTAACATTGTTATAATTTATAAATCAACTTATCAAATATTAATTAAAAAAAAACTTTAACAAAACAAAGAAAAACAAAATCACCATAACTAAAATAACCCATCCCCAAGCGTTCCCGAAGCAAAGCTGCCCAAAATGCTAGCTGCACTCCCGCGTTGAACCACAATTGACAACCTTTGCAGCAGGAACTCCCCGGAACGGACATCATGCCCCCTCTCCCTTAACCAGCCACAGACCTCTCTAATGAAGGCCAAGCCTAAAATAAAAAAGCCTTGTAAATAAAAAAACGTGACTTATAAAAATCGCGCTGTATATGAAATAAACATTATTTTTAATAATATTTTTACTTATAGTATTAGGCGCTTCGGCGACCGCTGCCGCGGCACGCTCGCTTCGCTCGCTCGCCAAAGCGCTGCGTGTAATCATGTTCTAACATTAACCTAACCTAACCTAACCAAGTCAGGGTGCACCGTATTTGCTTTTTTATAATACCTTAAAATAGTTATAACAGTAATAAAATATGTAAAACTAATACTTAACATCTACACAGAACGAATACACTAAACCGCAACGTCATAATTCTATCTACCCAGCCACATTTTCCCTGTCTATGTTGTTTTTAATGTTTTATGTTGGTATTTTGACTTTCAAAGTTGTAAACTTCGATATTGTATAGGTATACTTATAGATTATGATTGTTGATATTTTAATTTAAACCATTAGGAATTCTGAATGTTAGAAATTGCAAAGTTATGTGTTCAATACTTCGATGTTACATCATTAGTGAATTTGAAACATTAGATAATTGTAATTTTAGGGGTTTTGTCCGTCGGGATTTTAACTGTTGATATCTTTATTTTAAATATTCGAATACGTACCCCTAGTTATACGAGCCGAAGGCGACGACGTAACTTATCTCTGGAATGTACCTACCTACTCGTATTTTGTATTGATTTACGGCCGAGCCATTAATAGAACTATTTAGTGGTTTATACACCGACACCGTACACGCCAAACAACGCCTGTGACGTTCTTAACTTTGTAATAAGACATTCGAGCGGCCACATACAAACAGAATCGTGTTTCACAATTTCGATTTGGACTCCTGTAATACAGGACACAATAAATGAACATTTATCCCTTACTTGGCAGTCGGATAAAAAAATCACAAATGTGTATGCATGCATAGTTTCCTTATATTAAGTTTCACATTACAGGATTCCATTTCGCAATACCGAAACTGATTCCATAAATATTATGAGGTCGCTCAATTTTCATAAAATATCAATTCCCGAAAAGCTTGGATATTATTATAAAGTGGTCACCCAAAACTGTATTTTTTTTTTTCCAAACAGCTGGCTGACCTATGGTTGCCGTTCTTCAGGGCAAAGCGTTTTGTTCATGTATTTTTTTATAATTATTTTAGGGAACGAAAATAAAATTAGAACAAAAAAAATAAAACAACTGAATTCAAATTATTTAAAATATAATTTTATTGCAGGTAGCACCGAGGAACATGAACATACAGTCCTAAAGCACTGCCATCTAGTTTGAACTGACTGAACTACATCGTAGACAATTTTGAAACCCTGCGTCAAAAACCAGAACCACCAAATACCAATTTATTATTTTCCGATGAAATAAATTGGAACTAAGTTATTTTTTTTTAGAATCAAACAAATCGCATAGACTAGCGCCGTCAGTAACGCATCGTATAACGTGGTTTTCATTATTTAAAAGCACGACATCTCTGTTTTAAAAGCAGAACTACATCACTAATTGTTGCAAAACGTTACTGTAGATTGCTAACAGATGTCACTAAAACCAATATTCACATTCACACAGTCTATTTCAAGTTATTTTTCAAAAGCATAAAATGTTTTATTTTATTCTACGGTAGCTAGCCATTGCAAGTTATTTACTTAGCGGCCGCATTAGTTAGACCTATCGTAAAGTTTTATGACTTATTTTATTACCAGACATTTACCACAAATTATTCAATTCAAAGTAATTTATGTTTCATGAATAGATTACGAGAGATTTAGTACGCAGAATTATGTAGATTTTTAAATATTTTCGATGCAATATTTTTTACATAATAGATAGTAGCCTAGTAGGTGAGCGTTCGACCACAAAATCACCAGCCAGATGGTCCAGTGCCAGTAGGTATAGTGTACCTAATGTTCCGTCTGGAAATTAATTACCTACTAATACTTCTTCTCATCCGAGCGATGTTCCCGGTTGCATCCCACTCGGGAGCCCGGGGTGCACTGAACCCAAATTGTTTTTTATTTTGGGGTCGGCGCAGTCGGTTAGTCATCATTGACCATACCTTCTGCAATTAGATTTGGCAATGTTTTTACGGCCTGCCGCCTGCCTGACACCAACCCTCTTAGGGATTTAGCAGTTTATCCGCCACCGCGCGGGGAGAACTTAAGGTTTGCTAATCTCTCAGATTCCTTAGTCGCCTTTTACGACACCCACGAGAAGAGATGGGGTAACCCTCTTCTATGCTGGGGCTACACGGCACGATAATTACCTACTATACTAATGAATCAAAAACGTCTCTTCGAGGTACAAAGCTACATACCAAAAGAATAATTAATAAGTAGGTAGGTAGGTACCTAACCTACCTACTTACTGCTTTTAAAAATATGCTTGCGTAGTAGTGCGTAGCAGCCATCGCGCTGGTTCGGATTACCCTTAGTCGCGGGATCGAGTCCCGTCGGGTTTGTACCCGGCATTTTTTAAAAGAATTATTTTCTAAGTGTTGTAAACACTAAGAAATAACGTTTTGATTGATATTAATAAGTATTGCAGAACGTTGCACACAGCGCAATAGATTGGGGATCTATCCCCAAAATTTAATCATTTTTATCAATCGGGTTATTCCCGGAATAGAATAAAATTGTCCGAAAGTTTAAATAATGTTAAATTTAAACCAATCAACGAGGTATAATACGGAACCCTCGGTGAGCGAGTCCAACTTGCACTTGACTGGTTTTTTTTAATTTGATTAGCGCTTACTTTTCCATCTAAGATCGACGATCGAAGCAGAAACAAAAGACGGTCGAAGCAGAAACAAAAACGATCGAAGCAGAAACAAAAAACGATCGATGCAGAAACAAGAGACGATCGAAGCAGAAACAAGAGACGATCGAAGCAGAAACAAGAGACGATCGAGACAGAAACAAGAGACGATCGAAGCAGAAACAAGAGACGATCGAAGCAGAAACAAGAGACGATCGAAGCAGAAACAAGAGACGATCGAAGCAGAAACAAGAGACGATCGAAGCAGAAACAAGAGACGATCGAGACAGAAACAAGAGACGATCGAAGCAAAAACTAGAGACGATCGAAGCAGAAACAAGAGACGATCGAGACAGAAACAAGAGACGATCGAAGCAGAAGCAAGAGACGATCGAAGCGGAAACAAGAGACGATCGAAGCAGAAACAAGAGACGATCGAGACAGAAACAAGAGACGATCGAGACAGAAACAAGAGACGACCGAGACAGAAACAAAGTACCACAGTATGTAGGAGGTACAAGCCACAGTAGGTACCATATTCATATAATTTATTGGTAATCGTTTCATTACCTTTCTGTACCTCCACCAGTACCTTTAAGTTTACCTTGTTTGTGTGCGCCTCGGCGCCTGTATACAAGCCTACATGTTTTCTTTCGTATGTCGGTAGGTTACGTATGTTTGTATGTTGCTTCTCCACTACAGACTACAGGGCAACTGTTCTGTAACTAAATCGTCTTAACATTGCATCAGCATCGCTAGATTTTTCTCGAAAACTGTTCAGCACTTTACGAAACCTTTTACTAAATTAACAAAAACGATTTTTTTTAATACTTACATAGAGCTGAGAAATTTTATAAGTAAGGGGGATAGAGTTCAGAGGAATGAGGAGGAACACTAACTTTTTATCCCGGCAGAGGGCGTTGGTCGACTGATCTTAGGTTTGAATTAAGAACTGTCAAACAGGTGTTTTTTACAACTCTCGGCGCCAAATTGGCTATATCGGTCTCAGACCGAAAGAAAAAAAAACTCGGCGTTTTCATTTTTGGGGGACCATCATCAAAAAAAAAAAAAGATCATCCGACCCCAGCGCCATCTGCTCACAGCTTTGCGTGTGCCACCCAATTTAGCTGGCTAGGTCTACAGTAGTTCACAGCATTACCTACTTGTTTTATTTTTAGTCCCTACAGAGACAGAATCTATTATGTTATATTTTTGGACTAAAATTATATAATTATGGTAGACAATAAGACATAATAGACAATAATAATACCTATACATACAATGATACTTAATTTGTTTATTAGATAAGTAACCAATTAGTTGTTTCTTTTGTTAGTACCTAAAGATATTTATAAGACCTATCCAATTCCAGAAACCTAATATACCTAGTTTCGTAAAAAACACGTCTGTCATAAGTCATAACGCCCCCTAGCGGTTAAAATTTAGGTAAAGAACATGGTCCGAATTGAGACCTATTTAATGCAACAAACCGTTTCAAAATTGGTTTAGCCGATTCTGAGTAAAATGACGATAGACACGCATACTGTATGGCTCATGTCGAGGCTATAAATACTTATTCCGTTTTTAGGTCTCCGTAGCAAAATGACAAAAAACGGAACCCTAAGAACGTGGCGACTGTTACCATTTCCATACAAACTTAATATACATTATGAATAAATTATGAAAAAATTAGTTTTCTACCGATTTTACTTGTCCCTACCACATGGTTTTCCAAAATATTCATTCAAAATGAAATAGAACGGAGAAACATTTTTTTAATTTTTCCAGCGTAAATTGTAATTAATAACTTTAATTTTATCACAAAAATCTAGGCCTAAACTTTTTATTTTTCAATCTATCCATATCTCTATGAGAGTGTGTTCTTTATATGATGTAGGCATCCGATAAGAAAGGGATTTTTGAAATTCCTACGGAATCGGAACTTACGAGGGTGAAAGAGGGCAACGCTACATTTAAAAAAATGCAAAAACTTTTTCTCTATTTAACCTAATGTTAGATATCTTTTATAGACATCTATTATTATTTATTATTTAATATTATGTATTTTGATAATTACTTAGTGAATTTGGTCGAAGATTCTGATGCTCATATTGCTCGCGTTTTAGTCACTGACCTCCATTACAACTGGACAGGACATAGTGCACTGAATTTTGTGCCTATTTGATCTGCGCCATGTTGCGTTGTTGTCGCGCGTTTTCTATTGAAAGTGATGGTGACCGTCTCCGGAACTATTAGTTCTATGGACGGTCACCATCACTTTCAATAGAAAACGCGCGACAACAGCGCAACATGGCGCAAATCAAATCCGCACAAAGATCTAATGTCATTTTGTATGGTATAGCGATTCCGGCGTACTTGTATAGTTTCATTTCAGTGGTTTTAGTCCTTAATTTCATACATGTGAAGCTGTGACATTTTTTGGAAATTTTGCAGGTAACTACGCTTTATTTGCACAACAAGCAATATACAGAAAAACATATAGGTACCTACATTCATAAGTAAGACACAGAAAGCTAAGAAGAAAGTCTATCTACTCTTTTCTCCATATACAAGCTTTACACACGTAGTCGACTGTTTCCTCCCTGGATAAAGATATTAGAGCAAAAATGTTTACCTATGCCATAAAACCTAGATCTGCCATAACTATGTCCCTACGTTTTTCATTTTCTAATTAGAAACCATAATACATTTTTTTTAATTGAAAAAATCAAAAGGTAGATGGGCATGGTCATTGCAGATTTAGGTTTTATGGCATAAACATATTATTATTTTCTCTACTTTCTCTTAGGTAGACTTTCCCCTTAAAACTAAAACGTTGGTTAAAAAGGCTGCCTTATCACATGATGCATTTTTACTTGAGTACGGGATTTTCTTGGATATCGACCCCGTGTGAGTGGGTTATAGTCCATTTACTATGAAGAAAGGATTACAATAATATTTATCTTTTTACGAGCGCAGTCGGTTAAATAATTTAACTGTCTGAGTTGTGTGACATTGGAATCTGTATGTTTGCGGATAGGGGAATGTGGGGAGAAAAGGGACCATCTTATATACTTGGTAACTTTTAAGAATTTTTAAGAAAATAGAACATTTTTTTTATTCTTTGGCGCACCACGCACTAGGCAGCCTGGCTGAGACAATCAGTAAAACATATGACGTTGTATGGGAGCGCACTAGGTAGCTACGAAATCCCAGCTGAATTCTGGCTGCCGCAGCCAGACTGCCTAGTGCGCGGGGTACCTAACTGTGTGGGTAAATATGTATTAAATTAGTGCACAGTCTACTCCGTTTCGAACATAGAATAAGCTACCTAACTATTATTACAATTGTGAAAGCGAAATTTGTTTGTTTGTGTTTAAATCAGGCAAAAAATACTAAACCGATAACATATAGGCTACTTTCAATCCCGATATTTTCGCAGGATACCTAGCCGCGTTGCACAGCTAATCTATTATCTATCTATTACTATTATAAAGCGGAAGAGTTTGTTTGTTTGTTTGAACGCGCTAATCTCAGGAACCACTGGTCCGATTTGAAAAATTCTGTCAGGGTTGGATAGTCCATTTATTGAAGAAGGCTATAGGCTACTTTTGATCCCGATATTCCCACGGGATCGGGACTTATGCGGGTGAAACCGCGGGGAGCTGCTAGTTACTATTATAAAGCGGAAGAGTTTGTTTGTTTTTTTGTTTGTTTGTTTGAACGCGCTAAGTTCTGGAACCGCTGGTCCGATTTGAAAAATTCTGTCAGGATTGGATAGACCATTTATTGAGGAAGGCTATAGGCTACTTTTAATCCTGATATTCCCACGGGATCGGGACTTACGCGGGTGAAACCGCGGGACGCAGCTAGTGTAGTATAAAATGTTACTTAACTGCTAAGTTAATTAGATAGATAGACGCTTTATTGTAACAAAAAATAAAAATACAAGTATAACAAAGAAAGAAAAACTTGAAAAACTAGAGTGGCACAATGGTCGGCCTTATCGTCTAAGGGCGATCTCTTCCAGGCAACCAATACTACATAATATACTACTACTATATTAGTTACTATTTCAGAATCCCAGATCAAAAACGTAAATTCGATACATTTATTTGAAAGTGACAGCTCTTTATTTACTTTTTCCTTTATAATTGATGGTTCTTTGTTTACACTTTTTATATCTATCTTCTTCTAATATATAAAATTTCCATGTCACAATGTTAGTTACCGTACTCCTCCGAAACGGCGCGACCGATTTTTACCAAATTTTATATGCGTATTCAGTAGGTCTGAGAATCGGCTACTATCTACAATTTATAAGGCAAAACAACGTTTGCCGGGTCAGCTTTTAAGTTTCTAAAATAGGGTAAGTATAATACTTTAATTTCAGATGAACTATTTACTCTAAATTATTAAGTCCAACAGTCCTATTTTCCCCAATTTCCCCTAAAATAAATTAAAAATCGTAGTACTTTAGTATAGGCTTATAAATACTTATTAAGTTATTATTAGCCGTAAAGAAATCATGTAACAATATGGCGACTGCATTATTTTCGACGAACAAAGAAAAAACAATATTTTGACGACCTCTGTGTCGCGGCGGGCAAACATCCGTCTGCGAACTAGAAGGTTACCGGTTCGATTCTCGCCCTGAACCAAATATTTTTATGGGTATACTGGCGACTCGACTGGCCTTAAAGACGAAAGTCGCCGCGAACTAATATAGTGATTTGGTTGTCTTTTTGCTTCATAATAATAGGCCATTGATTTTTAGGGTTTCGTACCCACAGGGTAAAAACGGGACCCTATTACTGAGACTTCGCGGTCTGTCCGTCTGTCTGTCTGTCTGTATGTCCGTCTGTCACCAGGCTGTATTTCATGAACCGTAACTAGACGGTTGAAATTTGCACAGAAGATGCATTTCGGTATGCGCCGGGTTGGGCCCTATATGGCCGGGTTTATTGTACTGTTTTGGTACTGATTTTTTTATTTATGAACCACTTATGGCCATTTGGAAACAGCCAGCGTCAAGAAGTATGTATTAATATTTGCAGATACAAAAACAGTCGTCATGTATTACAATGACTTTTTCACGAGGCCTGGAAACAACGCTAAAGTCCATGTTTTGCATTGGTTTTCATTTTCATTACACTTGTCAAGTAGGTACACTTTCACGAAACCAAATTGATTGATATGCCCCGAAATTAAACAATTTACACGCATTGTAGGGGAACCTGTTGTACTGTGGACCCATTTTTTGTTTTTGACGTTTATTTAAAAAACGACTGCCGCAAGGTGTATCTTCAGTATCACATATGTTTCTACGATCATCCATGTATATAATTACTATATATAAAGTCAGGTAAAACATTGGAAAGTATGACTTTTGGACGTTTGAAAAAAAAATGGAAACTAGGACCATGGTACAACACCCTGGTGTACTATGGTCCTTCGTATGTTGTACCGTGGACCCATTGCTAAGTTTCTCAATAAAACACAGTTTATATCGCAAACATTTATTAAAATTTGTTCAAAATGAAAACAAAACACACTAAACAATAATTAATTATTATTTAAGTAGGTATTTATTATTAAAAAGGAACTAACCGTTAATGATAATTATGAGATTTTTAATCACTTTAATCACCTACTATAAATATCTTTTTTGAAAATTGTAACAAAAAACCTAACCAATATTATTGACTTATTTTATTACCTAATTATTATTTATTTAAAAGGAACTTTCTTTAATAACATAATGATAACACAATAACAAATCAACTTTGAAAATTAAATCTTAAAAAAATAAAAAAAATCTTAGAAAAAAGACCATACTTTAGGAAATGCAAAATAATTGGAGTAAGTAGGTAACCTAAGATTGCCAATATTTTTGCATTTCCTTGACCTCATATAAATCCCTGCGAGAGTGGCATTTTAACGGCGGCTTATCCTCCCAGGGATACAACATCTCATCTGGTTTTTCGGGCCACTTCCAGCTCTTCTTGGTTTTTGTCATGGATCTTATGTAAACGCTTTCCATGTTTACACTTATTATTTGTCCAGGGAAATATTCCCCTTCATACATAACATATATACATAACATACATACATAAAATTTGAAAATTCAAGATTCGTAGTCTGTGGTAAGTGTTGTACCATGGACCTATCCATGGTACATCAGATTTTTTAGGTCCAAGGTACAACAAGTAGTGAATTTAAAATAAAAATCGTTTTTCAGATTTATAGGTTAGAAATAGAAAACAGTTTAACGCTGAATTGCAAAGCGAAATAAGTTATAAGTTACATGTGAACGAAAGATAACTGCACTTTTCAAGAAGGGAAACAAGTTATTTACAACATAATCATACTAAAAAAACTTACTTTTCACGCCCAAATTCGTTTTTGCCTTCCACTGGTCAAACCGCTCGCGACACAATTTTGAAACTTAGTTGTAACTAAGAGTTCATAGATGGCGCATGAAACAGTGTTACTAGTATTTAAAAAAAAGACCTCAAAGTATGAGTTTTTTGATTAGGACCACAGTAGAACTAGGTTCAGAGTACAACAGGTTCCCCTAACTAAGGGAAGAATCTACTTTAATTTATCTTTTCACCATTTATCCACTAGATGGCGCCAGTGATAAAAATAAAACGTTTATTGTAACATAGCTACGGTACTATGCCCGTCGTAAAAGGCGATCAAAAGGGGTATCTTGGTGGGAGGCTACGGCCGCGACTTGTCTCCTTACAAAGGTTTGGGACTCCATAGCCTCGTGATACTGGATATAAAACAGACAGTAAAAATAACTGTAGAGAAGGGGGATACCTACTATATTTTATTTTAGAATCTTCGATCAGAGATTCAGATTCAGATTCTTCTTTGTGGCCTTCTGCTAGCAGTCCAGAGCAATTTGGCCAGTTTCACGTGGTAAGTCAGGAGCGAAGAGTTACAGAACAGGGTAAGGTGGGTGGCTCAACAGTTGTAAGATAGGGGACGCTAGTAAGAGCCTCGAATCTTCGATCAAAAATGTTAACAAAAGAACTGTCAGTATCAAAGGAAAAAGTAAAAAGTGCTGGGAGTTTTGGCGGGAACGTGGAGACAACATGACGCGCTCCAATTTTGTTTACGTGAAACTATGTTGTAAACCGGGTTAAATTGTGTAATTTTGGGTGGGATCTTATTCAATTTAGTTCCGTGAATGTGCACAAGTGTAGTGAAAACAAAATTCAGTGTTAAACATGGACTTTCTTCGTCTCTCCTGTCAAAGCTCCGTGAAAGTTATGGTAAAGTTGCCACCGCTTTGCCATAGCTCCCGACTTGAAACTTTTAAGCCGATCGGGCCAATACTTGATAATGGCAAGATGTACTTACAAGATGTACGACGCCAAAGCTAAAAGAAGAAGGAGTAAAAAGTGCTGTCACTTTCAAATAAATTATTGTCAGTTTTTTGTTTACATTTTTGATCTAAGTTTCTGAAATAGAGTACCTATGTGCCTTATGCCACAGAAAACTAAACCTACCTATGTCTCTTTTTCTGCCTAGAATTTAAATTTTTTTACGACCTAGCGCGTCGGGCCCGGCTGCACTGCAGAAGGTTGCGAGTTCGATTCCCGCCGGGGACGAGTATTTCTGCTGACCAATAAATGCTTGTTTCTGGTTTTGGGTAAGTTCTATTTGTATTATAATGTATGAATTTACAAAAAAAAATGTATGTAGTGTACCTATCCGCTGTCTAGTGCCATGCCCATAGTACAAGCGTAATTGCTTAGTTTAGGACTAGATTGTGCTGTGTGCAACGTTCTGCAATATTGATTAATTTATTAACTAAATAAATATCCTATCCATATTTCTTGTTATGGCAGGCATTTCCATTTCGAAGAGATTGCAAAAAGTTTTTTTTAGTAGTTATAAGTACTTCAATAAATTTTGACTTAAAATATATTATGTACCTATACGACCATCTGACAATAAATACCTAAGCCCTTGGCAGTTTTTCTAGGAAAAAATACAATGTCATATTTGATAGTCTCTGTAACCACCACCTTACCAAATGCATCGACCAAATGGAGTCTCAATCGGAACCTCGGCGAGTCGACTCGCGTACGCGCGCGAAAAAAAAAAGCTCCGCGCTTCTTTTTTTTTCAAAGGTGACAGTTTCAAAAAGTTTTACACAGTGCAGTGTGTTCTTTTTTCTCTCTGTGGATTGTGTGGATTTTTCTTTTTAAGAAAAGAGGTTTGTTTAATTTTTAGTTTTTACTTTCACTGTTTTTTTTACTCTTTATAATGATTTGGGGCAGTAGGTCGTATGAAAGTGCGAGATGAAATTGCAGTTCAATTTTACTTTTCATTTAAGACAGGTTTTTTTTTGTTGCAGTTTGTTTTTGGGAAACGGGTTTTCGGTTTTAAAAATGTATGGGTACTTATCTGTACCAATGTTTTTTTTTAATTTGGTTTTTTTTCGAACAAGTTAAGGTGGCTGTAAAATATTTTTAATTGTTTATAATTTAATTATGAATGGGTAGACTAGGTAAGTAGGTATGTATTGATTAACATTATTTAAATTATTAATTTTATTAAATCGTTATAATTAGTGGAAAAGAATTTTTATTAAATAAAAATATTAAAAATGAAAGCAATTCTTTTATGGTTAGATTTTAAAGATTTCGAGAACGGCTGGACCGATTTTCATGATATTTCTTTGACTGGAAAAAGATAAAATTAAGGAAAACGTAATTATTAATTATTTTTTCCCATACATTTTCAAACGGAAAAAATGGGTTCTATTTTCAAATAGGTCGACTAGCCCTTCTGACACGTCAATAAGTGTTTTTTTCTCTCGTTATGTTACCGAAGGCTTGATCCGTCGTCGATTATACTGCCAAATGGCAAGACATTTTTTTTCTTTCGGGCTCTGACCGATGGCGATACAAAGTCCGCCGGTTTAACTAGTATAATAAATTAATATATTGTTAACTATCTAAACCACAAAGTCGTTGACACCAAATTACCCTAAATATTATTCTTTATAATGCAATTTTGCAATTTATTAACATAAATTAGATATATTTAGAATTACTAATGCTATACCTACCTACTTTGCTAATATAATAATAAAAGCGAAAGTTTTTGTGAGTATGTTCGTTACTCGTTTACGCAAAAATCACTGAACCGATTTCGAAAGAACTTGGAATGGAAAGGACTGTAGTTCTGGAATAACACGTAAGTTACTTTTTCGGGTTCCGTACACAAATGGTAAAAACGGGGGGTAATAACTTACTAAATAGGGTATTTAGTAAGACTCCACTATCCGTTTGTCTGTCTGTCACCTGGAAGTATGTCATGAACCGTGATAGCTAGACAGTTAAAAATTTCACAGATGATGTATATTTCTGTTGCCGCTATAACAACGAATACTAAAAACAGATTAAAATAAATATTTTAATGGTGCTTGTACTACATATTTATGTATTATGTGATGGTGCTCAAAAACTATGTTTTTTTTCTGCTGATTATGGTACGGAACCCTACGTGCAAGAGTCCGATTCGCACTTAGCCGGTTTTCATCTCGCAATTCGCACAAGATCGGGATTACACCAGACTACCTCTGGGCGCGTCGACTGAAATCCAGAAGGTTGCGGGTTCGATTCCCGCCGGGTGCAAGTATTTATGCTTAAAAAATATTTGGTTTTGGTTTAGATGTCTATAATGTCTCATAATAATGTAGAGTATTTACAAAAAAATATTGTATAATATGTAATAAGGTCAACCAGGGGAAATGCGACCAATGGGGGAAATGAGACTAATTCATTTTACCGGACTTACAATTGTTCTATTGATAAAATCGCTATCTAGTCACGATATTAGATTATATTTCTCCTATCACGATTGGCGATTTTTTCAATATAACAATTGTAAGTCCGGTAAAATGAATTAGTCGCATTTCCCCCACTGGTCGCATTTCCCCTGGTTGACCTTATATCCGTAGGTACCCCATAGTACAAGCATAGTGCTTAGGGGCTGAATTGCGCTGTGTGTAACTTCATGCAATATTTATTTATTTATTTTATTTACAAGGGCGAAACCATAGGATGCATCTAGTTAACTAAAAGAATTCAAAGAAATTGTGAATCAGAACGAATTTACGTGTGCAATATTTTTTCATGAAACCCGAATAAGCAAAAATAATAAATGTTGCAAGACGTTGCCACATATCGCTATCAAGCCCTTAACTTCGCAACTAGGCTTGTGATATGGATACCGGACAAGGAACACTTAGACGATAGCAAAAATAATAATCTACTAATAATTTTATTATGAATAGAATTCTTGTCCAAATAGGATGAAAATCCTATCCAATCCAACTAATATTATAAACGCGAAAGTTTGTGTGTATGGACGTACATAATGTCGATATGTCTGTATGAATGTGACTTTGTTACCCTTTCACGGAAAAACTACTGAACCGATTGCGATGAAACTTGGAATATAGATAGCTAGGAGACCTAGAATAACACATCGGGATTTTGATCCCGATATTCCTACGGGATCGGGACTTACGCGGGTGAAACTGCGGAGCGCAGCTGGACAATCATAAATTGAAAAAATTAACTGAAAAACCATTTATTTTTATAGATTCTTCTTCTGTTTTCGCGATGTTGTTGTAAAGTAATAAAAACCACGCGATTCAAACCGAAAAATGTCTTTAATTTCATTTATTTTTATATAAGGTACTAGCTGTGTCTCGGTTTCGGATCCCAGGATCGGGACTTAAGTCCCGATCTCGTGGAAATTTTCAAAAACCATTTTTATTGGATGCCTCCATCACATACAGAACACACAATAAAGAGGACACGGCGCCAAAACTGTGCCCATGAATGGGCATCCTCTTTTGTCATGGCGATACAGGCCGTGGCGACGGACGCCTCGCCACGCTATATGTACTATACGCAGCGAGTCGATGTTTCACATTCCCGTGACGGCTCACATTTTTTTTACAAAAAGGTTTGAATCGATGAATTCAATAATTGAATTAGCGACCTGCTAGA